>OZ021728.1:59384743-59884743 GCA_963978545.1 Linyphia triangularis | reverse complement strand
GACAAAGGTATTTTTTGATAGTCGCTATTCTATTCAACAGACTAATAAATGGATGAAGAATCAATCAAAATAATTTTTAGTAAGTAACTAATGGAAAGCTAATGATGCACCAATTTTTTTTATAAAGTGCGTGTTTCGTTAATTGTCAAATGAAAATTTAAATAAATTATTTAAAAAATAAATAAAAAATAGTGCTAAATGTTTGGAACTTGAATGTCTTCCTAAGATGTGTCTGTCTAAGAAATTTCTATGTCCGGTTCTAAAATACTTTCGTTGCCCTGATTAAGGATTTCCTGAGAAACAGGAAGGAAATTACACGGACTATTTAAGAAAAGAAAACCTACCCACTGATTGTTAATTTAAACTAACGAGTTTGTACCTTGAAAAAGAAAACAAAATCAATTTTGCCAATTTTTTCAAAAAGATTAATGCTCTTGACAATGTTTTTTTTTTTTTTAAAGCAATGTTTTTTAAATTTAAAATTATTCCTTATAAATACTACAGCCACACATTTAATGTTCATAAACCTATATTTAAAGTTTGACCATTCTAAAATGGTAATTGTGTGGAAGCAATGTAAATATAAGATCAATCTAAAGTGTTGATGCAAAGGGTTTCTGAAACAAAGTTTTCCAGCAGTAAACATGGCTGTCGTGATTAAAGATCCAATGGTTTTTCTTTAGTATAAACTTGTGTCTCTTTGGATTGTAGCTTGGCATTTATATTTCTCTTCGAGGACATAGTATAAACCTTGTGTCAAGATATGATAAGCAAATTTATCGAAATGTTGATTCCTGATTGTGTAAATATAGACGAAAGGGGTGTTTTTTTTGGGAAGGGGGAATGAAATATTACCCCTGTATTTAAATAACATTCCAAGTTTTACTTTGAAAATAAAAGATAAAACCAATTTAAGAGATAAAAACATTTTTAGATACCAATCTCTGTCGTAAAGATTCTTAAATAGTAGTACATGGAATCAGTGGTAAAACGACTTTGGATGTGTGGTTCTCATTGTGAAACTTTGATATTATATCCTGTCACACTTTGAACAGAAGATGATAAAATTAATTATCTTGTTCCGTTTTCCAGATAAAGAGTCATCTCTTTGAATCCTTTTTTCGAGAGAGTGCTAATATATGAGGTATTATTTTATATTTGGCAAAAGTATGTAGTTAACGCGAATATTGAAGCGGTCATTGTAGTTCGCACAAATATACTCCTATTCAAAAGCAAATTACATTTTAATCGCTTTATATTATAATAATTACTTTACATAAAAAAATTATTTTAAAATTCTAAATTTAATTCCTAAAATTATAAGTGTTTTTTCTTTATTTTGAAATTTAGATTTCTTTGTTTTAGTTTTTGCAACAACGAAAACCAAGTTCACTCAAAGGAAATATAAATGATAGAGACATAAAACATTTTATTTAATTAAACTAATTATTAAAACAACTCAATTATTAAAACCACTCAATTATTAAAACAACTCAATTATTAAAACTAATACATAAAACTATTAATTTTTCAAATTAATTTCTAAATATGAATATTTAATTAATACAATAAATTACTTATGAAAACTGTTTAATTATTACAATTAAGTTAATTATTTGAATTATTTTATTATTAATAATTATTAAAATTCGATAAATGATTCAACTGAAAATTTGGGCCGGTATAAATTAAATAATCACCAGATCGATTTTATATCCCAGTACGCACCTACCTTTGTCTTTTCTAATAAATAAAATATTTCAATTTTAAAACTGAACATAACATTTCAAAACTTCCAGTATATTTTATTCAGCATTAGGCAAGATTGGCTAATATCTGTAACAACCAGTGCTAGAAGTGTGAGTGGGCGCGGGGTGGCGAATCCCCCCACTTTTCAAGAAAATACCCATGCATCCCCTCCTCTTCTAAAAGGACTGAAATCCATCCCCCCACTTTTAAGAACTTCAATCTATCTAAAAACTGCTAAAGAAAAGAAAAGTAACATTAACCTTTAAATGTAGTGATACTGAGAAGAAGTGATTTAAAAGTTTTCAAATGTAAAAAAAAAAAAAATACTATTTATGCTGTATATGTCTATCAAACTGTTATAAAAACGTACTATACTACTTTGTATAAAGTTATAAGTATTTTTATTCACATAAACTGTTGCAGTTGGTCAACTTTTATCTATTTTTTTTTTAAAGATTTTTTTTATTCTCCATTAATTTAATTTCTTTAAAATATGCACATTTGAAAGCACTATTTAAATCTAAATAACCAGTTATGTATGTAATGCTGAATTATTTCTTCATTTTATCTCTTAGTAAAAAAACTTAGTCACATAATGTTAATTTAATAACAATAAATTTTGAATCTTCGTTCAAAATTAGTGTTAAAAAGTATCAATTATTTCTTTGCTTGTTATAATTTCGTATCTTATAATAAAAATATTAAAATTTATCGTTGGGGTGGGGGGGGGGGGTTGCACTTATCATCACCAACTTTTGAGCTTCCCCCCACTTTTCTTTTCTCACTTCTACCACTGGTAACAACGGTTTGGTAACAACGGTTTGTTTACAACGTTCCGTATATCGGGATTGGCCAAATTTGAACGACATTGGTCGGTGTTGTGCTACTGAGCATGTAGGAGTTGTGGACAAATCAGCCAATAAACGTTATCTTTTATATTTATCGATTTTTAGTTTAAAATATTTAAGAGTATTAAAAATAATAAATTTAAAAGCGCTAGCACATCGCCACTTCATGTGGTGCATGTAATTCAAAATTTCATCATAAATTTCCCTTATTTCGTAAAAAGAACAACGACAACAATACTAATAGTAATTATTATAACAATAGTGCACATATTTGAGATATTTGAGAGAAAGGAAAGTAATAGAAATTGAAATGCATAGTTTAAACTTTTCAAATTAGAAACTTAACATCGCATTAAATCTTTGTGTCGCATCGAGAACAATATTGTCCTGATATCACTATTATCGTAATAATAGAATATTCTTGTTGTGGAGTTAGATTATATCCTATTGTTTCCAAGCGATTGCAGTAAATGATTAATCATCACACTTGATAAATGTATAAATCTATCGAAATCAGTTGATTGCGGAAAATGCATAAAAGTTATTGTTTGAGATTAGTACAGGATGATATGAATGCAATATACTACGAATTCAACATTGCAATATACTATTAAGAACAGTGCAATATAATATGAATATTTAGTTTGATTTCACTCAGGAGCGTCGATAATTATATATAGGTAATTTTTGTTTACTAACTCACAGCTCAAGTCTGTCGAATGTCATGAAGAAAATATTACAAAATATATTGGAATTTGTTCTATGCTGTTACAAATTGTTCGAATTGCACTGTATGTTCGAAATTGAGCTATAGTTCAGTTTTAAATTAAGTTTTTGGAAGTTTATTATTATTATTATTATTATTATTGTAAAATAAAATATTAGTTGAGCTTTGTATTTGATTTTAATATTTTTGTAGGAAAAAAGAATTGATTAGTAATATTTTATTGGAATTAAAATGTATGTTTCAAAATGCCTTCGAAATTGTTTATTTTTGATGGGAATAACTAAAAATAAAATGTATTACTGAAATCATGTGTTTAAGAGAATAAATCCATTGCAGCTGTTCTTCTCCGCCCGTCACTCAAATTAATGAAATGACAGACGTATTTCTATTCCTTTGAAGCAAAAAAATTACAATGAATAAGTAAATAAAAATGCTTGTTTAGGATGAATTCTACAACATATGTGAATATTTGTTTTAGAGGAAATGTTTTTCCAATATCATTAGTTTAAAGTACGTTTTTGTGTTATTATTATTAGAATACATGTCGTTAAACAAGTGTGCGCATTTTGTTTAATATTAATGATTGTATGTATTGTAGTTATCAATTTTATCATGGAAGCCTTCAATGAGGGGGATGGGGGCAAGGGGATGCAGATTCACCCCATTACTTGAATAAATTAAGAAAATGTGGAAATGTACATCAAATAGTAGAAATATGTTAAACTATTCATGTGAAGGGAAATTTGATGCATAAGTATTAATTAACGTTTAATTAATAAATATAATAAGCTCTTTTTGAAAAATCATGCTTTAAACTAAAACTTAAGGCGTCTTGTTGCACCGTTTTGTGCATGCTCTTCACCCCACTAGAAGTAATCCTTTCAACACCCGCCATGTCTATTATTATTAATGAAAAGAAAGAAAAAAGGAAAAAAAAGAAGAAAAAAAAGAGGCCGCATATAATTTTTTTATTTTTTTTAATAAATGTGTAAGGGAAGGTGTGATAGTTTCCAATTATCTAAAATAAAAACATGGGAAGAAATCATGACAAAAATTTCCGGATAAAAAATTGCTACTGTTACCGATCACATTCTTTAAATTTCATTAACCTAAATTTCACCTAAATCACCTAAATTTACTAACAATGACAGATGTAGAGTGCGAACGTGAAAATTTTAATCATGGATAAACAGGGTTTTCAATCGGGCATTAAATAAAAATACTCAATTTATTCTTTGATTTATTTTTTTATTCAGTTCATTACATTCGTTTATTTTACTTTTTGAAAGAGTATTTCCATGTGATTTATATTTTATCAACTAAGCTTTTTAGAAATCTAGGGGTTTCATTAGATAAGTCGTTCACTTTGTTCAGATTTTATGTGCTTAGAATGTGCAGAGACTCAGCCAGAATTCTCCAATAAGCCAATGTATTCCAGTGAAGCCAAGTGTGGGTTTGGTGTCTATAAGTCATTGGGGACCGACTTACAAGTGCAGAGGCCCAGGGCACAAACCCTAATTGAGGACCCCTTTTTCGTGATAAATGACTTTCGTAAGAAAATTAAACCAATAAAAGAGGCCTTATTCACCTACTGTAATAAAATAAAGATTGTTTGAACAATAATTTTGATTAGCAAACATTTTATTACATTTACACATTTATTACAGTAAAATGGATATTCTAAAAAAACAATTAAAAAAACTCATACAATTTCAAAAGCTGCCAAATTGTAAACATTATTATATACAATTGAATTAAATGGGAATCTCTCTTTACAATCCTATAAACATTCTTAAGTTCATAAAAAATAGTTAAATGCATTCAAATAACACATATAGTAGTTGTATAATGTATATGTTGTATATACTTGCAAACGATAGGTATAACAGCGAGTCTCTCCTTTACAAAAAAAAAAAAAAAAAAAAAAAAAAAAAAAAAAGCTTTAAATAAACTCTTTTTTCTTTCGAATTTCCAGAAATTTCGGTTTTTGGTTCTGAATAATTGGGGAGAAGGGTGGGGGGGGGGGGGAGAGAGAGAGAGAATCCGATGGCCCTGGGCACGTGCCCAAATTGCCCTGTGCAAAATCAGGCCCTATAAGTCATAGCCTGAAGCTGTTTTCTTTGAGTTGATAATGGTGTCATATCCCATCACTAAACCATCTTACATAATACGTGGTTAATACAGCTGCCTTTCGATTTAATACTCCGAGCAGAAGTTATTCTAAGGTTTATAATCCTTTCTTAGAACCAAAAGGAGATTTGGATTTTTCAGTTAACGTATTTAATGACTCATACACTGGTGTAACGATGCTGGTTAGGACCCCAATATAAAAAATTTCAGCCCCTTCAATTTTTTTTAGAAATGGATTTTTTTAAAATTTAAACTCAGATTTTTCTCGCATGTGGTAGTGTCTAAAACTAATAATTTGGTGGAAATGTAAACGCCCCATTATCACTTTACAAGGTTCATTATGAGCAGAAGCACAGAAAAAACTTTCATACAATTGTAATTAGGAACTAAATTATGAAACGCGCTCTTCCAATGAATATTCGTCTAAAATGTTTATCAATTTAATCAATATAAACATTTTCTGTTACCTAGAAACAAACACATTGCTCCACTTTGGCCTTTTTTGAAACATCATCTTTATCTAGCTCATCTTTATATGAAACAAGAATAAAACTTTAACTTAAAAGAAAGTTCCTCCAAAGTTAAAAGTTGTCTAAGCGTAACAGTATTTGTTAATAAATCTGTATATATATATTTCTTGTGTGCGTGTGTATGTCACTGAACTCCTCCTAGACGGCTGGACCGATTTTGATGAAATTTTTTGTGTGAGTTCACGGGGATTCGAGGATGGTTTAGATTCACAATTTGGTCCACTGGAAAATGTTTATTTAACTAATTTTTCATTTTTAAGTAGTTGTTAATTTTGAAATGTTTTACATTCGATCCGGTAGACTGCGCTACCATCGCAGCATCAAATATTAAATATTATTCTATTTGAATTTCAGTTTGTCCCGACAGTTGGTGCTGCGATCAAATTGAGAAAAATATTTGAAATTTTGTGTTATTATTGTGTTCGTTTAAGTCGTGTGCTAATTAAATTATTAACTATGAATAGAAATTGATTGATCTTTTTATCACATTTACGTGTAATCCAAACTGGGATGAAATTCAAAGTTTGTTGTTGCCAGGTCAAACATCGATGCATCGCCATGATATCACTGCACGTGTTTTTAAACAAAAATTAAAATCTTTGATGAATTTGATTACACATCACTCGGTATTTGGTGAAACACGTTGTTGGCTTTACTCTGTTGAATGGCAAAAACGAGGTTTACCTCATGCGCATATTTTGATTTGATTGGTGGATAAAGTACGCCCAGAAGAAATCGACAAAATTATTTCAGCCGAAATTCCAGATCCGAATGTTGATCAAGAATTGTTTGACATTGTAACTACTAATATGATCCATGGTCCATGGATCCATGGTACTAATATGATCCATGGATCCATGGTCCATGTAAACATGATGTCACTATGTATGGACAATGGAAAATGTACGAAACGTTTTCCAAAACCATGCCAATCTGATACTATCACCAATATTGACGGTTATCCATCTTACCGGCTTAGAGACGTAGACAATGGCGGTCAATCATATGAATTGAGTCTGTCAAACGGTGTGAGAGTAGATATTGATAATCGCTGGGTAGTTCCATATTCACCATTGCTGTGCAAAACCTATAAAGCGCACATAAACGTTGAACTATGCAGTTCAGTGAAATCTATAAAATACATTTGTAAGTATGTTCACAAGGGCAGTGATAAAGCTGTATTCGCTGTTCAAAATGTAAATGACAATGACGAAATTACACGTTATCAAATGGGTCGATACATAAGCAGTAACGAAGCTATTTGGCGCATTTTTTCGTTTCCTATACATGAAAGGGATCCTGCTGTTATACATTTGGCTGTGCATCTTGAAAACGGACAGCGTGTTTACTTTACAGAACAGACTGCACTACAACAAGCTTTAACGGCTCCAAAAACAACTCTTACTGAATTTTTCAACCTTTGTTGCCGACAAGATGTTGTTGGTCAATTCGCAAGGACATTAATGTATACTGATGTTCCTAAATTTTTTAAGTGGAATAAACAATCAAAAAATTGGGAACCACGGAAACGAGGCATTCCAGTCCCAGGATTCACCGACATATTTATGACGAATACTTTAGGTCGAATATATACAGTTCATCCTAAGCAACGCGAATGTTTTTTTTTTGCGTTTGTTATTGGTTAACGTTCCTGGACCAACATCTTTCCGATATTTGCGAAAAGTCAATGGTACTTTATACGACACTTTCTTTGATGCGTGTCGTGAGTTACATTTATTGGAGGATGATAACCATTGGGATCTCACACTTGCAGATGCAGCACTGAGCTCATCTCCACAACAAATTCGTCAATTATTTTCAATAATATTGACAACGTGTTTTCCGTCTGAAGCATCTGCTTTGTGGGACAAATATAAAGACTCAATGAGTGAGGATATTTTACATCGGATTAGAATTACTAATCAAAATCAAAATATTGAATTCTCCGCAGAAATATATAATGAGTCATTAATAATTATTGAGGATATTTGTATTCTTATTTCGAATATGCCACTCATCCATTTCGGCATGCCAGCGCCGAACCGCCCAGCAGTAGATACCATCAACAGCGATGGTCAACGGGAACACCACTTCGATAGAACTTCTTTGGCTACTTTTGTTGCCAATAATGAACAATTGCTCACTGCTGAGCAACGAAATGTATATGATCAAATTAATGTATCAATTGCAGCGCAACAAGGTGGATTCTTTTTTTTGGATGCACCAGGTGGTACTGGTAAAACATTCCTCATTTCATTGATACTTGCGCGCATCCGATCACAAAATAATATTGCATTGGCTATTGCTTCATCAGGAATCGCAGCAACGTTACTTGATGGTGGACGGACGGCGCATTCAGCGCTTAAATTACCTTTGAATGTTCACACAAATCCCGAAGCAATGTGTAACATAAAGAAGCATTCAGGCATGGCTCAAGTTTTGAGAAAATGCAAAATTATTATCTGGGATGAATGTACCATGGCCCACAAGCATTCGTCTGAAGCTCTCGACAGGTCCCTGAAAGATATCAAGGATAATACTAGGCTTTTCGGTGGTGCTCTATTGTTGCTGTCTGGTGATTTCAGACAAACATTACCAGTCATTCCACGCGCGACATATGCAGACGAAATAAATGCATGTTTAAAAGAATCTTATCTATGGCGAAGTTTTAGCAAATTATGCCTTACTATTAATATGCGCGTTCAACTTCAAAATGATCCATTAGCGTCAAGATTCTCTGAACAATTGTTGGATATTGGCAATGGTAAAATTGAATTGTATGAAGATACACAATATATTCGACTTCCAGAGAATTTTTGCAACATGGTGGCTACCAAAGATGAGTTAATAAACAGTATCTTTCCAGATTTGAGACATAATTGTACTAATCATCGATGGCTACGAGAGCGAGCAATTTTAGTTGCGAAAAATTTAGATGTTGATGCCATCAATTTCAAAATACAGCAATTACTGCCTGGTAATGAAACTACATTTAAATCGATCGACACTGTTGTTGATCCTGATGAAGTTGTTAACTATCCTGTAGAATTTTTAAATTCATTAGATTTACCTGGAATGCCACCAAATAATTTGCGACTGAAGGTTGGTTCACCTATAATTTTGCTTCGAAATTTGAATGCTCCGAAATTATGTAATGGGACGCGATTAGTTATAAAAAAAATCATGGGCAACATTCTTGAAGCTACTATTTTGAGTGGAAAATTTCAAGGTGAGGTTGTACTTCTACCACGGATCCCAATGATTCCTTCAGATTCGCCTATACTATTCAAACGTTTACAATTTCCAATCCGCTTGGCATATGCTATGACTATAAATAAGTCACAAGGCCAAACGATGACAATTTGTGGCTTAAATTTAGAAAATCCGTGTTTTTCTCACGGTCAATTATATGTTGCGTGTTCCAGAGTTGGAAAACCATCGAATTTGTTTGTTTATACGCCTCAAGGATTAACTAAAAATATTGTACATCCAATAGCATTAAGATAAATTAAGTTTTTGTAAATTAATAAATAAATGTTATAAAATAGTTTCAGTATAAGATTTTAAACCTTCACTTAAAACAAATTAAAGTTTGTATTTACGACGCTGTTATTGCCACACTCCACGGATAATATCCCAACCTGTAATCAGTCATTTCATTCACTTAAAATTTTCGGTGACGCCTAGAAATATCCGTGTCAATAATCATAGACAGTGGCTGCTATTATCCAGTCTACAAATTTCATCCGTGGAGTGTGGTAATAGATGCATCTTTTTAGTTAACACAGCTTCTACATTTCACTTCACTCATACAGTATATGCATACTTACACACACAGTATATACTCACATGCTACCGATCGGTCGAATTTGTATAAGTGTACATGTAATGACGTTAGATATTAAAATAACTCTTGAATAATAATTTTCATCAAAACAGTCCAGATTGTTACATCTTATTGAAGAATGTTTGAAATTTTCGAATTAACGACGTGTGTATACAGAACAACGTCTGTCGGGTCTGCTAGTATACTCATATATTTATACAAAGTAGTTGAATACATTTTTATAATAGTATGATATATGCCATAAACAGTTTTTTTTTTTCTCTTTTTTTTTTTTTTCACATTTGAAAACTTTAAATTACTTCTTCTCAGTGTCACTACATTTAAAGGTAATGTTATTTTTCTTTAGTAGTTTTTACATGGATTGAGTGTTTTTAAAAGTGGGGGATGAATTTCAGTGGTTTTAGAAGTGGGGGATATGAGTATTTCCTTAAAAAGTGGGAAGACGAGTCACCGCGCATCTAGCCGCACTTTTAGCACTGCACTTAAACAAAGAAATAATCCTCGGCTGCAAATGTAAAAATTAACTCTATAACTTAATAAATCCACGAAAGAATTAAGCAAGAGAAATGCCCTTTCATTTCTTTCTTTGAAATAGTAATAATAAATAGAAATACCTAGTTCATCACACATTATACACAAGGTATTTTTTAAAGATATCTGAATTCTGGTAACATGAGCTCTTTGTTGTGAAATAAACTACGTATTTCTTTCAGCCAAATAAAACAACTGCAGACCAAAAAATAGCTTTGTTTACAATTATCTGTCAGCAGAGAATTGAATGTGCTACAATTTATGAGATGTCTCATTGACTCTACCTGTTTTCAAAAGTATAAGACTGGGGAAAGAGTTATTTATCACATTTTAAAGTATTTTTTATGATTCCCTTTGAAATGAAAAATTGGGAAATTGTTGTTTCTTAACATTTTCTGGTAGCAGCTTAATTTGATTCTTCGCATCTTCAGGGCTCCAGTAACCTCCCTCCCCCCCTTTCCCTAATGGCAGTTCCTGCGGACCCGCCAGTTACATCACTGGGCTCATCCCCTGTCCGAATAACATCTCACCCAGACAATGAATACACTTCCATATCATCATAAATGTAATCAAACAAATGTCATGAAAAATAAAGGTAAGCTGCACATACCATAGAGACACATAGAAATAGAAGATAAGTAAGGGAGGAGAAACGTGAATGTCTAGGGAAAGACTCATAGAAGTGTATGATATTTTTGATTCCTAGTACCCACCTGCAAGAAAGATTTTTAGGTGAGGGTCACAAAAGCTTCAAATCCCAGAATGGTTAACGCTCTCTCACGCGATGAAATGCATTCAAAGGTTATAAGCACCTGTGTATCACATCACAATGTTATTCCGATGACCTCGCTTTTGAATTGTGCCTTCTCCATTTCAAAAACACATGACCTCTTGCAAAAAGCGCCTCTTCCAAGGTCTTGTTGAGACTCATGGATAGTTTTTTCATTGTCATGAGAAATATTTTTTAAAGGGATTATTCATCGGAAAGGTATTTTTGAATGGTTTTCTCAACGCCCTTCTCTCAACGGTATATCCCAACCGTTTATGAATGGATATTCGTTCGACGGATAATCTAAGTGGTTTCTGTATAGGGTTGTCTCTACAAATTTGTTTTAAATGGAAATTAATTCCGGTTCGAGAATTTTTTAACATCCAAAGTCAATTAGATAAATGAAACATTTATTGAGTAGCGGGTGGATTTCTTGTTTCATATTGGGCTGGCGGTAAACTGTGACGCTATCTATACATTGTTAACCGACGTGAACCTAATTTTATTCTCTAATGTTCTCAAATCAACTGACTGAAATGCATAGGTAACAAATAAGGATTGCTTTGTACTTCACTGTCAATAGCCAAAATTGCTTGAATTTAACTTTTACTCATTTTTTTTTTTTTTTTGTGCAAATTTTTTGTATCAGTGTAAGAAGGTATGAAGTAACGTTCGAAGTTGCAATACCAAACAAATTTGAGAAATATCGTTCGGCGTCCACCGTGATTCTCGATCTGAAGAGGCTTCACAGCTAGATTTTTTTTCAACAATTTATTTATTTATTTAGTTTTAGAATGTCCTTATTATGTCTTTGAAGAGAAAACTTTATGGACACAAAACATGCTTGTGTAGTATATCATGCATGTTTTGTGTCAAAAAGGACTCGCCATCCGTATTCGATCCTTAATGCGCAGTGGCGGCTGGTGCAGGGGGCCAGGGGGGGGGGGGCCCTCACTTTTTTGAACCCTGGCCCCATTTACATATATGCTTGTTAATATTGTTTTGTTGTAGGATTTTTTTTAATATTAAAAAAAAAGAAGCTTAAAACTTATTTATTCTGTCGTTAGACAGTAACTATTGTGAAGGGAGCAGGGAGCTCTTGCAACAGCAAAAAAGCGACCCTTCTCTTAAAGATGCTAGTTCTCCGGGGGACAAAATGACCCCTTCTTCGGACGACCTTGAATTTGAAACCGATAGGGCATATAAGGTTGCGACTTTCACGTGACATCCTGTTCTGCCAAAGCATAAATACAAAATTTCTGAAACATCCCTGATCGCTCTGCTCTGGGGTGGACTTCTTTGTAAAGGAACGGCCATTTTTTGTAGGGACGGCGATTGCACGTTGGTCCTCTAGTATGACGGTGCGAAAAAAGTGGCTACAATAAATATCCATTGCATTCATTTTCGCTCTTTGGTTTTCAAAATGTAAGAGTCTCTGCAATTTTTTTTTATTTAGATATTTACTTTTTCCCCGAAATTTTTTTGAGTATTTAAATGTCGTCCATATGATCGGAAGAAGTGATTTATCTCACATTAATATTTGATATCCTATTGAATTATTAACGTAACTTACAATCCGATGCCATCACCGGAAGAATTTCTATACAGAGAATAAAAAATGTTCTTCTCTAAATAAGTGGCTCCACTAGAACTAAGCCATCGTATAATGCTGTGTTAAAGTTAAAAGATAAAACGTCACAGTTACAGAATTTTCAACCCCCTCCCCCTCTCCAAATAATATATACAATGTTGATAAAGCAAACCTAGTTACTGTTACCAGAAAAAAATTTCATGACCATTTAGTAAAGAATCTAAGTCATGAACCTACACCCTTTAAAAAGAAAATCATACAAGCAATTTGAAATTGTCAAATAAAATTAGTGCATTCTTAAAATTGAAGAAACGATGTTTATTATAAACTCAGGTAGGATCCAATTCTCAAAATAAATTCTGAATTAAATAAAATATTAAAATTTGAAGCGAGTTCCATGTTTGCTCAACTTCTTTTCAAAATATCAAGAATCATGGTAAAACACCTATTTTTAACTATCGCTATGTCAAAACTCATTGACCAGAGGCAATATATTCAATTCACATGTGAAACGTCGTCGAATCGAGCCCCATCGGATATTTTGCAGGTTGGTTTCAATGTAAGTAGACATCTCAAATTTGAGATGCATACATATGCAATGCATTTTTCAAGTAATTATTCATCCTCAAATCACGTAATTATTCATTTTTTCATGAATTTAAATTAAAACTGTTGAACTGGTCAATATAACAATACCTTTGACTTTGGTTGCAAATTTATAAATATTGCACATTCTAAGTTAATGGCATTTTTCATTAGTTCTACTGTTAAGCCCAAATTATTTTGCATGAATTGATTCATGAAATATCATTGAGTTGAATATTAGGAGCAATATCGATGTCTTTAAAATGATTTATTTAAATTATTTTAAAACATTATAAAATTATTTATTTAAGTATTTACTCTAAAGTTATCAAAAGTAAAATTGTTGCTGTCTGCCTTTTTTTCTTTCTTTTTTTTCCCCCCTTTTTTTTTCTATGATTCATGTAATATTTGATGAAAATTTTTCCCCTGTGATTTCTACAGAATTTTTAACCAAGGTTTTGACTTTATTTATTTTATAACTCTTCCCTAACTCTTTGTTTTCTTTTTCTTAAATACAGAATAGAAATTGAGTGACATCGGTTTTCATACTTTCACATATTTTTTTGTGACAGTGGCAAGGGGGTGCGGATCGCATACAAAAGGGTGCAAAGCGGCTAAGGCTTCAAACCAGGAATTTTCAACCGTGAATGAGTATCGGATTTCTTATGGAACAATTTATAAATAGATATGCCGTAATTTTACGTTCAATTGAATAATTTGAAGCCTGTACTTTACTTTTTTGCCTAGGAATTCTTCGCTTCATTTTTAATTTTCAAGAGCAAAAGGTGCAAGTGCATTCATTTTACCGTTCCTGGCGTCGTCCATTTTCAAACGAAACGTCTCTTTTGTAATAATAATTCCTTTTATTGAAATATTTACTTTATCAGATATCAGTATGCTTAGATAATTTAACTGTTTAATAATCTTGTGGTTTTGTTTTCCCATATATATTTAAGTAACATTTAAAAAATTACATGAAATTCATGTGTCATGATATTTGCATGTTTTTTCTCTCCCATGGCATGCAATTGTTAATCTGGGCCCCCTCACTTTTAATACCCACGAGCCGCCACTGTTAATGCGTATGATCTGTGTTATTCTACGTTGCCAAACGTTCTTATAAGCAAATACTTTTGTTTCATAATTTATTCCAGAACATATTTATAAATTCATGCCATTATCAAAATAATATACATAGAGTTGGATAAAAATAACTGCTATTTACGAAGTTTAAAAATCTGCATAAGCGAGCCTAGCGTGCCAGAAGAATCAAACGGGGTTATTACCATTTACCAAGTGATGGCGATTGGATGCTACGAGTGAAGTGTCAATCGTCATGAGTGAGGGGATAAACTGCAAAACTAGAACAATTTAGAAGTCAAAAGTACAGTCAATCAGGGAAACTTTGAGCCATAGGGTGTAACTTTGCGCCACCTCCTAGTTTTCAGTATTTTGGGGTTTTAAGAGCTGCTCATGATCCACTGCTGCAAACTGCTGGCAAGATTGTGAAATTGGCTTTTTGCTTGATAGTTTAATAAATGAATTGACAAAATAGTACATAATTTATTTGGCCATTCAGTTGTTTTTCTGGAGTACTGTTTTCAAGTTCTATTTTAATGCTTATTTGAAGTTGATGTAAATCAACTAATTTATGCAAGAAAGTATCAACTTACCACATTATCAGCTATATAATTTTCTGAAAAAAGTGAAATTGTTAGTAGCTGAGGGTTATTTATTTACTAACATTTAATAAAAAGCAAAAAACCAAGGCACTATCATTTTACCACATATTCAGTGTAACTTTGAGCCGGTTCAAAGTTAGGCTGATGACAGTGTGCAATGTATACACTGCACATATAATTCATATTTTATTCTAATTTATTTTTGTTTGCTTTTAAATACATTTATATACATACAAATGCAATTTAATTTACAGAATCTTTTCTTGTATGCAAAATCCGATAAAATGAAAATGTTGGGAGTGAATTCAAAAAGTACCTAATTATATTAGAAACACGTTCCCAGAATTAAAAAAAAAAATCTGCCGACCTGTAATGGTTGTAAAAAGCTTTTCAGTTGAGTAAGTGAAAAATCTATGTGCACAAAAAATAAATGATAAAGGAATATGTATAGCAAGGATATGATGGGATTGTCTAAAGTCCTCTACCATATGAACTCCTTGGAGATAGCAAGAGTAAAAGTCCTACACTAGATGACACACCTAAAGGTTATGTGGTTAGAGCTCGGACCCTGCATGCCAAATGTTCCGGTTTCGAATCCCGGGTTAGTCATGGATGTTCGTTGTAATTCGAAATCTACGTTAAGCTGTAGGTCGTTGAGCGTATAAACCAACCAACCTGAACTAGATGATGCAGGTGACAGTGTATGTACAACACTGTCATTTTCGGAGGAGATGAAAGTTGCACAATAAGGACATGGTAAAGGTTTATACTGCTCAAATTGTTGGGAGAATGTTACTGAAAAGTCAGAGGTTGTTCGAGTGGTGGCTGTTAAACACATCAATGAGGCAGGAGAGAATATTATATGAGGGAATATTATAGGAGGGAATTTTATACAGAGCATTCACGTATTTTAGATTTTGGTAATGGCATATGCAAAGTTTACGACTACGTAATTATTCAATACGATGGAGAAGTGTACCCAGACCAAATTGACTTAAAAGACAACGTGATATTTGGAGGTTCATGAAGAAATCTGGTGCATATTGGAAATGGCCCAATATCAATGATGATCTGTGGTATGAAAAAGTAGGCGTGTTTAAGAAATTATCACCAGACATTATTATTCCAGCTAGAACACTGGTGCCGTGTTCGAATCCCGGATTAGGCATGGACGTTTGTTGTGGTTCGGAATCCAAGTTAAGCTGTAGGTCTCGTACTGATTAGCCATTACAGTGCATGAAAATAGGTCGTTGAGCGTACAAACCAACCAGTCCAGCTAGAACACGAGAATAAGTTTTCCAGATCAATGATTCTTTCTTTGATGCAATAACTATTAATCTAAAAAATGTCAAAGTGAAATTTTATGAAGTTTGAACTTTGTTTTTAAATTATCATACTATTTTTAACAATAAGAGTGGAATATTTGTATTTGTGTCACATTGTGACTTGCAAACACCATAGTACTTAACTAATAGCATAAGGGCGGCCTATCAGTTTTATTATTTTCTATTTATCTTTTCAATTTTTAATTGATAAAATGAGTTTATATTTAAGTGAATGAACTGAAGATTGTTTTTTCACTATATTTGTATGTTAAAACTGAATAATAAATAGGTTTTTTTTTTTGTAATATGTGTGATTCGTTATCCACTGTTCCTACCTAACATATTCTTTGTGGTGTTATTTAAAATATCCAAACTTTATGATACTGGTAACTGCAGCTGATGATGTTTTAAATACTTAGAAACTTAATTTTACTCGTTCAAAGTAGTCTAGACTCCAAGATTGAATAAAAAAAGCTATTTTATATAAAACTTCTGATAGTGGTTCAAAGTTACCCTGAATGACAGGGTAACTTTGCGCCGGGTTATTTTCCTATTATTTGGTGCTTTCATCATCAGCATTTACTAATTTGTGTAAATTAAAAAATAATTTAGGGTTTATTCTTCCATTTTATGCCATTAGGTGGGAAAATATTATTAAAACATAAGTGGGGAAGAAGAAAATACTGAAAATGCGGTTCAATGTTACCCTGATTGACTGTACTAAAATTTTAAAAGTGAGAGGGCATCTGCCTCCGTTTGGTGTCCTTCACTTGAAGGTTACGTGACAAAAAAAACCCCCAAAAAAACCACTAAGTTACTTGCTAAAATCTACTCCTTATAGATCCCACCTGCCATTGGAAAGTTTAACTAGAGATGTGGAACGTCGCACAACTTTCTAATATACTCCAATAACTGGTCCACTAACTTATTTCCAATAACTGGTCACTACATTTAAATTTGACATGAATTGGTGATTGGTGTTATATAACGGTTTCATATTTTGATTTATTTGTAAAAAAATGGGCTGTTCAACGACAGTTTTGGTGATAATTCTCACATTGTTCTCCCCCCCCCCCCCAAAGAAAAAACTGTCAAAATGGTGATTTCGGGGATATACTTTTCGAGAATTCTTACATTTTCGTTTCTTGTAAGTAAAGAGAACTCTGGGTTAAGTATATTCGTTTTTAAATTATTTACGCCTTTATCCGTTGTGTTTCTACAGGCATTTCAGAGGTGGGGATGTTTAGAAAACCTTAAGAGGCATATTACTACAGAGATTTTGATCAAAATTGTTTGAGCCGTTCTTTAGCAATTGCTGACAAACATGATTTTTCAATAGAAACTATCTTATGCACATGTACAATGGACAATTCCCGAGTTTTTTAAAAACGAGTGAAATTAGTTTATATTTATGAAGAATTTCTTTCCGATTCCAAATATTTAAACGAAAGTTCTTACAAAAAATTAGTTATTTAAATATTAAGAAAAGAAAATGCCTCATAACCGAGCCAAAACCATTCCGGTCATAATTTTCAGCAAAATCTATGACGTCAAGGGTTTCCTACAGTTTCTATGGTAATCGTGAGGTTTCTGCCAAATAGTTGGCGTTGGTAGACCATTGCCGTATTCCATACAGGTTGGCGTGATTTGCGAGAAACTTGTAAATCTGGTTTCCGCTGCTGCATTTCAAGCCAAGATGTTTGAGAAGCCGTGACGACACATTCAATGCTAGCGGAATGAATCGTTTTCTCGCCAACGTCTAACAAGGTAATTTTGATCGTTAATTAAAAAAAAAGAAAAAGCGCATTGGGCAGAAATTTTTGTGTTTTTGTCCTTTTCGAAACATTTAGAATTGAATAAAAATAATAATAATAAAAAAAAAAACGTGGGAATTGTCCAATTATAACAAAAACCTTAATGACAGGTCCCCTGGCCACCACAAACCTGCATGCAAAAGTTGAACATCGTAGGTCAATCCAGGGGCGGCCTGTATCACCTAAGAGGGTGGTGGATCAGCTATCTAGAGGGCGCCAGGCTCCTCTGACATCTATCAAACTATCCCATATTGGGAATACCGCGTTAAGCATGGAGGATCGTTGTGGTTCGGAATCCACTTTAAGCTTAAACTCACGGCCTTATTAGCCGTCATTGTGCATAAAAATAGGTCGTTGAACGTACAAACCAACCAACCTGAGTACAGTGTTGTAAATCTTTGGCTCTCAATCTGTAAATGTGAGTAATTCTTCTTTTAGTTTATCCACTAACGGAATAATTTCAGATACTGGATTCTAAGTCATTCAGTGATAGTGATTCTTGCACGGTAAACCGTTCAGAAACAAACTATGAAATATCCAAGTAAAAGTTGGGAATAAAATAATTGCCCATTGTTTGATTTATCAAGTCTAAAATAAGTAATAGAGCACTAAAATTCGAGAGGTACCGTCAGAAGTTGAAGCAACGTTTTCATGTCTTATATGCATTTTTTAAAAAGTTTGTACTCTTTTCTACTCTAGTTCAGTTTCAACTGTGATCTTTCAAGAGAGCAATCAAATTCGTCTCTTCGTTCTAGGACTCTTGCCGTATTTTAACGATTCTATTTGCGGCCTTCAAAGTAGTGCAACAAAGCATTTTAACTTTAATGAAAAGTGTTCTATTAACCTCCAAGCACGAACATAGTCAAGATTGGAGATTAATAGAATACTTTTAACCTCCAACTGTAAGTATTTTGATAGAGCAATAAAATATTTTTACCTATCTGCACAAAAAAATGCGGGGAAATATGCATAAATCAAACAGTCAATTCCCATTGTTTTTATTAAGAAGAGTGATATATATGAGTAATTTAATGTATAATTGTTAAATGTATTTTGATTAATGTATAATATATAAAGGGGAGGGGGGGGGGTAGACTTTAAAAATATTCCCCCTAGATATGGCACTGATTCATCGGCAGCGCGTTTCATGACACAACTTCTAACAATTTAACAATATGAACGCTTTTTTGTGTGTGCTCAAAATAGACCTTAAAAAGGATATGAGGATGTTTGCTAAAATTCAGAAACGATCTACCTTATTTTGATATATTTTCACCACATCATTACTTTTTACTCACAACTGTATTGTGGGAAACATTTAATTATTAATTTAAGAAATAATTCTCAATTTAAAATTTTTATTTTCCATTTTTTTCCCTTTTCTTTTTTGTCATCTGAGGGCGCCGAGTGAAGTTCTAAGGAAGGGAGCACCGTACATGTCCCGGTATCCTGGTAGGCCAGGCTGAACCTGGGTCAATCTGTGCGGGAGTTATGCTGACCATACAAGTACGCACATCAGACACGTCGACATTTTTTCTAGATAACTTTTTTAAACTCAGTACGTTAAATTATACATTCGAAACGAAAATTTATGCTTAACTTTTAGATTTCATTAGGAAATCTAAGAAGGAATTTTGGAAAACAAAGATTTTAACAAAATCTCCAAGCCGCCATTTTCAACTGCAAAATAAGTCCGTTGGGTTAGTGTCTTTGTCACGATCTGCCCTGCGCGCTGTTTTTTGGGTTTGTAAAAGTAATTTAGATTGAAAATTTTCAGATATTTTTCTCGAATATTTAGAAAAAAATATATCTTAAAATGCTGATATTTGTTTCAGGATTTTTTAAAAAGATTTTCTCCTGAATAATCTTCTTCGTCTCTCCAAAACATCAAAATTTCAATTTTAAATAGGTAACGTTTTTATCGATTTCTTTACGTTTTAATTAAAAATCGCCTTTGATCTGATTCTTCTGTATATTCATATGCGGATGACTATCCCGACAACTAAGTTGCATCTTCAAAACGCAACCTGGAAAAAACAAAATAAGCAAATACATATCGCTACATCACGAGCGCGTGACGTTTTAGGTCATGTGATCATTGGTAGGTAGAAAGCCATTGCATACACAAGTGAATTTCTTTTAGTAGACTGATCTCTATAAACGCCACTTGCGTTCTTGTGAACCTACTTGGATATTTCGTATTTTTTTAATATCGTGATTTTTAAACATTCAAAGCCGGCAAGATGGTGCAAGGAAGTATGAGCTGCATCAAATATGTGATGTTCGTGTTCAATTTCGTGTTTGTGGTAAGTTTTTTTTTAAAAAAACTCGTTCAGACAATGTTTCGTTGTTACACGTCGTCAATTTGTAAAATTTTTATTTCCTTGAATTGCTTTCATTAACATGTTATGCTTCCAAAATAACTTTTAGTTTTGTCTGCGCAAAATTACTTCAAATGTTTATTTATAAAGCAAAGTAGGCGTTGTTGCAAGTTTGTAAACAAACTCATTTTGCGCACGTTTTCTGTCTATTTTGGTACTTGCTTTTCGTGCCAAGTAACCCAAATATTACTGTGCGCGTTTTCAATTTTTTGGGAGGATTGTCATTATGACATGTATATCTGTAGCGAAATTTGTTGAAAATTTCCCCCGGTTATAAGAAAATGGCGTCTTGACGTAGCGCCTCCTATCTTGAATTTTTTTTTTTTCTTCGGAAACCAAGATACCGTAAGGTTGCTGTCAGCTGAGAATACGCCATTCTTTTAATACAGCAGTTGGCATTGAATACTTATTTTTTATATTAACTAGACACCTGTATGATTGACGTTTTTCAAAGCTGCCATTGAATCGATTCTTTCAATGTTTTTCTTCCTTCTGTTGAATGGCCTTTGACAAAATTTCAGAAAACAAAATGTATCTTTCATAGAATGCAAGCCCATTCATAGAATGAGTGGAATGGAAAGCATTGAAAACTTCGCTTAAATTAAACCACCATAACATATCTTTTTAAGGAATGATTATTATTTATTATGGTAAAGGCAAAGGGATGCATTTCGGATAGCTTTTTTTTTCCTTTTAAAATTTTGGGTCAAGTAAAATTTAAATAGTGTCTGAATATAGTACGAATTTTTGGCATTTGGAAGATTTTTTTTCTGGAATAAATTATGGAGGCTTTCTGCCGCAAACTACGGTAATTTTCTACTTTTGCCAGGTACCGGCATGCTACCGTTTCCAAATATTTCCCCCAAAACGTAATGCAACTTCTTCCAGAGATAATAATGGGCTAAAATAAATAAATAAAAAAAAATCCATTTATCAAGCTAAAAATCATGCACAATTAGATTACAAAATTAAGTATTCTTTATTAGTTGCAACTGTTGTACTCGTATAATTAACTTTAAAGAGGCAATTTAAGTCTCCTAACTTGGTTGCAAGTTGCCCTAAATTAAATTGTCAGGAGGTCTTTTTTGTAGTAGTAATTTTATCTGTCTCCATGTAACAATGTCAATAGATTTCTTCTGTATAAGTGTTAATTGTTGTCATTTTCAACTATCAACTGACCAGATTTAAGTGGTGAAAACTAAAGCAATCGAGCATTTTTTTATGCATTTTTCGTTGTTATAATTTGATCAACTATGATCAGTTAATATAATGTTTTGTAATTGGTTTCCATTTTTTGTTGCTGTTTAAGTATTAAAAAAAAAAAAATTAGATCTTGGCTTAAAGGTAAAAACAGGAGGTTAACTTTATCTGGTGTTTTTTAAAATAAGTCTTATTATAGTATCCTGCACACAAGGAGGATTTATAGAAATGCTTGCATTGCATGTAAATTTGTGTAGTGTAGATATAAATATTATAAGATTGTGAATCAATACAAAGTTTATCGGAAAGTAAAATAAAATTTTGTTTTTGTGTTTTTAATATTTTAGTATGAATGCAATACTTCAGTACTGTTTTTTATTTGTCAAATTGTTTGTAACTAGTTTTTAAGCTTTCGGGTATTGTGAAAGCGAATGTATTAAGAGGAAGACCTAGTAAGTATAATTACCTGTATTCTTCCCTATTATCTTTTAACCCAGTGCATTTAGAAACTATATTGTATAAAAACTTGGAAATTTGGTAAGTAGGTACGCAAATGATCACTTAATGAAATCACTTAAACTAAAAACTCCAAAATTAACATCCCATATATTTTATTTGATACTTGAAAACCTAAGGTCAATGCCCATGTAGGGGCTCATAGATAGACATTAATGAAAACAATGTATGTAATTTTATTGAGTGATCATTTTCGTAACGACTCGACTAATTTTAAGGCTTTCTAGAAAGTAGTTTCTAAATGAACTAGGCTAGAAAATAGCAACATAACGAGTCTGGGGAATGATCCTTGCTAGGACTTCCTCTTAAAATCATGTGTAATGTTCTGCACTTGTTAACTTTTCTAACTTTCCTTATTCTCTTCCTTTTACCAAACCATTGTCATATGATAAATATTTACTCAAAGCCTTTGAAAGCTAGGAGTGAAATGTTTAGTATGCAATTCAAATGTCCATTTGAAGTCTTTTCCTAATGCACATTAAAGTGAGATTTAGGATTAATTTAATTGATTTTAAATAATTTTGCAATACTTAATAAAGATCTATTGAATTTGCTGAAATTATAAAGTTATCAATGCTTTTACCATGCAAACTAAAGCTGAAGAAACTAATGTTTAAGTAATTCAAATCTATAATAAAAGTCTGTCCCTCAATAAAATGCTACTTCCAATAGACATAAAGCTTCTGTAAAACAGAATTTTATAGTTTATTCTGTATTTATTTTTTGCTAAGCAACTTTTAATAGGCGTAGTGTTCCAAAATTTTCAACACACTTTGCCTTACCTTACTATATAAGTAACTGAAATTTTATCCAGTAGTTCTGGCTTCTTAATTTTGCTTTTCACAAACACAATTTTAAATTATTTGCAGAGAGGTGCGACTTTACTTGGTTTAGGTACCAGAAAGTTTTTGTTTTTCGACAGGTGATGGAGTACTAAAAGTAGGGTAGTTAAAAAAAAAAAAATTCAGCTACAGACCAAGACACCCCCTAATATTTTTACATTTACCTATAGTATTCTTTTAAAATTTTAGATTCCTACTCCTATAAGAAGATGGCTCTCAATGACCACTCATTTTTGTAATTTTACATAATTTTCAAGTTTTATGCTGATAAGAACGCATGTCTAAATTTAAATTTTTTTTATTTATGGTGTTTTAATACATGCAATATAGTTTGGCAACATTTATCTACTGTATCTGACAAAATCTATATTATCAAAAACACTGTCTGATCATGAAGCACTTTGAATGTTCCAGTAGTCGCAGCTTTGGGGCATGTTCCTCGAACGTTACTTTAAAGAGGGATAAAGAAAAAAGCTAGAAAAGAATACGCAGACTCAAGCAAAGGGCAAATTCCAATCTGACTGTCCTGCTTCATTGGAACTGCAAACGTCTGCCAAAATCTTATGGATTAAGAAAGATTGATCGTTTATGTTTTGGGAGATGGTATCGAAAAACTTCTTAGTGTTTCAAAGTTGAGTGATGGAAGAACAGCGAAATATATTTAAAAATATTTTTATGCTTGACAATAGCGAGTTGAGAATTAAATTTGGACAAAGTTTAGATACTACGAGTATAACTATTGGTTGTGTATAAGAGGCATGCATTAATTTGGAGAAAAAATCGGATGTGAACTATTGTGACTATCCTGCCAGCACCATGACACAGGCTAAGTTATTAACTAACAGGCTAACTATTGGCAAAGTTATTTAAGTTGTGCTATAGTTCATGTTCTGCAGAACTTTCCCTCTTTAAAAGACTTAAAACCGTTTGAAAAAGAATTGCACACATAAATTTCCAGGATTTAGAACTGAAAGAAGATGCTAAAGAGTTTATAAAGTTTCAAATATAGCCTTCCTTTCAACTGGATAAATCTATGAGGATTAGAAATGATTATACAAAAGTAATCTATCTGACATTAATCATTTTGCACAATCCACTTGAGAAAATCCTTTGTAAAGCAACAGGTGCTATTCATCACCCACCGTGGATGGCTAAACTCTTATACATTTTTAAATCCTTCTATTCAGAGATCAGCAAGAGGTTTTCCATATAACTAATGGAGAAAAGAAATGCAGCTTCTGTGATTTGTACAGTTTAATGCTTTTTTGTACAGTAAATACATGGATAGAAGCCCCACTTCTGAAGCTTCTGGTGGTGACCTGAACATGTGGAAAAACATTAAAAAGTATAAGATGATTGATTCTAAAATTGGAATTGCAGATGGGAAAAGTTTTGAAAAAGCTTATATGGTATCTTTCAAATGAATTGGTTGGTTAGGCTTTTTTTTCACACAGAATTACAGCAAAAGATTAAATAAAGTATTGCAAATATGAATAACTCGCGATTCCAGAATTTTAAAAGGTACAAGCTATTAAAAATGTTGAAAGATAATGCCAGTCTTGGAGAATTCTTGACAAAAATAACTCTTGATATTTACTTTTTGCTTACATAAAGAACTCTTGATACTGTAATTTTTCAATATTGCATTATCAAACGTATCTCTACTATGACAGTGGGTTTCGATAATCTGAATGGCAACATCTACAGGATTTATGTTTACAATTTACATACCTAACACAATTTTTTAGATGTTATTAACTGTTCATTCGATTGATTTTAATTAAATGTTGCTCTTTGTAGGAAATTGAGTGTCGTTTGAAAATGTTCATTAAGTACAGCTGTACGTTTAGAAACTTTAAATAGAGCTGAAATTTAGACACTATTTATACTTGTGAGTCCACTCTTTATTGAGTGAAAACTTTATGATTTGAAATTATGTTATGGTATTTAGATAATTTCGGATCGACCATTTTCGGCTTACAAAAAATGTAGACAAGTGATACTGTAATGCTTGGTTAAATGATGAAATAAACTACACTACTGATCTACGTAACACCACACTAATAAGTCATTTTGTATTTAGGTGTACTAATAGCTTATTTTGAATGCTTTTCGGGATTTTATACCGCCTAATTTATTGGGGCAATTTTATCAATTTCAAAAGTTGAATGGAGTAGCACAAGAGATTAACGAGCGCTTGTGAGCGGGGGCGGAGCCTTCTAGTGTTAATTATTTCATAAACTTTTACTAAGTTATTTAACATTTGTTAATTATGGTATAAATAAAAACTTTCTTTAAGAAAATTGCTTTCAATTATACTTATACCAAATCCATTACAAATACCCCAAAACGCACAAAATGCAAAATTTTACTGTTCATTGAGCGCTATCTTTTAATTGGAGTAGGAATCTGAAATTTTGCTAGAAGATTTGTATGGGTAGATGCAGAGTTCATCCTAGAAATGAAAAAGGGCAGGGTGCTATTTTCCAAAAAAAGGGCACTTCCTGTTTACAAGGGCACTTTTATGGCAAATTGCAGAAATATGCGTTTTCTGCTACAATTTCAATATTGTTACACTTTTCTACCACGATAAATAATTTTCAATATTCTGCAAAAAAAATTATAAGGCAAAAATCCGTGAATCAAAAACTCGATCAGAAATTTAAAAGATATCAAAATACTGATAAAATGCTTCAGTCCTAATTCTGCTGGAATGAGACTGAGAAAATTATTAAAATTAAAATGCAATATACACAGTAAAATTTTCATCAAATAGTAATTTTTATAAAATTATCAATTTATAATACAGTAAAATTAAGATAAGAATGTTTTAGTATAATGAAAATGTGTTAAGATAAGAACTTTTCACTCTTTCAAAATTTTCTAAAGTTTGAATGAATCAACCTTAAACTTCATCTCTTAGTTTTGCTATTGTCAGATAGAGAATAGAGTTTCTCCAAATTTAACATTATTCATTGTGGGATATCACAAGGAGTATTCTGACTAAAGAACTTGGACTGTGTCCTGAAATTTTTGCATTTTTTATTTTTAAAATCTGATCAAATTTAGCGTCAAAACGGCGATTTTTTGCCGTGCATGCCGCTATTATGTAAGCTATAATAGAAGTTTTATTTTTTTAAAAATCGGAAATAATCTGGGATTTTGGTTGCATTCCTGTTATGTTTAATTTTAAATATGAAACGGATGTTTAGAAATTAATTGGTAACAGGCAAATTACCAAAAACACCCCCTAAATTTAACAGGACATCGCGATTACGCGTGTCCAAACGGAAATATTCTTTTTAAATTCCTAGTGTAAAGACATCTACTCAATGGTTTCAGTCCCTGATATATACGTTGAACGTTTGAACATGAATGCGCATGCGCGACAGCCGATTTCAGTAGGGGTAATCCACATATTGCGTACTGTTGGGAGGGGAAAAAACGAAAGTTTTTCGAATTCGTTCAGGATGAAATTTTTTCTGAAAAAGGGCAGGAAGGGCGCTATTTTTATAGAAAAAGGGCAAGCAGGGCGCGCCGCCCCTTGAAAAATGCCTAGGATGAACTCTGGTAGATGTAAAAAATGAGGTGGTGTCCTGGTCTTTAAGTAAAAAAAAATTCCTATGTATTTTTGAACCACCCTAACTAAGAGGATATGTAGCAATGAACCTTTCAGTGAGCCTATGCTTGCAACGCAATATATATTATGCTTGCAACGCAATAACCTATTTGCGAGTGAACGAACTTGGGTTTGTGCAACAATGAACCTCTCAGCGAGCGAAGCATCAAAACCTGGGAACATGTGTTACGCAACTAATGGAATGCAAAGGCTAATATTGACGAAAATTAAATGAAGAAAAATCTTTAACTAAAGAAATGAAAATGGATTTTTTTGGTCAAATTTTTGGTTATTGTACCTTCCACGAAATTTTTTGGATTTCTTCCTTCTTTCTGACCAATCTCATTCTTGAATTTTTATAACATTTTTCGATTACAAGTGAATTATAGTACACATTTTTTGTTCGCATATGATTTCAGTGTTTTTTTGTGCTAATCTCATCCCTGTTTCATAGTAAGTTGCATCAATGTTTTAACTATTTTCAATTTAATGTAATGCTCTTAAAAAAACAGTTGCTGAACAAATTAAAGGATTTATTTTTCATTAGATTAATCTTGTAATTAAACTATTAATGTAATGATAGTAAGTTTTTATTCGGTAATTTATTTGAATACATTTAATTTCAAGTTGTTGAAATTATTTTTTTCACATAGTTTCCTGTTAGAAATTAATATTAGAGTAAAAATTTCAAAATTGATATTGTAATATTTAGTATTCCAATAAATGTTTTAATATGTTTAAACTTTTGTATGAAATCGGTGCTATTTAACTCTTTCATTTTACGAGATTTGGGAGATAACTCAACTCAATTTGATTTTTTTTAAACGGTATGGATACATTTCACTTAAAAAAAAATAAGGCTAAGATGGATGTAAACACTTGCATAATATGTTAAACAATTTGCATCATTCTAGTAACTTTGAAAATACCTTTATTGGATTGTTCTGGCATAAAATTAGAAACGTGAAATAGCTAACTTTTTTAGCATCGTTTCCAAGCTATAATTAGAAACTTGAAATAGCTAGCTTTTTAGTATCGTTTCTAAGCTATTAATATCATTAGTATCTTATTTCTTATTTACAAATAGTTGATAGTGAAGCAAATAATATGGAAACTAGATTGTGTATCTGAAAACCATTTTATTTTTTTATAGGTTTGTGGCATTATCCTTATTGTTATTGGAGGGATTGTACAAGGGAGGAAAGATCTTACTGTGTTTGCCGATTCTAAATATGTTACAGCACCCACGATTCTCATTGTGGTTGGTGTGATCATCTTCATCCTTGCCTTTTTGGGCTGTTGTGGTGCTGTCAAAGAGAACCATTGTATGGTTACTCTGGTAAGTCTTATTTGATGCATGTAAATATTAGTAATGCATTTTTAAATTTCTTGAAGTTTTTTATCTTTATATTTAACTGAACAATTTTTTTTTACAAAAACTTGTAAATAGTCTCTGAAATGCTGGAAACTACTCTTTGTAAATGTTGATTAAGAATACAGAGGTAAAGGACATTTGCTTTTAGTATTTAAACACAACTATCTTGTGAAAGATGCCAAAGTAGATAGTTGGAGAGTCGAAATTCATTTATCCCTATGCTAATATTATGCTTTTTTTAATTTTGCATGGCAAGAGTATTTTTAAGATGGTGATATGTGAAGTTCCACTCCAAAAAAACTGTTTGAAAGAGATGCCATTTCTTTTTTTGGTAATAGGTGGCTGGAATAGGATTCTATCTTGGTTTTTATATAAGGACGCTTTAAGCAGGAGAAAAGTTTTTCCTTAGTAACCATGTGCTTATTGTCTATTTGATTGGGAAAATGTAGCTATTTTTGTCTACTATTTTGTTTCTATTCTAAATCTCTCATGGTTCAACAGTATAGAAACCATTATTTTCATGTATCAAATTATTCTGCCATTGTCTATATCTAAAACTGCAAAAATTGAAATTTACTGTTGTAAACAGAAGAATATGCCACAAGATAAGGACAGTTCAGTTAATTCTGTTCTTTCACAATTGAAATGTTTAATTTGTCTAAAAATACTAAATAAATTGTTCCTGTAAGAATGGAGATGTTTTGGCTGTCTTGGCTACGGCCGAGGGTTGACGCGGAGCTTGCTTTACATCCACATTTGCCCAACTTGAGTGGCTTAATGTCGTCACAAATCCAAAAAGTCTATGGCAATGTACTCGAGTACTAGATAAAGTAATATTTCTTTTTATTAAAAATTGCAAGCATGTAGCAATAATCAAAAGTTTTCAAGGTATTAACCATGCCACTAATGTTGTGGTATAGTATTCATATTTTTGTTACGAGGTTGCTTTTAATTGAATGTACAAAAGTTCAACTTTGTTTATCAGACAAGGTGTCTTGTAGATACTGGTTGGCTTTAAATAATCAAAATGCTAAAGGAGGTTATGAAATTAAATTTAAAATTATGCTTTGCTAATTTTTTCCCTAAATATCCTAGGTGTAACTTTGGTGCCTTAATCACATTTGAAACTATAGATTTTTTTTTAAGTCCTTATATTTTTGTGTGTATGTTTGTCAATGGTGAAGAAATCTTTTTAGGCTTAATTAACTCCCTTGCCTTCATCAAATTGATCTGAAACTTGGCAGATAGATTCAATGTTGATGATAATGCATTCTATCTAATTTAGTGACTGTAACTGTCACTTTTATGGAATACTAACAATAAACCAAATTTATTGTCATTCAAATGTGCTAAAATAGTATTTAACCGACCATTGAAGAAACTCTTTCCTGTTGCTAAAATTGTTTTAATAAATAATAAAATTGTTTTAATCAGTAGTATAAATAAGGCATTTGGAAGTGAGTGCAAAAATTCCCGCTATTTTTTAGAAATAAATTCTGAAACATGGTTTTTTGCACATTTTGCTGATAGAAATGTTTTTGATATTTAAGATTAGATTCAAACATCAAACACACTGCTTACAGAATCGGTGCTTTAATGAATATAAAAATTGGCAATGCATATAAAGGATTTATATTCCAAACTTTGTTTTTATGGGTTATATTAAAGACCCAAACTAGTGCTTGTATAAATGTGTTGCTTTTATAAGTGTCTTATGAATATATTCATAAAATTATTTTTTTTTTGTTTTAAAATTATATGTATTTATTACATTGGTATCATGTAAAAATATTGAATTTAAGCTTTACTTTTTAGTTTGGAGTTCTTTTGCTTATTATCTTCGTGGTTGAAATCGCTGGTGGAGTTACTGCATATGTGTATAGAGGACAAGTAAGTTTCAGCATTGCAGAATCTAAACTGTAGTTATTGCAATCTATTTGCTATTTTGAGTTTGTAATTTTAAACTGATCAGCCTAGTAATTTGATTATAGATTTCTATTTTTAATACTATTCAAAGATAAAATTTAAATTTGATGTTCTTTGAGTGAGTTTTCTGTTTCTTCTTGCATTATGCTAGATATTACAAGTTATTACGAGTTTGATATCTAATACTTATCGAAGCTAATATTTTACAAACCCAGTCTCGATGGTGGATAAATATTAGATGGAGGCATGATTAAATCCAAAAGTGACTTGTAATTAGATTTGAGAAATTAAAGTTTATACCTTTCGCCATCCTTATTTGGTGATAAGAACATACATACACTCATTAAATGGAGATCAGATACATATAGAATAAAATCTAATTTAAATTAATTCTGAAAATCTGTAGCTAAGGCATGTCTTTCATCCCTTCAATCACAAAATATATAATGGAACATCTTTATTTTTCCAAGATTACTTGTAAGGAGCATTTGTATTAAATTTCATTCTTTTAACTTAGTGGTAAATGTGAACTCGGGGTTTCTGCTGTTCAGATTAAAATTGGAACTAGTAATGTAAGGTAAATTATGCGTCTCAGAGATAATTTGTGTGTCAATTATATGTTAATATTATAAAGGTAATTTCCTTGAAATAAGAAAATGCTATTTTATCTTGTTGGTTTTGATAATAAATATTTGTAATTTGAATCTATCCATTCTTTGAAAAGTGTTATAAAAAAAAATTCAGTTTTACCACTTAATTTACAATTGTTTTTTATTTAAAGTTTGAAACATTCCTGAAACAAAATATGAATACAACTATTGAACAACAAAAGCCCGATGCCATGGGTCTTTGGGATGAAATGCAGAAAGAGGTAAATACTAAAATTTTATTTCTATTCATAATGATCATGCAGTTTTAGATATGATAATGACTTGTGATGCTATGTACTGTATTTTATTTAAATTTCTTGTACAAATTGTTTAATTGATTTTATTTAAATGTGTGTAAAATTTAAAATAGCAAAACATCTTAATTTAACTGGATATAACTTATGAAAGAGCTATGTTTATATAATTTCTATTTTTCTCTACTGGTACTTTGATTGAAAATTAGATAAAAATAAATTGTGCATAGTCTAAAGTAGTATCATTATAAATAAAACCAAATTAAAGTAGTTAACCTGTCATAAAAGAAATTGCTATAAAATTCCTTATGAATTATATTTGTCTTATAATCCTGAGGTATAAATCTTAAAATGTCTTTTTCTTACTTTGTTGTTTTGAGCTCAAATCTCTCTTGAGATGTAACAGATAAATCTAGCTATCAAGATCAATATAAAATGTTTTTAAGTACACTTCTTTTTGATGAATGTTGCTGGACTGACTTAAATCAATATGAGGTTACATTTTTTTACTGGCTGTTAGATACAATATATATGTACGATAAAATATAAAGTGTTAATATAATATGACTAGCTGAATGTTAATATATGGAATGTCTGTTGGAATGTTACAAATTTAGAATTGTTGTTAAATCAAATATTTTAACTAATCATTGTCAATATCTTAAGTAGTTTTTCCTTATAAGTGGGTATTTGAAAGTAATGGTTGAAAACCAATCGTAAGATGTTTTTACTATACATTTATTATCCAATAATTGTTCCTGAAAAATTCATTTTCGCTTGGTAAATCAATCGGACTCCAAATTGTATGTTAATTCATTTTAAGGATTAAAAAGTAAAGTTATGGTTTAAAATTAAAAATATTATTAAATATGCTATGGTAACAAAGTTACTGGTATATGTTTGAGTGCCACGTAACCAGATTTTAAAGTTTTTTTTTTTTTAATTCTTATATCAAAGGTGCTGGGTTTGAATCCTCGGTTAGACATGGATGTTCCTTGTGGTCAGAATCCACATTAAGCTGTAGGTGCAGGTCTGATTAGCTGTCATTGTAAAAATCCGTTGTTGAGCGTATAAACCAACCCATTTCAGAGTGGCCACAGAATCTGGTTATCAGGGAGCTTTCTGATTCTGGAAAAAATCGGAGATTTTTAAAATTTCACTGAAATCGGGGACATTTCCTTTGTTCTGAAGGCAAGTTTCACTGTTCATCCGTATTTTGGCACAATTTTCCCGCAAAATTGTGGTGGTAATCGTTAGAAATGTAATGTTACGGAATAATTTAATATTTTCATTGCCACCAAAACTATTTAAAAAAAAATGGCATATTATCTCTAGCATACATGTTCTATTTGATCAGGATGTGTCTACACATCTGGAAAAGTTGTAGAAATTTGTAAAGATTTTGCGTAAAATCGGCTACTTTTTTAGAAATCTATCAAGGAATTATCCGGGAACTTTTTTCCTGAATTTCATGGCTACCCTGCATTTGCAATATCCAGGGATGCCAGTTTTCCTCCTTTTTGGTTTTTTATGTAACATTTTCTTTGTCCCTGTCTTGAGGATCTACATTTTTCTGATCTAAACCAGTTTTTCCTGCAAAAAGTACTTTTCCTCATGTCTAAACAAAGGATTTTTGCTCTTAGCTCCCCTTTCCTCAGATTACTTCATAAGCTCCTAATATTTGAAATGTAATTATTATATAATATGAGAAATTTCATTGTATCTTTAAAAATATTGAATCATCCTTCCTGCATACTCTTTTGTTGAATTTTTGTATATTCCATCTGCGAGCTTTTTCAACGAATTTTTGAATTTCCTCCTTTTTGCTCTTTGATCACTCTCATCCCTGAATATCGGGTAACCAAGGTTAGTCAAACTGGTTCAACTATCCTTTAATCATGTTAGCTCAAACCGATTCCAAGTAAAGGGTAATGAGTGTTTTCATGAGGGATATACAGTAAAAGATTTATTTACCCTGAGCTACCAGTTGTAAAATGAGTATAAAATGTTGTGGCTTGTGAAAACTAGGCTTGGGCGATGTATCGATACATCGTCCAAAACCGGTGTGTGAAATCAACATCGTCAAACCGGTGTCACTATTTTGTATACCTGATACATCACGTTCTTTTTCGACGAGAGCGCGATCCTTGCTTAGCACTTCAAGGACTAAGAACAGTGATGCCACAATTGATGCGCGGGGTTTCTAAGATACTATTGAAACCGTCGACACAGCGCCGTTTGAAACGCGATACTTCAACACATCGCAGTAATCCACCCTGCATATGCGCGGTGTCTCCAGAACTGTATAGAAACATACTGTAACGGCTAACACCGCGCCGTTTGAGACTATTTCTATTTGCTTTTGCTGAGGCGATACTTCATTCGCATTGAAGGACGAATAACAGCGCCACGATTCATGCGCGGTGTTCCTAAGATATTATGGAAACGTATTGAAACCGTCAACACCGCGCCGTTTGAAACGAGTTCCATTTGCTTTTGTGTGGTACTTCATCAGCAAGCTCACATCGTGATAATCCTATCCTCCTTGCCCTGCATATGCGCGATGTTCCCAATATTGTATAGAAACGTAAGGAAACCGTTGACATCGGGCCGTTTGACAAGTGGTGCCAGCAGTCTAGTAATATTGGAATCAGAAGTATTCCTTTAATGTTTGAACATTATTTATGTTCTCTCAACTCTTGGAAAACATTTTGATTTTTATTTAATAGTCATCAGATATAAGACCTTTATTTTTAGGCATTTCCTACACTTTTTGTGTTTCATTTTTTTTTCCCCTTCATTATTTCTCTAACTTGAAAGAAATAAAGTATTACGATTTTTTTTATCTTGCTATTATTTTATTTTGCTTTATTTATTAACACAAGGGGATTGCAGGATTCTGGCGTGGTAATTTCTGTCTAGTTCTTACTCGGTTAAGATAATCTGGTTATTTATTACTATGAGCTGTTTGTTATATCTGCCAAAATCTATGTGAAGTAGTGCATGGACTAATCACAGTTGTTTCTCTAATTGTGATTGCTTAAATACTTATGAACGATTTTTTCCCATCCACTTTAAGGATTTCCTCTTCGGTCTCGTAAGTAAATAAATGTTTTATAATTTTTTTTTTCAGTTTGTACAATTTGAATAAAGTTTATTTTCATAAGTATCAATCCAACATTGCTTCTTAAAAATGCGGAAATGCAGATTTTTTGGGCACAAAATAAAGATCATTAGAATTTTAAATGTTAAACAATAAAAATAAAATTAATGCATAATAGTTATATTGTATATAGTAAGTAATAAAATATTCATTATAAAGTGTGTTTTTGATTTAATGATTAAGAATATCCAATAACTAAAGTAACATGTGCCCCGCCATGAGGTGCACTTGTCCTCCCCCTCCTTCCCTGTAAAATAACAAAGTAAAATTTCATTAAGATAAAGAAATTGAAAAATCCGGATTAAACCAAAATAATAATAACCGGCTTATACCCCCTTGGGTGCTTTGTGTATCTCGCTGAAAATAATTCGGTCGCTGCTCATGTTATTTAAAATAAACTTCCTAAAACTATAAAAATTAAAATGAATTTAATAAAATTTTACAAAGCTAATTAAGCATAACTTTTGGCTATATAGCGTGTTATGAAAATGTTTTGTAGTATTTTGTAAAAAAAATATACACATAGTTAACATCGCGATATATCGTGACATTGTGATGTTTGCTTCCCGATATATCACAATGCAGAAATGTTAACATCGCCCAGGCCTAGTGAAAACATTAAAAAGTTTTTAATTGGTGCAGAATTAAATAAGTTCACAAAAAAAGATGTAAATTCTCTGATAAATTATATCGATTTAGCTTGTTTTTTCCTGTTTGGCATGTCTTGGAACATGTGTCAGAAATTAGAGGTCCTGTTTGGTCATTTCAGTTTGCTTATTCATTATCAATAAACTATCGTTTGTATTTACTATAATCAGGTTTCAGTTAATTTGTGTAAAAAAAATACAACTAATAGTGTTTTCTTCGACAGTGGGAGTGCTGTGGTGTTGATGGTGTCGAAGACTACCCAGCAAATAATGCCACCATTCCTCTCTCTTGTTGTAGTCAGCCACAGCCTGAAAATGTTTGTGTTGAAGACAAGGCTTTCGGGAAGGTAAGTGATTGCTCCTCCAAATATAGTGGTCTGTTGAGGAATGAATTAAACTATAATTTCCATTGAATTTTAATTTTGGGTTCCTGCTTAATTAGTGTTCTAAGCAAGTTTGGGACATTTTGAATTTAGAGTTGGCATGCAAACATATGGTGTTCTATATTATTTTGAGTGCCAACTCTGGTAAAACATGTCATTAAAACTTCAAAAGATCAGTTGGTTTTCAATTAAGATGACTAAATTTTACATTCCATTGAATATTAGTTAATAAATTGCTTTTTTTTATATCCAAGTTCAAATTGCAAGTGTGAGAATTTTTAAAGTTCGTATTAAAAATTAATCAAATTTATTTCTTTGAGATGTGGTGTTTCCTTTCTTGAGAATTGTTAAGTTGCAGATCTATCCTTTTTTTTTACAAACGTTGAATCTTTTTTCTTCTAAAATATTGTGCTGTATATGAAAAATAATTGGCTATGTAATGTATTTTTTTAGGGATGTTACAAACAACTTTTGGCCAATTTGCAGAGTAAGATTGCCATGGTTGGGGGTGCTGCTATTGGAATTGGTGTGGTTGAGGTAAGTTTTTTTTTTAATCTTACGAGAACTAGTTAATATTGAATTGCTATTTATCAATGTATTTGTGAGCTTCATTCACAATTCGGTTAGTCTTGAAGCTGCTTACTTATGTCGTGCTAATGGGCAATTAAAGTATTTGTGCAGTACAACTATCTGGTGTCTTCCTGGAATTCTCCCAGTTTGGACACAAATGGAAGGCTTTTCAATTTTAAATTACTATAAAGTTTCTTGCACTGTGAAAAATACAACTAAAGTTAAAATTTTTATTTCTATTTAGACTTGAAAGTTGTGTGAAATGGTGGGAATTTAACATTTTTGGATATTTGCATGATAAATGCTGAAATGCAAAGAAAGCCATTGTGCTTGAGGGGGTGGTACCATTGTAAGTTTAGCTTGCTGGTATAGGTCTTTGGGAATTTTCCTTACTAAGTGGTGTCAAATTAACCTGGAAGAACACTTGAAATTGCATTCTTTGGGAAATTTTGCAGATTCATGCTTTTTCTTATGTCTTATAATTGTCATTCTTTTTTAATTTTCAAAGAAAGCGGCATATTTTTTTAATTGTGTTTGGCTGTTCAGTGTTTCAAATGACATGTTCTTTACTATAATTTTATATATATATTTGCATTTTAATTATTTAAGTAAAAAATCAATAGAACAGAGGAGTGTTCAAGTCGTACATTACAAGTTTTTTTTGGGAGGCCTGCATGCGCTTGTGTCTTGTACAACAATTTTTTCAGTAATATTTCGGAATATTGTGTACAAATCGTTTTCCGGCTCATTATTTGAGTTTAGTTAATGTCATGCTTTATGTTAATTTTTCCTTTATGTTTCTAACTGAATGATTTATCTTTCAGTTGATTGGAGTCATGTTTGCTTTTTGCCTGGCAGCTGCTATTAGGAAGGAATACGAGGGAGTGTAAGAGATGTGTTACAGAATTCATCAAGCGCAACAGTGTTCTTAAATTCGTCCGCTATTTCTCATCTTTGAATTTAAGATAATTTTCATCCATGTTCATTTCTGAAAGTGTTATGGCATCAGTACAGTTTTAAAATTCCACTTTTTTTTAGATTGTAATATTTCCTTTCAAGGTTTCAGTTTAACTTAAAAAGCTTTTTATTGAAATTTGTTCTTGTTGGAACTGTTTTTTATTTCTTGTATGTACCGTTCTTAATTTTGGATTTTTATGGTAAGGACATGATGTACATATTTTAAACCAGTATTGAAGAGTAAAAATTAACATCTATATTCCCTAGCGAGTGATAAGAATCGGACTGCTGTGTTCCTGATGAAAATGTGTGCCTTAGAGATCCATGTATCTTAGTTTTAAATTTAAGATTAGTTAACTCATTTAAGCTGAAAGCTATTGGTGCCAATATAAAGACTGATGTAATTACCTTTTGTATTTAACATTTTGTCGTATCTTAATTTTGGCAGTCGAATTTGGACTTCTGACACTTTGCATCGTGTATTTGTTAAACTTAAGTGCTTAGAATATTTTGATATTGATATTTTGTATTGATTTAAATGTGCCAATTTTGAGCATTTCTTATGAATTCAATTAGAGTTCTTTTTTACAGGGATTGCCTGCCATTTTGTCAATTTAAATTTTGTTTGTATTTTAAATTTACACTTAAATTTCTATCGCCATAAAATTAATTTTTGGAAAATCTAGTGATAAGACTACACTGGTTTATTAACTCGATCAAACCACTTTTTAAAATTGTTTGCAACATTCTTTAAGCTTGTTCATTTATGTAATCTAAAATTGACTAATATAGCAGAAAATTTTAAATCTTTGTCAACTAGAAAGTCTAAAATCTACAGTGTTTGCTAGAGAGACATTCCAGTTTACAGATCGAGCATAGCAGTATTTTTGGATGTAGGCAGATTCATCATAGCTGGGATATTTTTAACTGTGCTGAACTTAAATATTACTTCTAATTATACTCGTTCTTATGCTTGTACATACTGAATCTTAATGTACTTATCTTGTATAAGAGGTGGTAATTATTGTGAATAAACTTTAATGTTTGATTAATTGTATGTTTATTTGAATGACAATTGATTCATTACTTTAATTATAACTGGTGGTCACAAACGGAACAGTGGGCACTTGCCTTTTTAATCTGGAAGGTCTTATTCAGTAAAATTTTCAACACTGTTTGGGACCATATTTTCAACTCAATTTGGTGTTAGAAATGTTACTATTAAAATCTCCCAAGTTAGAGAAGTAGCTTTCAAATTTCTAAACTTTAAGACTTTATTATGTAATATTCCATTTAACATAAATTTATGTTGTGTTAAATTCCATGATAACCATGTCCAGTCATTGCTAATTCTGTGACAACCAAATGCATCAAGTTTTTTTTGTAATTGAGCGTAGCACATCGATCTGTTTTTAGACCCCGTCATTCTCCTCTTATAATAGCTAGAACCTTTATTTTTATTGTGTTGCCTTTTGTGTGTATTCAAAAAGGAAACAAATTGTCGAAATTGAATTTGAATGAGAAACCTGGAATAACAGATTTTGAAAATTATTGAAGTTGCCAAAATGTTCTTCCACTTCAGATTGTGTTGAGCAGGCCTCGACTGATCTATGTTGGGCAATCCCAAGTCTAACGAGTTTGTCCAGTTCGTTTGGATGCAAAGTAGCCCATATAAGTGAAGTGCGGCTGCTGAGGTGATAGACATTTGTAACTTAACTTTATAACACCTAGTTGTATTGTTTTAGTGACGCATATGTCCATAACATAACGACAGAAGTAATATTCCTGAACAGTTATTGTGAAAAAATGATTGTCTATTTGAGATAGTGACATTGTGGCTACTTTATTAATTGAAATTTTTTTAATTTAATTGCCTTCAAAAAGATAAAACTTTTATTTCTTTCACTTGCAAATCATAGGTAAGGAAATAACTCTTATGCTTTACGAGTTCAATTGTAATAACAGGGTGTCCACAGATCGGGAATATCGGGAAAAGTCAGGGAATTCGGTATTTCGGGAAAAATCAGGGAATTATCAGGGATTTTGTCAAAAAGTTTAAAGGAATTTTCCGAAATTAAAATGAAACTTTTAATTTTGATAATTAAAAATACCTTGCTACCAAAAATATAAAAATCAATTTAAAAAAAAATTAGAAAAAGTTAAAAAAAAAAAAAAAAAACGGACCGCAAGACCAACCACGCAACTTTTCGCATTAAAATTTCCTGACAATCACTGAACCTGCTTGCGTTCAGATTTGCCTCAAATCGCCGATGGAATAACTACATTTCTTCCTCATTTTTCTCTTATATTATAGTAATCTATCGGCATTATTTACGTTGGTATTTGATGGTGATTTTTCTGAACGTTACGATGGTAAAATGGCCGATATTTTCGTGATTATCGAGGGCAAGAAACACGTTCTTGCATGCTGCTCATTTTCGTGATGCGTCACTGACGCTATTTCAGAGATTGCACCTGTCAGCCATGGTACAGTTCTGCTGAAACACGGATTTCAGCATTTTTTGTTGAAATTTCCATCATTCCTGAAACGGATTAAAAACTGCATTACAATTTTATTGGGTTTACTTGCTTGTCTGACAACCAAGGAACCTACATACTTTCAGACTTCCCCAAACTTGTGATGTAATGACCACTTTTCTTGCTGATTGCCAGCATCTATCGCTGTTATTTATGCTGGTGTGTGGTGGTTAGTTTCGCCGAACGTTACTCTGATGTTAAGCTAGTTATTGCCGAGATTTTCGCTGCTAAGAAGAGAGCTATCACCGAGATTTACATTCTTGTGATGCTCATTTTAGACCCTATTAATCACTATTCCAAGGTTTGCGCCTCAATAGTTGTCTATATCGCCGAGATTTACGCTTGTGATTGTCAATTTCGTAGATTGTGACGTCGATAGAATTGCGTCTATTTCAGCGATTTCCATCGATATATTGGATGCTAACGTTGATATTTACGTTGGTGTGATGGTCATTTTTGCCGATTGTTGCCTTAATGCAGGGATGTGATTGCTTCCGCCGATCTTTCCGTTTCGTGAATTTTTCTTATTTTTCCACTTATCAAAGTTTTCCCACAATTTTCTCATTGATCTCGGAGATTAAAATTTCCTGACAATCATGGAACCTGCATGCGTTCAGTCTTCCCCAAACCACCGATGGAATTATTATCTCCTCCCCCCTTATTTTTCTGTAATGTTAGACTCTATCGGAATTATTTACATTGGTATGTTACAGCCATTTTGCAGAACGTTACGCTGATGAAATGGCAGTTATTCCTGTAATTATGTCGAGCGTTATCGCCGTTATTACGTTGCTGTGTGATACTCATTTTCGTCGAGTCTTACTCCAAAATAATAGTTTGACGTTATTGCAGAGGTTTGCATTTGTCGGACATAGTACAGTTCAGCTAAAACGCGAATTTTGACCTTTTCTTTTAATTGAAATTTTGATCATTCCCGAGATCGATACAAATCTGCATTACAATTTTGTTGGACTTACAAGTCTGACAATTACGGAACCTTCTTACCGGGCAATTCGCCTGCACCGGTACGGGCATTTCTGCCGATTGTTGGTTTAATATAATTGCCGAGATTTGCGCCCGTACGGCGGCCGCTATCACCGATATTTACGTTGAAGTAGCTGTAATTTTCCCTTAGATTTAAGCCGTTTTAACTGAAGCTATTGGCGAGATTCGCGACGTCGTTTTGGTGTCTTTCGCCTAGACTTCCGCTGATGTGAAAACCGCTATGTACGTTATTAGTGTGTATGTGAGGATCGTTTTCACCGTTTGGTTTGAATTAATGATGAATGATTAGAATTTTAATTTAATTTTGCACAAGAAATTAATCCAAATCGTCCCAGTTTTTATTATGTATCCTTATTTAAAATTGTAATTTTAACTACTATTGAATGTAAAATTGTTTATTTTAACTTGAAAAACAATTTTACATTTTAACTATAGATGTAAGTAATAGTTTAAAGTTAAAGCATTTTTTTTTTATGCATAATTGTTTAAAATTAATTGTCTGGGGAAAATGTGTTTATTTTGTAAAAATTTTGCTTGGGTATTCTACTTAAACAGCGGCTACAGATGATCTTAAACAAAAAAGAAAATTTCAAATAATGCAAATAATGAAATTGAACAATTTGGACAAAGAAATTATGCAAACTAAAAAGCCAATGAAAATAGTGTAACTCCCCCAATCCAACTACATTTGAAATTTTTTTTTTTTTTTGAATCACAAATTGATATATAATTCATAAAATATAAAAATGTTACTTTACGAAAATATTTTAAAGTAATTATTGATTTTTGAAATTTGATTACAATTTCAAGTATTCAGAAAACAAAAATAGTTAATATAATATACAGAATATTTGTTAAATGTGTGTGTGTTTGATCCATTTTGACATGATTTATGGTTTGTCTCTATTTTTAAAATTTTACTTAAGAAAACAGCTTATTAAATCTGAAATTTAATACTAGAGTCCTCTTTTCTTGAGATTAGATTGTAATGAAAAAAAGTGTGATTTTAAAGTATAATTGCACATGCACAGTACAGGTACACTATACATATACTACACTAAATGAAGCAATTTGGTATTTGTGTCATAAATGTGTAAAGATAAACAGTAAATGCATCGTAATTTTCTTTATGATGGTGAATTTGAATGTTCTTTTACTTGAAAGTTTATTATTTATATATATTTTGTCGATAACTTATAATCAGGGAAAAAATTGGGTGTTACAGGGAATAATCAGGGAAATATCAGGGAATTTTAAAATAACTTTTCTGTGGACACCCTGAATAAGGTTTTTCATGTTAATGTGGCTCTTATTGTTAAGCAAATTTTAATTTGCATAAAAATTTATATTGGTAATAGTTGAATAATGGATACCAGCAGAAAGAAATTTGCTTTGCTATGCACAAAGGTTTCATCTACAGTTGTTGGTCATATTGAGTTATTGTTTTGGCTACCATTAATTTGTCATACGTAATGATTAAGTTTAATGGTGGTATCTGTGTGTTAGTGCACTCGAAATATTTAAAAAGTTAGCATCAACTACATGGAAGTTAATTACTCATTTGAATCAATTACACAGTTACTCATTTTGAGCTAAATTGTGCTGATACGATTTCGGAGCCTAGCTCTGCTGAAATAACTAGTCATTGTTGGTTATACCACTAACGAAATATTACGTTACCTCAAAAGTGTTATAAAAATTAAGGCTTGGGAGAAAAGGCTTCTAGACCGCGAGGTTGCGGGTTCGAGTCCCGCGTAGGCATGGGTGTTTGTAAATGTATGTTGGCTTGTCTAATGACGAAAGTTTCGGCGCATTATAGCCCTCGTGTTGCTGACGGCGCCAGATAATCTGAATACAACCAACCAACTTGGGAGTAAAAAAAAATCTTTTAAAGCTGAATTGTTTAGTTATGTAAGTGGCAATGGTCTCTTAGACCTTAAGTTACGTCCAAGATTGGAATTGCAGCTTTTTTTTAATAGTAATATTTTAAGTATTGGTCTCAAGCTGAAAATTAGGAAAATTCTAGGGATTATAAAGTATCGTATGAATATTGTACATGTTGAGATAGATTATAATTATCCTTTGCAAATTCAAATATTCCTTATTCAAACTGTTAATTTTTTTGTACTTTTGAGTTTCTAATTAAATAAAAAAAGTTTCAATTAATTTAACTTTAAATCGTAACAAAACTGTTCTGTTTTAGCCGTGCCACTTGGTAATAATTGCTCTACTGCAGAATAATTTGATCTGTTTTGCAATTGTCGCTATCGTTTCATTGCCTTATACTTTAGTTCTAAATAAATTGGAATTTGAAGTGTGAAGGGAGATCTTTTGTCGTATATATATTAAAAGAAAGAAAAAAAAACTTATGGTTCTTCTCAACTTAATAGATTTTATACTCCACTCCTCTTCCTAACAATGGGTAGATGATTATCTTTTGAATTGGTAATCCACTACAGTATTAAGTAAAATAAAACGTTCTAATTGCATTGTAAATGCAAAATATTGATTAATATAATGAAAGTTAAAAATAATTTAAAACGACTTTTAGAAAATTAACACCAATTTTACCAATTAATATTTTTGTGAACTTGGTTGCTGATTTTATTTATGTCTAGCAAATATTGTGAAATAAGATGGCTTATCCATATTGGATGACTAATTTATTCAATTAAGTAAAGATAATTTCACCTCCATTACCTGTAGTAAGTATGGTAATCGTCCGAAATATTTATTTGCATACATCGGCCTAAAATGACATGCTGATCCTCTTGATGGTGTCTGTCAGTCGCTGCCTTTTGTTTATTTTAGAAGCGTCAAAAAACACTCCGTTACCAACGAACCGCTGTTTGTATATCACAAAAAATTGACACGTTATGCTCGGTGGAAATTTGCATATGATAGAGGTTTAAGTTAACTGGGTGCTGCCACATGCAATTTTATCAGTTTTCTACGCTGAATATCTGGTGATCTATGATTGGTGTCTTGATTCTCTCGTGCCAATTTCCTCCGTGTGCTTCGATGGTGTTTTTGTAGGGGTTGGTTAGGTATTTGTTTTTTATGGGGCGTGCATAAAACGATATTTTTTTGTGATACACCTACCGTTCCTACGTTTTTTAGAGTTTTCGCATGCACTGAGCATTGTGCGACAGGAAATAATAATTGTTGCTATTCGAAAATTTCGAGTTTCTGTAGCCGTAACCGAGAGCGCCATTTTGTTTCCAATCGCAGAATCTTGAGCTGTTACCTCTGAATAACTATACCTGCAATCTCATCTCAATCTGTTGAACGGAACGACCCTTGAAGGTCCATATATCGGCAGTTTCTGTATGACCACCCTGTATATCGCAATTCATTCGTACATTTTCTCAAAAATATTAAATCCTAAAATATATTTTTAGACATGCCTATTAATTATTACATCATTGTTAACTTCATCTCCTCTCATTACATTCTTTATTATCATGAAAAGACTTTTTAATCATGGAATTAAAAAAAAAAACTTTTTAAAATTAAAACACTTGAAATACAGAGTATTTTTGTATCAATTACACCTCATTCTGTTAATCTGCATTGTCTTCCACAGAGATTTGAAATGGTAAATTTCTTAAACGATACAGTTAAAAAATTTGTAGAAAAAGTGCTTTAGTGTGGAATTGAATTCGGATATTAACTTCAATCTTTTTTGGAGAATATCTATTTAATTCTAAATGAAACATAAAACGATTCAATACTTCTTTTAAAAATGTTATTTGGATAATATGAGTTCATAGAAACAAAGAAAAAAAAATATATACTGCAAAAGTGTTCGTGATGTGATCAATTTCTTAAAAAAATTATTTTTTAAATTAACATTTAAAAAAATCGATTGTCTGTAATATTTGCCTTCTCTGTTTATTGTAATCTATTCTTTTAAAATGGCTCGTAGGCATAGAATCAACAAACAGCCTTCTAGAATTGATCATATTTCATCGTAATAATTGTCGCAATAGTAAATTCATTCTATGTATGGCTAATATATTAAATTTATTCCATTTAACTGTTGAGTATGTAATAAAACGTGTTAAACAAGAAATGGAATTCATACTAGCCAAAAAGTGTTATTTGAACGTGAAAAGGAATTTATTGTAAGAAAATTAGAGAAAAATCCACGTTTGTATGCTTTATAAGTTTCTTCAGAATTTGTCAGGTTTTTTTATTTTTTTTTATTTCAATTCATCTGAAATTGCTCGAGAAGTAATCAGGCCAGCTAGACCACATGGGTGTTCTATCCAAAGAAAAAATTTCGCCTTTCCTTTACAAAGGCAATGAGCAATAAGTCAGAAACTTATTGGAATCATGTCTTATTTGAAGGTAAAAACAAATTTAAAATTTTTGGTTTCGATGGCCGCCTAATCGTGTGGAGAAGAAAAAATGATGAACTTAATCCCAAGAATTTTGTGGAAACAGTAAAGCATGGAGATGGAAGTGTCCTTGTGTATGCGTGCTTGTCAGCATTAGGATTTTGTAAATTGGTATTTAATGATGGAATAACGAATCATGAACTCTATTTGAATATTTTGATTGATAAATTAAATATGTCAGCTAAAAATTTGGGTATTACAAAAAAGTTATTTGTAATCCAAGAATTTTCAAGGTAAATTATCCGAGCTCACAGCATTCAATGATCGTCTCTGTTGCCTTTATAATTGCCGACAAAAACACTACTTCCGTCGATAAATTTTAACCCAAAAGTTAAGATTTGGAGTGGATTTGAGTCCAAAGTTAGAAGACACGACCTAAAAACTAAAATCCAACTAAAAAGAGCAATGATTGAAGAATAGAGGAATATTGCTGCAGAAATTACAAAAAATAAAAAAATAGTAAAGTATATGTCTAGACGTTTAAAAGTTCTTGTGAGTATTAAAAGACATCATATGAATTACTAATTTACCCAAAATATTACAATAAATACTAATATGTAAAAAAAAAAAAATGTGAGTGTACGAAGACTTTTGGGAGATATTTTTTATTTTACTTTTAGGTTAATGATTTTTCTAAAAAAAAGTTTTATTTTGCCTTAAAAACATTTAATGTAGTTTTTTTTTTTATTAAGATGAAATTAGAGATATTATTAAAAAAAGTTAAATTCTGAATTGTTAATTTTTGAGATGGATAATGTAGTATTTGATTGAAATTTGTAAGTGTACGAACACTTTTGGGAGCCACTGTATATCGACCAAATGTAAGAAATACTCAATTATTAATACCTCAACATTGAACTTTCACGTAGAGAAATTGTCGAATAATTTTCCAGTCTAAAACTGCATTGTACTAAAATTCTCAATAAATGAAATATATTATTCGAATATTTAATTAACTTAAACTATATCGTAAAAAAAACCTGCTCTGCAAAATGGTGCGGATTGCTTTAGAGCTCGACAAACATGTTATGCCCTTTTACAAAATTTAGTGGCGAATACTGTTACATTCTGTTTTCAAAAATATTTTAATTTCTAATAAGCTTATTTAATAATTTTTTTTTTTAGTTTTATATTTTATACTAATGTAGCTATAAGCTTACACAATAGGGTGGTTCGAAAAAAAAAATTATATATTTTTGAAATGCATGAGGTGAAAAAAGTTGTTACATATCTTGATAAGAAAAACTGTAAAATAAAAATAATAATAAAAATAATATCTTCCTATATATATATATATATATATTGTAAACTTTATGCATTTGAAAATCAATAGTCTGCAATGTGTAGTGAAAGGGTGGTATAACACAGGAAAACACTCTTCTATACATTTTTAAAACATATATTAATAATTAAAAATATTCAAAAACACATTTTTATGGGTACTTACGTTATTTCTTTCAAATTTTTGTTAAAAATTGTATTATTTACTTCAAGCATTCTCTTCAATTTTAGAATAAATACGAAAAATACCTTTTTTCCCCATCAATTTGTAGAATGCATCAATCACTAAATTATCGAGGTGCACTAGTTTCTATTGTGTGGAATGAAGTATATAGAACTTGGGGAAAAAATCAAATGATTCAATTATTTAATAATAATCATTCACACATAACCTTTGAAACATTGATAAAAACTGTGTTTCGGCGGGTTTCATTGTGGGCGGCCTTTCTCATGGAGTTTTCTCTTTCTTTGAAGTTCATAAACTTGCATGCTTAGTCATTGAATCATAGCGCTCATGGCTGTGATTGGGACTGTCATTAATACTGGCTGGAAATAATCTAACAGATCAAATTGTACATTGGAAGACCACGGCAGAAGGATATATGCCTCTCAAACTTCAATGAACTACCATTCAGACGCATATTTAACTACTATTCGAACTACCATTCAGACTTGTAGATAGTACTACAACAGGATAACATCTTTCAGTGAGATAAAAAATTTAAGAACTGTGAAAAATTTCCCCTGACTGCTTTTTTATGTGTTGAATGTTCAATTCATCAAGTTGAGATGAAAGTACTGAGCACAGACCAGTTATATCTTTTTGATACTTTTGAAGCGATTAGATGTGGTCAATGACTTAGCAACTCTCAAAACCAATCCCCTTTCCCACTCTAGATGGCTAACAACAGAAAACAGATTACTTGGACTATTTGTGAGTGAATGTAAACCATCAGATGAATTCAAGCAAGTGGTATTCTTTATTTTAAATTGTTACATGCCACATTGGTTTCGAATTAGAAAAAAGTTAATTTTCTGAAGGACCTAAAATCATATATGAGATCATTCGATTGTCTCGATACCTCCCTGAATATTTATTGGAAGTCATAAACTCAGTTATTGAACGAAATGCTTCCTTCCCTCACCCATAAAATTTGATTTTGACAATGATTTTAGCATTCAGGCATTTCAAGACAACCAAACTTAAATTTATTACCACTGATTACGTGGACATATTTAATTAGAATGCTTGTAATTGGACTTCTCCTTTGTTAAGGAAAATAACAAACGAAGAACATTTAGTAAAAACTGGCGCAGCTGAGGTAGCAGGAGGAAACAGAGGAAGACTGGAAGATTGGCCAATTCTGGCCGAGCATAGTTCCAAAAATCACGATTTTTTAACAAACATCTCAAAACAACTACATATTTTGTTCCCTGGCCATTCTTTATAAATACAATATCCCAATTTTAATACTGTGTATCGGCATTTTAAAAACTCTTCCTTATTTTATCCAGAATTGGGCGAGATGGACCCATATTGTTTCCAATGACCAACTCACAACGTTCCGCATATGGATTGGCCTATGTCTGGAGAAATTGGCCATCGTTTCTGTGCTGCTGGGGACTACTGAAATCGGACTTTAACTTGTTTTCTTGTCCCACACAATCTGAAGAACGTTGCGTCAAACTTGCAACAGAGACATTACTAAAAGTGGTTGACGCTGACGTTAAAGATGTTAGGACAACACCTTTTTTTTTAAGAACCATAATGTCCGACTTTTCTTCAAAAGTTTCCTTCACAGTGCATCACTGGGATAGAAAACTTGAGAAAAAAGTAAAGCAAATGAATAAAATCATGTTTAAAAAAAAATGTAAGAAATAACGTTAGTACCCATTTTACAGAAAAATCATTATTTTTAACAAAATATGTTACTTTTGAGTATTTTAATTATTAATATATGTTTTAAAAACAATAGAATAGTGTTGCTCTGTGTAATACCAGCATTTCACTACACATCACAACACATTTTTAAAAATTTAGGAAAAATAGTTATTTTTTTGTTTTTTTTCTCCAAACTTTGCGGTGGATGTACGATCGGTATTTTTTTTTTTTTTTCAAATTTTTTTTTACAGTTTTTCATTTCAAGACATGTAGCAACTTTTTTGACCTTATGCGATTCAAAATTAAAAAACTATTTTTTTAGAACCACCCTTTTACACAAAGGCTATGACCATCTATTTGTTTTGGAAAAAAGTCAGTATTTTTATCCAAAACTAAAAATTCACAGATATTTTTATTATCAAAATTGTCACCAAAAGTATTAAGCTCGCCAAAATGATTTTTTTAAAGTATTAAATATTTCCCAAAATATCGCTAGATGCGTCAAATCGGCGAGTTTTTGTTGTTTCTATCTCATTAATATGTATTTACTAATGAGAAAAATTCAGAGTCTATCCAGATACATTTTTTTAATATTACTAAATTTACATGCGTGTTGATTTATTGCAAATATGTTGAAATAAATTATCGCAACTGTCTATTTTGTAACCAGTATTGCAACTATTAATTTCTTTAGTATTAGTTGCAGTTGTGTGTTTTTAATGTCATTGTCAATTATACGATTAACTGTTCAATGTGATTCTATAATTTCAACAACGCGTTTAATCTATTGTTGTAACTGCTGAAGTAAAACGCCATATGTGATGAGCGATGCTAAAGTAGATAATAAGAGTTTCTTTTTCAATTCAAAGATTCCCCATCCTGTTAGAATGACATTTTCACTTCTTTGTAAAGAAACTCCATTTGTGATAGATCCTTTAGCATGTTTAAAGGTTGCCTGCTTCGATATATATCTTTGAATAGTTATAAAATTTTGTTGGACTCTGTCCGCAGCGAATATCATCACAATAAATAGAACACCAGTCACAGATGCATAGGAACTGGCATTGACAATGGACACAGATTGAGGCTTTCCTTTTACCAAGTTGAAGAAAAGACTGAACACTCGAAAAAATTCCATAAACAAACGGATCAAGACGAAGAAACACATGAGCGAAAAGTTGTCCTCGAATTGCACGAATATTTCCACGAGTTCTTCAAACATCGTAGAAAACGTCTTTTCCAATTCCTGGTTTATTAAAGTATTGGTGACTTTGTGGTCCATCATTGCCTCGTGGAATTGCTTATTTATCTCTACCCTGGCAAGTGTTTTGTTCTTTCTTAATTGAACTATCCTTTGGTCAATCCACCTGGCCATCAATTGTGACAGATTGCCCAACTCCAAACAGCAAACGATGATCAAAAGCGTACCAAGGTACGAAACAGACCAGTTTATAACTTGATGATTAGTTTGGATTGCAAAATACATACTGATTTTAGCTGCATCGGAATCCAGAGGTATGTATAAGTGAAAGCAGGATGGCATGACTGTGCCTTTCTTCAAGGTATTGTACACATTATTAAATCCTGGTATCAAAGAAAATATGACTAATACAAAAATAGCCAGCTTTATAGTCGAATTGAATAATGTCGTTGTCTTGGATCGATTCACTGTCTTTTTAGACGCAGGAAAGTGTCCATTAATTTCATAGTGGAGATGGCTCAGATTGCGTATTAAACAATAAATGTTTCGACGAGCTTTATATAGAATCCACCATATCGATATCGACACTACTTTTACCAAAGCGCTGAAAATGTAGAAACTTGAGGTTAGTTTAAATAAACACATGGTTGTGCTTACTGTTCCTGTTAGCCAGAATAAATGGTAAACAAAAGCAAGAAATTTTAAGCCATAGCGATCTCTTCGACCGTTGACTGAAATACCATGAAGACTTAGGCACAATAACAATGGCCAGAAAAGTAATCTGTTGGTGCATTTTGTGCTGCTAATTTCTTTTGTTATGTGAATCTTGGCTGGAAACATTAAAAACGATGCTTTCTTCATTCTAGAATCTGATACCGTATTCGAATAACGTTACGTTTCATTATGCACTTAATCAGGAGTACAAAATTCAATACCTCTTTACAGTCAATGTTACATAAAGTTGCTTAGTGATTTTATTAAACTCTTTTTTAAATATAAATATGATTTGTATCTATGTGTGTTTATTTTAAAAATGCTTTTCTCTGCAAGTTATTGATGTATAGATTACCATTAAACCTTCCGATACTTTTACATTATATATTTGAATTATGCCACAGACTTCGCGTTTTTAAATTGTATGAGTAACTACATTAAAATATCCGTAATCTGTGTACTTTGAAGTAATAAACTATCTATCTTGGAATAAAATCAATTTTGGAAGATTGCGTTTACTTTTATTTAAAAGTTCATAATCACCTAAATTGATCAGAATTTCTTTTTGCATCTTAAAAAAAGAAATGTATATTGGTATTATACTATGAGCAATAGTGTAGTAATTACTTCTATATGTTCCATTATATATAACGTAGAATATTAAATTTCATATTGACATAACAAAAAAGTAAATGATCAATAAAAGTCAATTTAAAAACAAATCGGGTATGTATATACGGGTTATTATCTTCACATATACTGCGATATTATTTTTGAAAAAAAAAAGAAAAAAAAAAAGACATTCTACCAGAATTGCGCTATTAAAAACTAGATTGTTTAACCACATCTATTATTCTGCACGAATAATTGAATGTTTTTCAAATGTTTACGAACATACGTTTGAAAATATGTTTTTCCATGTGAGTAGCAGGGTTGTAGTGCTAAATTTTTTTTTTTTATTGATATGGAAGCTTACCGATTGTAGCGATAACCCCAACTGTAGCTGGGATTTTCTACTTATAAAAAGCAAATTCATAATATTTTACAAAATTTACTGGAAAAAAAAAAGCTTAATACTCTTAATTTACTTATTTATTTTCTCGCTAACTTAATCACAGTACATGATAATTAATGAATTTACATTTTATAAGTAAAACTGAATTGATAAAGCGTAATTTACTGAAAAAAAAAAAAAAAGAAAAAAAAAAGAAGAGTTTAGAAAAAAAAAGAAAAAAAAAAAATAGTTTAATACTCTTAATTTACTTATTTATTTTCTCACTAACTTATATCACAAAACATGCATAAAGGTTTATGAGTTATTATTAGTTAGTTTAGAAAAAGTGACGGTACGCTTTAGCAGATCTAAAAAAAGTACTGGTACGCCGTATCGACCCCCTACACTCCTGGTGAATAGATGACGTAATGTCATGCCATCTCTTTCATATTGTTCATAAAAAGTTTCAATGTAAGATAAAGTTGTCTTCTAAAGTTTAGTAACCTCAACATAATTAATAATACTATAAAGAAGGTTGTTCCTTTATCCCTCACAGTATCTATCATTCAATTGTAAAAGTAATGACCCCTCCCCCCCCCCCCCCTCCTTTTTTTTTTAGTTGTAAGAGAGACTTTGATTTGCATTATTTACATTGCGATGGCCTCTTTTCATATCACTTGCCATAAATTCTCAGCACTGCACAATAATGTTTTTTAAATCCAACGGTATAACAGTCGGTCTTTCTACACATTTTTTTTTTTTTTTTTTTTTTTTTTTTTTTTTTTGCAAATACAATACTTCATCAAACACATGAACTTTAAAAAAAAAAAAAAAAAAAAAAAAAAGTCTATAAAATTGTGTTCCAATCAGTTTTATTTCTGTTAATTGAAAATGAATAAGTTTGTCTTCATTTTGTGACACTAACTTGTAGCTAAAACTTTCAATAATAAAATTAATTATATTTTTATAGTTTTTTTTCTAACTTTTGAACCACCTTTGAGCATGAAATTATGTGTAAAGATATCTGTAAAAAAATTCTGTAAGCAGTTCGGCAATTTATCAGGTTGGATTTAGATAATCATTCTGATTGCTTATCAATTTTAAAAGCACCTGATGTTAATTTGTTGATCGTGAGAAAACTTTAAAAGTGTTTTGCCTTGTTTGTTAATTCCTTTTTTTTTTAAAATAAAATTTAAATAATTCATTTGGATATTCGTATACTTAAAGTTGCACTGTGGTGAACCTGTATACCATTTCCAAAATTGTGCTTTCATTTATAGCGAATGTAATTTTATTACCTTTATGGATATGTATTCTACAATTGATATAATCTCTATTGATATACTTGTTCATGAAATTAAAGGTTCTTATGTAGAATTGCTTATAAAATGATAATTTAAAAAAATTTTGAACAAATAATGTAAACAGTACTAAAAAATCAAATGAAAAAACTCCAATTTTAAATTTCTTTTGTTCTGAACAAATTTAATTCCAATTCTTAAAACTCACAGATTTTTTAAAAAATTTATTTAGAAGAACGTCTTCAATTCACTTCATTATTTTATATCAGTCTTTTAAGAAACAAAGTTAAACATTAGGTCTTGGTTCTAGTGTGCTTAAGCCATCAGTTTTCTTAAATCATAATTTGTAGGGAGTAAATAGATTGTTGGCTAGCTGGTCCAACAACTTACGATCATGAAATTGAACCAAAAAATTAGAATGAACAGCAAACGAGCTTTCTAATTCAGAACTCACAAAAAGGACATTTCCTGAGTGCAAAACGGAATTTACTTTACAAAATTCTGGAAAAAGATGCGAAAAATATTTATTTATGTGTGTAATGTTAAACTTATTGGATGGGATGGTAAGGACACAAAGAGTTGTTTTCAGAAAAATAAATGATGGGGAAAAAAAAAAGAGAAGAAAACACAGAAAATTAAAAACAACTAAAGGTATATAAAAAATATATATTCTTCAAAATGTTTTAATATGGGTTTTGTAGACATGGGACAGCAGTGGACATTTCAGGAGAATGACCCATATACACTCACACTAATGTAAATTCTTTCTGTAATGTCTTGACCACAACATGGCAACAGTGATTGAGAACTGAGGCTTGTGGCAATCAAGTCATGTGATAATCTGCCCCGGTCCCCTCTATACAATTTTTGTCAAAGCTTTAATCTGTTCTACCCATGTACTAGGAATAATAAGGATTCGTATACGATTCCCAGAACCCTGGCTTAGTGGTCGAAATTCCGACCCAATCATCTGGGTACATCTTATTATACACGAAATAATCCTTCGTGAAACTGGTATTTGGTTTCAGAAAATCCGTAAAGTATACCACATCTCCCCCGGCGAGATATCCGCCCCAGAATCCATAAGTGCCGTACGTCATGATGGTGTGGTTGCATTGTGTCAGCAATGCCAGATCATGGCCGGCACTCGGACTGTCGGGTGTCGTCAAGATACCGTGTTGGGTGAGGTTCTGCCGACACCACTCTCTGTCGTCGCTGACTGCCAGGAATGTGACGTTGTCGTACTTGTCGGTGAAATGTCGGACGGCCAACTCGAAGAACTCGTCGTCGACTTCTCTGCCGTCGAATGCACGGAGCCAGCCGCCATTGGAGTGCTTGAGGTAGTCACCACGTCGAACGTGGACCTGAAACAAAATAATACTTCTTTTTATCGATATTTTTGTAAATTTTCACTAAAGAAGAATCAGTTGTTTTACCGCGTAGGACATGGTTTTTACTGTTAAATAAATGTCTTAGAGGTGTTTTTTTATTTTTTTAAATTTTTTTTTGCGCAAAACAATTTTTCCACTATCCACGGTTTGCACACCATTGCCTAATATAATGAAAAATTTCGTAATGTTTATGTCCGAGTTCAGGCGCGTAGCCAAGGTTTAGGATAAGGGGATATATTCCTTTCTAAAATCATAAATTGATCTCATTAGAAGCACTGAGTTTAATGGTACTTATGATATGAGGACAATTTGTTGAAGGAATGGGTTAGAATTACTAGATTACTATATTTCTGTTCAACAACAATTTGATCGCTTAAGAAAAGAAAATGAATGAAAGTAAATAATTTATTGCATACAAAAGATAAGCTCAGCTCTAGGCTGCATTTTTACCCAAAAAAACAATTTTCGTTTAATGCAACTAACTTATTCCATTAGGTGGTTCAAAAAACTTTTTTAGTACTAAATACCAAGGCAGCCCCTAATTTTTTTACATTTACCCATAGTATTACTATCTTAAAACTTCAGCTTCGTACTCCTACAAGAAGGTGGCTCTCAATAACCATTCATTTTTACACTTTTTTGTAATTTCGCATAATTATCGAGCTTTATGCTGATAAAAACGCGTCTAAATTTTTTTTTAAGCTTTCGTGGTAATTTACTATGGGAACAGTTCTTTTACCTACTGTATCTATCAACATGAACATTATAAAAATACTGTTAATAAAATATCCAATCATGAAGCACTTCGTTTGATCAAAGCAGCGGTCACAGCTTTGGGACATGATCCTCGAACGCTTCCTCTTTCAAGAGGGGCCAAAAATCAAGAAAAAAAGCTAGAAAAGAGTATGCTGAGCCAGCAATGGGTAAATTTAAACCTGACTGTCTTATAGTCCTTTATTGGGATGACAAACTTTTGGCAAAATCTTTTGAATTAAGGAAAATTTATCGGTTGCCTGTATATGTTTCGGATGATGGTATCGAAACTCTTCTTAGTGTCCCATAGTTGCGAGATGGAAAGACAGCAAAAAATATTTCAAAAACTGTTTTTATGCTAGTAAGGCAATGGGAAGTTGAGAATAAAATTTAGACTTCAAGTTTTGGTACTACGAGTGTCACTACTGGTATCAGAGGCATGTATTAATTTAGAGAAGAAAAAATTGGATGTGAACTATCATATTCCATGGATATTTCCCTCTTCAACAGACTTAAAAATGTTCGAAAAAGAATTGCACCAATAAAGTTTTAGGTTTAGAACTGAAAGAAGACGCTAAAGAGTTTTAAAGTTTCAACTGAAGCCTTTCTTTCATCTGTGGATAAATCTATGATAATAAGAGATGATTGTAAAGAAATTATCGTTCATGGGTTAATGTTTGTTTTTGAAGTCTTTTAAAACTTAAAACTAATGGTCCCACTTAGAGTTTTTTAAAAATCATTCAAAGTCCTCTTTAATGGATTAATCGTTTTGAGCAATCCACCAGAGAAATCAATTGGAGAGCAGCGGGTGCTATTCATCATGCACGGTGGATGGCTAAACTTCTATAAGTTTTAAAATCTTTCTGTTCAGAGACCAGTAAGAGATTTTCCGTGTAACTAATATAGAGAATAAATGCAACTCCAGCTATTGGAACTGTTTAGTGCTCTTTTGTATAGTAAAGCGTGGATAGAAGCCCCACTTGCTTCTGAAGCTTGTGGAGTTGACCTGAACATATGTGGAAAAACGTTAAAAAGTATGAGATAATCGATTATAAAATTGGAATTGCAGCTAGAAATTTTTTGAAAATATCACATGGTATCTTTCGTATGAATTGGTCGGTTTGGCCAAATTTTCAAAGTTCCAAAAAAGAAAAAAAAGAAAAAAGAAAAAAAAAAGAGTATTGCAGGTATGAATAACTCAAAAGATTCTTTTATTTGAATATTAGTGATTTTTTTGTATCCGTTTCACCTGAAGAATGGGAGAATATTACACCCTACACAAGTGAGAACAAAGTCAAAGAACTTTTAAAGTGGTAAATGATACTGCTGAAAGATGATACAAGAATTTAATAATTTATTAACACAAGATAAGGATCCCTAATTTATAGGGGCAATTTTATTAAAATTTCAAAAGTTTAATAGAGTTGTATTAGGGATTGACAAGCATTTGTGAGCAGGAGGTGGAGCTTTCTAGTATTTAATTATTTCATAGGCTTTTACTAACTTATTTAACATTTTTAATTATTTTATAAATAAAAATTTCTTTGAGGAAATTGTTTTCAATTATATTTATTTAAAAATCCACAACAAATACCTAAAAACACAGAAAATACGAAATTTTACTGCTCAATGAGCGCCATCTTTTAATTGGAGTAAGATTCTGAAATTTTGGTAGAACATTTTTATGGGTAGATGCAAAAAAAAGAGGGGATGTCCTGGTCTGTATGTAAAAAAAAAAATTCCATATGTTTCTGAACCATCCTAATACTCCGTACTAAGAGAATTTTTATGTCCTCTTAAAAGGCTTTATCAACAAGACTTGCAATCAATCGCTAGTGTTAGCTACTAACAGCAACATTCTAATTTATGTTTCCAAACCAATTCGATCCCAGGGCACAGAATATCTTCTCTTAATTTTGAAAATGATCAGACACGATGACGATTATGATAGGCGGCTTCAGCTCAATTGTCGGCCTGTCTAGTGGAACTGAATTTATCTCATTTTATCTCTGAAAGTGCTCCTTTTTGATTTGCAATGCAATCCTAAATAATAGATATAGATATTCATAAGTTTTTACTTGTAAAGACCGTTGTGAAAAATACCCATGTATAATTGTAATTAATTTTCATAGTTGCATACAAGGACGGGAATTAATTTGTACATTGACTCTTATCTTAGTATCACAAAATTTGATTTCATATCCCCTCTCGAAAGAAATACCTGGCTACTCTCCTGTAGATTATTTGGTGCTATAACATTCTGGCGAGAAAGTGATTTCAAAATAATGAAATATCTCCGTGATTTTAAATATATTTAATCATTTACGACGAGATTCTGGCTAAACGATTGGAAAACGAATGCACATATACAGATCTGTATGAATTAAAACTACCATGGCGGAATGATAAAATAATGCTAAGGAAAAACCGAAATTATAGATTCCTGCTAGGAAATAAGGAAGAATTCCGAAAAAAAAAGGGGGGGGGGAAGAGAGTCTTCTAAATTTGAAGATGAAATATTAAATTTCATATCAGATGAGAAGATCATCATGTGCACTAACTAGGATGTTAGAAGAAGTTTTACGAGATGAAACTGAACTTCATGCAGATATAGGTTATAAAAAAGAAATAGGAAGAAAGGGTTTGTGTATTAGTGAAACTCACTTTAAAAAATAATATAGTTAATTATGTTGTATAAATTGTGAATTTAATAAATAAAAGTACTGTTATTCATCCACCATCTCCATCTTCTGTGGAAAATTTAGAACAACAGGAAAAAAAGATTTCTTCACTGAATTTACCAAACCTTTGATGTTCACTGAACTTATCAAACAGTATTGAATTCAGTTTAAATTTTTGAATTTTTTTTCATCTTGAGTTTAGTTTATGTATAATGGTTTTTAGGTACTTACGTATTAACGCCACCGCAGCTACAGATTTGGCGGTTTTTAAGCTAAAAAATGGCGTAAAAAATCAGCAAACAACAAGGCAACAAGGAATCCAAAAGATAACTGCGTGAGCGTGCGAACCAAGATTGCTCTTTTTTGGCGGCACTTAAAATTCGCCAAATCTGTAGCTTCGGTGGCGTTAATACATAAGTACCGGTTTTTATTATTACAATTTTAAACTGTCATGGTTGTATTTTGAGATACAATCCTGTATCTCAAAATACAACCATGTTGAAGTATGGGACATAGATTAAAAAGACAATTTATTAAGCAGTTTGTGTAGGAGGTATAAATAAATAAGAATAAGGTTAGTACTTACAAAATTTATCTGTGCAAATGTTTAAGGACAAAACAAGCTTTAGTTACAATAAAACTTCAGGAAAAATACTTGTTAAAAAGGGTCCTTGTTCATTTAATTTTACGATTTATTTGATTTTGAAGTTTAAACCGAAATTTATTAAATCTACCTTTGGTATACAATCCATTCAATACTTTTCAAATGCACTCACCCCCACGAATACCTGAGTCCAGGGCCTGGCCTTCTTCACCTCCCAGAGGGTCCGTTGTGCATGGTTCCTGTACTCGTCAGTGAAGGTGAATAACCTTCTTATATCCTGCCTGCAGTGGTGAAAGAAAGTGTAGGAGGTAGGGTATAGGGTCCCTTTAATGATGTTGGACTTCAGAGGTATCTTCTTGTCTTCATCCTTCAGCCAGTTTCCGATTCTCCAAGGGCTGACTTCGGGATAAGATGTAAGAGGAACCTACTGGCGTTCAGAGAAGAATTGTGTGATACTTGCATACAATTTCACTTGTGTACATGCAAACATAATTTTCAAAAAAAAAAAAAAAAAAAAAAAAAAAAATTGTACGTACGACAAAATAATTTTTTCCCAAAATCTTTCATTTGAAGTATAAATAAATTTATGCTATTTCTTCGAGTTCTGATGGCTATAAAACAATCAAAATTTTTGACACCTGTACTCAAGTCAAACTTAACATTTGCCATTAATGCATTTGTCTTATTTGTCTAAGTATCACTGGATATGTTGTAATTAAAAATTACGTACTTATAACATTAAATTGTAAGTAAAAATCCATTTCTGTTATCTTTGATTAATTTAATTATCATTAAACATATTTTTAATTATAATTGCGGGTATCGATAAGTTTCATTCGCCAACTGGAGTTACTTTGTAAATTAAAAAAAAAAAAAAAAGAAAAAAAAAAAAGAAAAGATGTTTGGGATTTCTTATTTAAATGACCACTGCAAAACTGATGTGACAGTGTAGTAAAAAGTGTGATGTTAACATACTTATCTGAGATAGATCCCGAAGAGTTTGATCATTAGGAAAAAAGTAGATTTTTTGAGTTAAGTCATTACATGTGGTTTTTTAAGTTTTAAAAGCTGTCATCTGTGGTATATTTCTAATATTTAATGGTAATATTTCTGATTATTAATAATAAAATGAAAATTATCTAGCATTATCTGTTTTAGCTTGATTCCTCAATAGTATTTTTCAATTTTGCTTTGCAATGTAATCCCGCCCCATGAACAGTTGGTCAATTGGGGCTACTTTTTAAGACGTTGTTTCTAAATGGTTTAATCACAATTTTCATCTAATCGAACAGAAATCAATCAGCAATGACAACTTTTTTGTATATAATTTAAGCAATTTCTATAAAAAAAGACGTTTTAAATTAATGGGTTGAGAAATGGAACCGAATTTATCAGTCTTAAAATTTTCAAGTTGGAGGATTTTATGAGTGTGAAAACTTTAGTTTTGTCTTTAATTTTGGTAATTTTCGATTATGAGAATTCAGATTTTCATATCAGCACAAAAGATACAGGGTATTTATTTATTTGACCTGAAATATTGTGCCAACTAGTCAAGCATTTCGTCTTCTGACATTGTACTAAAATCTCTGCTTCTGAAGGAAAGAGGACATTTATATTTAGAAGAATTCTCTAAATTTGTCTCAATTTTATTGGAAGATCTTTTAATTTTTTGTGGAAAGTTTTTGTTAAAACATGTTTATAATATGTTTAAAATTTAACATTACATAAATTAAAATACGTTACTAATATTTTTATAGACTTTTATATTTTCCTCTCCGAAATGATGTTCAAATTTAATTTAACCCAATTGTCCAATTAGCTTTGCTGACCAGAGTTTTTTTTTTTAAATAATATTTTTAAAGGGCAAGCAATGAGAAATTATGCCATAAAATAAATAAACAAGCACTCTCTCAAAATTAAGTAATTTTGTTTCTTCATAAAACTCATTTAAAATTCATATTTTTAATGTTGACATTGAAAATGGCAAAGTTATTTAAGTTGACGGTATACAATTTTTTAACAATTTAAAATAACGTGCTGACGTCACCAATTTGAGCATATACATCAAAATTAAAATTCGTTTAACATTATCGTATGCTTCATCTATAAATTTGTGACAGATAATTTTTACTCTGAAAATAAATTTAAAAAATAATAGTTATTATTTAAAGAGGCTACGCATAGACATGGACTATGCATGTAAATTCGCAGTCAACTGCGAGTTTTTCGGTTAAAAGAAATGGACATTGTGATTAGATAAAGGAATATTAGAATTTGAATTTGTTTTAACATTGTGATTGGTTACAAGCACGTCATAAGTGCTGTCATACGAGGAACTCGACTTAAAATATTTCATTGCATAATTTCCATAGAAAAAACAAATTTGACTGTTGAAATACTATTGAAGGAAAACAAGCAGATTTCTTAAGAACTAAAAAGTTATAAATAACTATTATTAAAAGGGGGGGGGGGATATCAAATAAGAAACAGTATATTTTTAAAAATGTAGCGATTTTTTTGTTTTTTTTGTTAGCAAATAAATCTATTACATTTCTGTAGCCTTCCAATGAGTTTTTGGTTCAAACAGTGGGTAACATTTTATGAGTTGAGAGATTAGTTTAAAGATAACTGATATATACTGCTGCAACAAAGATAAGGGCTTGTATTATGTAAATTTTGTTTGGGATAATTAAGATCAATAAACAAGGTTTCACCTTATAATTTAGAACGAGATCAGTTGAAGAGCTGACTGTACCTGAGCTAAGTACTTTTAATCAAAATGGCAATAATAAATTAAAGTAAAAAAAGTTAAAGTTAAATAGAGCAAGGGCTCGACTGATTTAATCAACAATTTACTGGAAGAATCGTGAAATGCAATGAACTTGATTGCTATATGAATATACAATCCAATTAAACACTTTAAAATATATTCTTGCTTATTTTAAAATTTTAGGAACTTAAGCATTTAGGGTTTTCCATTTAATAATGTTTTCCCTCTTAATATAATTATTTTCTGCAATTGCATGACTTGGCGAGCCACTGCTTGTTACTGACGTTCAAACTCGGCCACCATATATACTTACCGAAGAATACTTGATGTCGAAGTACTTGACGAGAACGTCGTGATTGTTCTTCATGAGAACAATCTTGCGTTTGTTCAATTTACTGAGACCGTAGAGGGTGGCAAATGTGAACATCTGGTTGCCTAGGCGTCCGTTGTTGGTGTGGATGGTGAGAGGATGTACAAAAGCTTGAGGAAGGGGTGCACGATAGACATTACCTAAATGAAAAAACAAAAACAAAAAAAAAAACCTCTATTTTTGAGTATTTGAACAATCCAGGATATCTATTAATATCTGACACGATGACCATTTATCTCAACCAGTTACATCTAGTGTTTTTGAATTTAGATGACTTGTGTCATCATCTCACTCTCCGCATAATTACATCATGTTAACGGGAGTATAATGCGATTAAAACCGATTTAATGCATCGAAAAATCTGTCAATTTTCTTTTCTATAATTTCAAAAGGTCTGAAAGAAAAGCAATATAGACACATGAAGATCAGGATGAAAAACTAGCCCACCCACGAAATTATGCACCTAACACCTTGGTTATAATTAACAAAGTGGTGAAGTGTTGAAGAAAATAGTAGTGTAATGTTTTAAAGGAAATTTAACTGTTAGGTCCAAAGTAACTAAATTTTGAACTTATATCAAAGAACTTATATCAATGATAGTGGAACGGTGTTCCACAGCATTCTTCTTCCGTTACACGTATTAAGGAATGAACAGTTAGAGATGTTAACGTGTGTATTGTTATACAAAGATGATGGAAAACTGCCGAAATTTGACTGATTACAAACATCCTGGTGTATGGTATCTTTAATATGCAATCTGAGGAAAAGATATTGAACACTTGATACTCGTTATCGATTAACAGATGACGATTTTTCTAAATTCTTGCTTAACACTGATCATAGAAAGATTACACGCATAGGTATCGCTACAATATAAGCATATATTAAATTTTTATTAAATAACTTTTAGTTTTATTTAAAATGCAAATAATTTTGGTATTTGTAATGTTATAAAATAGAGCCAACTTATGACATACCTTTTAGTATTTTACTTCACTTTTTTTTTTTTTTTTAATATAGAACGCAGAATTTAATAAAAAATATAACCTTATTAAATAATATTGTCCGATAGCTGTAAATTTGCCTTAAAGAGATTTCACACACAGAGTACAGGAATATGAAAAAGAAAGAAGTACAATTTAGTATGCAGTTGTACAGATGCATCTAGGTTAAAAACCTTACAACTCAAAGAGTTGACCTTTAGTTGGATATATGATCTCTTCAACTCAGGCGCGGATTTAGGGGGGGTGCGGGGGTTGCGACCGCACCCCCCATGATGTTTCTTGTCAAAATTATTTTTAAATGGCAGTTTCCTCCAAATTCAAAGTAAAAAAAAATATAAAAAATTGAAATTTCTTTAATATTTGTAAGATCTATTTTTTACTTAATATCAATATCGATGGATTTAGAGGGAGTAAACAAAATTAAGCTTTTTCTGACATTTTTCATGCCTCATTAATACAGATTTTTTAAGCCACTTAACCGAGCTCCTTATTTCACAACCCGTAGAAGGAATAGGCTTGAGAGGGGACGAGTAGATCGGGATTGTGATGACAAGCAATGTACCGGTCAACGAATCTTGTGTGATTCTCAAATTAAAAAATTTCTCACAATACCATTAAAAAATTTCTCAATTTCAGCACGATTTTCTCATTTGTGAGTAGGAGATGGGACCAATAACTGGCAAGTTTTTGATTGCAATTAGCATTCTGCAGGTATACTTCTTGTCTTCTTGATCAGAGGGCAATTAATCATAAAGGTTTAATATCGGGGTGCCATCGCACCCCCAAAACTTCATTCTACGTACAAAAAAAATCATGCACTAAAATAAGTTTAAAAAAAAAAAAAAAAATTAATTATAATTGGAAAATAAAATGCCTAATTCATAATTAATAAAAAGCTTTGATAAAATCAGTACAATAGCATTATTGCAATTCTACAGAGTGTTGTAAGAACTTACAGTTCCGATGAAGAAGCTATAGCTAAATTACGACCAAGAAAAGTTTCCCTTCGTTCTCTCCAAAAGATCAACAAAAACGACCCCTTCTTTCTTAACCTTGAATTTGAAACTAAGGACACAAAGCAATAAAACTTGTGGGGCATACTGTCCCCTCCCTTGCACGTGACATTGCACCATTGTGAGTTGCAAATTACTAAAATGCCTCTACTCTGGGCTGGAAGGGACAAGTGAATGGAATGGTCATTCTTGCTTGAGTTGGAGTGTGCATGCGATGTCAAGACTTTGTTTCTTCAATTGGTATGGCAGTGCAAGATAATTGATAGTAATATATAAGCATGATAAGATTTTTTAAATGTTGCTATTTATTTTACAAAATGTAATATATCATTAACAATTTGTTTTAGTTTAGACGTTTGCTTTTTTTTTTCTAAATATGTTTGAATATTTCATTTTTTATCGAATGATCAGAAACACTCATGTTTGGCATTTTATGCAATTATCAACGTAACTCTCAATTCAATAACATCAGTATATGAATAGATTATAATAAAATATTTAATTCTTATAAAAATAAACTGATTTTACTGGATAACCCATTGTATCTGCACCCTTTCATATGCAAAATCATAAAAGCCCTTTGATAATGTCAAACAAAATTGCTTTCGTAAATTATAAAATGTAATTTATCCTTAACAGTATAAAGTGAGTTCTATATAGCTTTTAACTTCTTTTCAAAATATTCAGGATCATAGCCAAACACGTTTTTAAATATTGCTATGCTCCAATCTCACACCTTGCGAAAAGTCACCGGATCGAGCAATATTTGGCTCTCTGTAGTCTGTTTTTAAATTGAGTAAACACTTTTAAAAAAATTGACTAGTAATCTCGCGTCGATTGTTGAGCTACTTCCTGATAGTTTTCTGAGGTTTCTCATATTTAAGATGAAGTCCATTTTTCCCTTGAAAGACCATCTGGTAGATGTTCTCTGCTTGATAAACAAACTAATCAAATCTAACGTTGTTATGCCTGGAAATATCCGATACAGCGACATTTATTGCTACTAGAAGAATATCAAGTAATTTAACATATAATTTCAAAACTGGTCAGCCTAGATTGCAAATTTGTAAATATTGCGCATTCGCAGCTTTTGACAGTTTTTATTTGCTCTGTTAAATAAAAGCCAAAATTGTTTTGTAAGAGTTGATTATTTAAGTATAAATTACTGAAATATTAGGAATAATACCTATGACTTACAAATGATTTAAATCATTTAATGTTAACAACTTTTTAAATGTGTTTTTTTTTTTTTTAAATTCTAATTTTAAATGTGTTTTTGTGTGTGTGACTCAAACTTGATGGTAATATGACTACTAATATATCTAATATATATGAGACACAATATGTAACCGATTAGAGATGCGACTTGTGATGAAAAAGCAGGTCCTATGGTTATATGAAAATTATTATTATTACAATTTCACCTGCTGTAACTAATTTAGTTTGGAATTTTATTTGAATAAAACGCAGAGAGTTAAACAAACTAATTTTCAGATAATGTTAAATTTATTGTTTGAAAAACCTGCTGCTTTTTTTTTTTTTTTTTTTTTTTTTTTTTAATTTTAAATATGAGGATTTGTGTATTGACGCTTTAAGATGGGCTTTGAGTACATTTTCCTAATTTAAGTTCTTTTTAAATCATATTTATAAGAGAAAATATACAGTTATGTTAAACCAATCTCAAAATTTATATTAAAGTACAGGTTGGGTACAATTACAATCCATCTTTTTAGAGAATTTTTGCAACTAAACGAAAATATAAAACTTTAAGATGAAAAGGGCTTATATGGCTGTTCGCTTTACATGCTATTCCTTATAAATGAAATAATAAATCAAAATGAATTCAACCCAATGAAGTTTTAAATATATTGTTGTTCTTGAAGCGTAATTAGCAAAAGTCCGAACAGTTATTTCTTAAAGTTTTCATTTCAACATTTTTATGATAATGTTTAAACAGCATTTCCAGATTTTCCCAGCAGTACTAATACAAAATTTCAAAAAGATTTATAATTTCTACAGACTTCAGATTGATCTAAATAACACCAGTTTAATTATGGCTTGATTGCACCTTAAAAACTTTCGAAGCTGTCAGAAATAAAGCAAACGTACCGTTTGGTATTATAGTCCTCTAACCAAATTAGAATTATATTAAAGTTTTAAAAGAAATTTATACTGGATTAATACAGAAAATCTTTATAGATTTTTATACTAATATTGTTGAGGCGCATTTAACTAATAAAAATAAAAGTTTACATAATAAATAAAAAAAAAAATCTTGAGAGAGTCATAATAAAAACTATCTTATATTTGAAGATAATTTTTTTTTTATTAAAAAAAACTGTACACACACTCACCTTGTCTCTTTTTTTACTATAAAGTTCGAATATATGTTAATTTAGTTAGAGTAGTCTTAGTGCATCAATATACAGTGTTAATGTGACTAAACTTTGGTAATATATATATATACACCGCGTTGCATAATGATAGAACCACCATGTATTTTTCGCCTAGCATACAGTAATTGGAATAAATGATTGAAATAAATATTTTTATTGAAAATATACAAAATAAGAATGACAATAACAAAGTAAAAACATTACTCATATTTATATTTTCATGTAATAAAATGAAAAATAAAAATTTTAGGTTGCAAAATGATAGTACCACCCCTACTTTTTAGTGGAATAATCGATCCCAGAGAAGCATGCGCAGTTGGGTTTCAACAAACAGGTATATAAAAGCTTCGTTTGATCAACTAACGTAACCTTACTTGCATTTATTGTGAGCACGCATAGTTTATTGATTTGAAAAGGTGTCACTAAGTATGGGAAGGAAAAATCCGTTATCTGATTTTGAAAAAGGACAAATTTTATGCTTTGAACCAAGCAGGATTGTCTTCTCGGAATATAGCAAGACATAATGGGCGTTCACCACATGTGGTTAATAATTTTCTACATCTTGGATCCAAATATGGGACAAAGAAATCCACTGGAAGACCTCGAAAGCTAACAAAGCGGCAAGAAAGGTTAGTTGTAAAGAAGTTAAAAGCTGGTGAAACATTGAACAGACTATCATAAGACCCCACCATCAAAGTTCACAAGTCAACTTTATCCCGAATAGCTCAGCAGAACGAACATCTTGAGTACACGAAAATGAAAACGCAACCGAGACTTACAGATCTTCACAAACGAAAAAGGATGCAATGGGCTAAAGAACTCATGACTTGGAAAGAACAGTGGACTCAAGTAGTGTTCAGCGACGAAAAAAAATTCAATCTAGATGGTCCTGACGGGTGGGCATTCTATTGGAGGGATCTCCGAAATGAGCCACACATTTTTTCTAAGAGACAGTGTGGATGAGGATCGTTAAGGGTTTAGGCTAGATTTGGCAATGCTGGACGGACTAACATTGCCTTCCCTACTGGTCGAATGAGAGCAATAGACTATCAAGACCTGCTGGAAGAAAATGTGTTGCCTTTTGGAGAAGAAATTGGAGGTCCATTTTGGAAATTCCAACAGGACAATGCTAGCATTCATGTTGCAAACTCGTCTTGGGAATGGTTCCTGGACAACGGAGTGCAGGTTATCGAATGGCCTGCATGTTCTCCTGACATGAACCCCATTGAAAACGTCTGGGGTATTCTACGCAGGGCCGTATACGCCAACGGCAAGCAGTATTCAACGGTTCAAGAATTGAAAGACTCCATTATTACAGAATGGGAAAATCTTAATGCAGATATACTCAAACGCTTAGTCAAAAGCATGCCTAATCGAATTTTTGAACTTATAACCAAAAAGGGTACTCTTACAAAGTATTAACTGAAAGTGGTTCTATCATTTTGCAACCTAAAATTTGTATTTTTTATTTTATTACATGAAAATATAAACATGAGTAATGTTTTTACTTTGTTATTGTCATTCTTATTTTGTATATTTTCAATAAAAATATTTATTTCAATCATTTATTCCAATTACTGTATGCTAGGCAGAAAATACATGGTGGTTCTATCATTATGCAACGCAGTGTATATATATATATATATATATATATATATATATATATATATTAATTTTACTTCTTATTTTACAAAATGTAATTTTTCATTAACAATATTTGTTTAGACATTTTTTTTTTTAAATATTTCATTTTTGTCCGAATGATCCGAAGAAGGGACTTACTGTACACATTGATATTCGATATTTTATGCAATTATCAACATAATATTTGAATATATTATAGTAAAATATTTCATTCTTATAAAAATAAACTGTTTTTACAGGAATAAGCATTGTATAAGCACGCTCTCATATGCAAAATCATAAATACCCTTTGACAATGTCAAACAAAATTACTTTCTTAAATTATAAAAAAGTTATTTATCCTTAACATTTTAAAGTGAGTTCTATGTTGTAATTATACTTCTTTTCAAATATTGAGAATCATAGCCAAACACGTTTTTACTTACCTATCAATTACTTTTAATTTCCTATATGTTTACATAGGGCAATGAAAATGTATAGCATTCAGAAAAAAAAATCTATTTTTCTTTCATTTCCCCAGGTTTTGAAACATCCTGATTTCAAAAAAGTGGTCTAGATAAAATGTCTATGCGTACAGGTCAGCATAGCTCCTAAACGAATTGACGGACGATATTCAAATTTGGTGTGCGGGTTAGTGGTAGCCATGGGACCTACGATTAGGTTTGAGCATTCACATAAGGGTGAAATCATGAATCTAATGCCTCTTAAGGTGTTTTAATCGCCCCACCTCCGAATTTCTCGTAGAAATCTGATAAAAGCGTAAAAGGTTGAAAAATGAGTGTCTTTAATGCAAAGCTCTCTGCCCTTGTGCATCGCCCATCAACGAATGATATCTTTCTGCTTTTCGTTCAAGAAAGGACAGTGTAATGTCTATTGAATATCATCACCAATTTCGTCGGTTATGCGTTTTTTTATTTTTTTATTATTACTTTTTTTTTCTTGTCCCACGTAAAAATTATTGCCAAAAATATCGCCAAACTCTCCATTTTCATTTATATGAAAGAAAATTTGCAAACTGTAAATAATACCATATCAAATTTGAATGCAGTGACCAATATTATAGTGTGTACTCTCAAGTTTATATAACTTATATTTTAATTTACTAATGTGATGTCAAACAGAGTTGAAAAGCATTGTTAAACTTTGGAAATTATTAAAACCTTATGAATATAGAGTTTTACGTACCTGCAATGTTGTCTAAAGTTGTTAAAAGATCTATCGCCTTTTTCTGCATCAATTGATTTATGATGTTGAATGTATTGGTAAATTAACTTGTATAAAAAAGTTGAATTTTCAGGGTTGCTGAGCTTTTTACACTTCACATAATCTGCATGAGATATTTTTTTGTTCTCTTAAATATTTTTTATTTAATAAAAAATACAAAATATTTAAAATTTAATTTTTTATTACATTTTCGGGGTAATTTGTTACATGGGGTGCAAAAGAGGATTGTCAAACCCTCTAATTTTTATGTTTTATTGAACCCTGGTAGTATCATACTAATTGATGATACCCCTCCCCCCTCTCTTCCCCAAGTTGACAAACTATCACCGCCACTGTAAACACTCACGTTCATAATCGCACCCCCCTTGATTGACCTCTAAATCCGCCCCTGCTTCAACTCTGCACTGTGTTCTAATACTTAACAAGAGATTCTGTATGAGCTCTAGTGACTAAATTGCTCGTCACAACTTTAGAGCTGTTTTCAAGTGATGCGAAGTTCCTAATACATTGAATCTTTCCACAGTGCGTTTACTCGAAGAATTCCACACAACAGCTGATGAAATTTGGCTTAGAGAAGTAGTCATGCGTAGGCAATAGGAATGACGTTCAGATTTTTTAATCGTTTATCCTAAGCTACTATGTGATAAAATATGCCATATATGTTAGTAAGTACGGTTTAGAAGCTAACATTTTGCAATTATGGATTTGCTTCTAGTTAGGAAGCGTAATTACAGTAAAAAAAGCCTACTTTTATTATATTTTACGCTCCTCGGGAGCTAATTACGCAATCCAACAGATTGTGTACTAAGACCAAAATTCTTTCACCACCAGAATACTCTTTACTGAAAAGAAGTATTCAGTCTCATGAGTAATAATGGATGTCATATGATCTATGGGAACATGATATTACATGGTAAATTCCAATTAATGAAATAAATTAATTGAACCAAGATAATGAACTGATGCATTAAAAGGGTGCCACTTATAGAATGAACATTTTGTGTTTTGCTCCCTTTGGAAACATCTTTTGGATTAAATTTTTGAAGGGTAACATTTTATAGACTAAATTTCAAATCATATTTTCAAATCATAAATTTCAAATAATTTTATCATCATAACTTTTATAGTACAACTTATTAAAAAAATATTATTTTACATAGCTTGTGTCAGACTTTTGTCATGCTATTTATTAATAAAATAATTTTGTCGATCATTATTTTCCATAGAAGTAAATTAAGGTCCAAAACTCTACAAGCATAATATAACATCAAAAAAAAAAAAAAAAAAAAAAGAAAAAAAAAAAAAAAAAAAAAAAGAAAAAAAAAAAAAAAAAGAAGAAGAAGAAGAAGAAAAAAAAAAAAAAAAAAAAGAAGAAGAAAAAATATTTGATAGTTATGAAAGTGTTGGTTATATATTTAAGTTGGTTTATGTCTAATATGAGCTTAGCCATATCAATATGTAATATTATGTCATTAAACCTTGATGTAAAATATCATTTAGAGAAACATAATTTTTTTTTAGTTAATTTATTTTATACTAGCTGAATAACCGTGCTTCGACACGAAATTTTACCATGTGAAATATTTTAGCCAGCTGTGAGGCCCCACGTTGCGGAAATCCGTCATTGGTGTAGAGACCCAATTTTTGGCGCTTCACTCGCAGGAAGGTTCATCGTAACGCAAAATCGAGCTCGCTTCGCTAGCTGAAAAAGTCATTGACACTTAAGCACAGGCTTACTTAACTCGTTTAAAGGTTCATTGCTATGCAAACATGAGCTCGCTTTGCTCGATGAAAGGTTCATTGCTGCGTAAGCATAGGGTCGTTTCACACACTAAAAACTAATTGCTACGTAAAGTCTTAATATTAGAAGCCGTCCCTTGTCGAGAAATATTAAAAGAATTCCCCATTAATAACTATAATACAGCACCCCTTTAAAAATATTTCAACACGTGATGTTTGTAAAAAGCAAAATTAGAAGGTCAAAACTACTTATGATGAAACTTTCAGAGCTCTAGGCCTATTAGAAGTCGCTTTTTGTGAAAATATTAATTAAAAATTCATTAAAAAACAAATTAAAATTTTAACGTTCTTTTTGTCAAAAGTTCAATTAGAAGGCCAAAACTATTTGTATTGAAAATTTCAGAAATGTAGCCCTGTTGGAAATCGTTTTTTAAACCATTTGTTAATTAATTAATTAAATAAAAACAAATAAAATTTCAAAATTCTGTTTTTCAAAAGTCCAATTTGAAGATCAAAACTATACTTATGTTGAAAATTTCAGAGCTGTAGCCCTATTAGAAATCGTATTGTAAAATATATATTAATTAATTAAAATAATTAATTAAAAAGGAACTAAATAAAAATTTAAAATTCCGTTTTTCAAAAGTTCTATTAAAAGGTTAAAACTACTTTTGATGAAATTTTCAGAGCTTTAGCTCCATTAGAAATAATTTTGTAAGATATTTATTAATTAATTAAAAAAGAACTAAATAAAAATTCAAAATTCTGTTTTTTAAAAGACCAGTTAGAAGGCCAAAACTACTTACGTTGAAAATTTCAGAACTGCAGCCTTATTAGAAATCGTTTTGTAAATTTTTTTTTAATTAGGAAAATTAATTAAAAAATAACTAATTAAAATTTTAACATTTTGTTTTTCAAAAGTCCAATTAGAAGGCTAAAACTACTTATGTTGAAAATTTAAGAACTGTATCTCTATTAGAAGTCACTTTGTGAAAAATAAATAAATTAAAAAATAAATAATTAAAATTTTAACATTCTGTTTGACATACATAAAATTGGAAAGCCAAAACTTCTTATGTTGAAAATTTCAGAACTCTACTTCAATTTTAAGTAGGTTTCTATAGATCCACAGAGCTACAGACCGACAGACAGACACACAGCTTGTTTTATTATTATAGATTTAAATTAAATCGATGAATCTAATGTAGTGAGAAGCTTATATAAGGGACTCTAGCTTTAACCGAAAAATTATCAATACTTTATTCACGTGTGATATGTTTCATGAAAGGTTTTGTAGAGACGAGTTCTCATACAAGAGGTAGTTACAACTGGAACTACCCTGAATGTCAACCGGAAATCAATTTGCAGTCCAATAATACTACGAACATGTCTCGTATATCAATTTTAAGGTCTATTAGATTTAACCTAAAATATGACCGGAAGTGCTTTAAAGTTTATCCGGAAGAGTGCTCCCATAGTAACTATAAGAAGTTCCCATCTTGGGTGCAAATTTGAGGTCGGCGATATATCGATACAATATTTTTATTGATAATTTAAAAAAAATATCGATAATAACAATATTGATACAAGTCCCCGATATATCGATATTTTCAAACATTTTTAGTTTTTTGATGATTGTTTTTATAGTTCCATGTGTTTTTTCAATTTTCTTTATTCCCTTTTCAAAAACTTAAATCAAGTTTGGACTTGGCTGAAAAACAGTTAAAATGGCACCCTAACCAAAAAGAAAACATAATGTAATGGAAACATAAGATCATTTATTAGTAGTCATTAACATACATAGTTTCTGTCGCCAACGTGTGCCTATCGGAACATCTCTATCGGAAAAATTTGAGTTAAACTACTTTTCAAAATTTCTTTTTTAAAAATAAATATGAATTCATGCAATGACATCCAAAATGTATTTTATTTATTCTGATTGATAATATAATTTATTTATTAATACAATTTTTATAATTTATTTATTAAAACAATTTTTATAATTTATTTATTAAAACAATTTTTATAATTTATTTATTAAAACAATTTTTATAATTTATTTATTAAAACAATTTTTATAATTTATTTATTAAAACAATTTTTATAATTTATTTATTAAAACAATTTTTATAATTTATTTATTAAAACAATTTTTATAATTTATTTATTAAAACAATTTTTATAATTTATTTATTAAAACAATTTTTATAATTTATTTATTAAAACAATGGCATGAATTCATGAAAAGTAGAAATTTGCCCCGAAAAACTTCGTTTCTGGCAAAATTGAAAATCAAATTAAAAAACAAACAAAAAAACACCATGCATTGAACTATTGATATATCGATATTTTTTTCAAAGCAACGATATAGTATCGATATTTATTTTGATCGATATTTCCGACCTCTAGTGCAAATAGAGATATTGGATTAGAACTTGGATATTAAGGACGAGTTTTCTCCTTATGTTTGACTCCAAGATCACCAATCTGGTGAAATTTTTATTTGTAAAAATTAAAAACTCCTAAGTGGAAGGATTTTCAACACATGTCGTCAACCATAACAGTTTGAGATTTCAATTATTGGAAACGTGTCGCCAAATTGTACATGTTTGTAAGCTAGACCAGACGTACTATAATATAAAAGTGTGTGTATAAGCGACGTTTTAGAGACAGTTACTGACACAACCGAATTATTTTATTTTATTTTTGAATATAAAATGGTGAATGATGTAGTAATCAGTAATAAGGCGAAAGGAGGAACTAGTGTTTTATCTTCGCAGGCATTGAAGGAATATTAAGTTCTATTTCTATAAATGTGGGTTCAGAAAAATATAACATTGGATGAATAGGGAAGGAAAATACTGACGATCATTGCAAACACAATATCTTTTTTAGATAAAGCCAAGGGTTAGGCTACTAATTATTTGCTCAGCTCCGAATCCGTCGAGATAAAAATTGGAGATAAGCTCTAGTATCTTTGTTCAGTTCAGGTGTTTATTTCATTTCAGTGGAGATAATTTCTTTTATAAGTAAATCATATCATAATGTATTTATTTGTTGGTTAGGATAGCTAACAAAATTCTATTAAAAACAAAAGACATCCTCTATTTTTTTACATTAATCCATAACAAAATTTCTGTTTTCTACTTCTACTGGAAAATGGTTTTAATTGACCTTCATTTTGACACTTTTTCGCATTTTCATATAATTTTCAAGTTTTTGTTGGTAAAAACACATATCTACATTTTTGAAAAAAGTTTTTATTACATTTTAATACATTAAGTTTAGTTTCTCAACAGTTTTTTTATTTACTGTATCAGGCAACACACAACACATAGAAAAGTCACAGAGGTAGCCGCTTCAACTCAACTAGTTACTTAACGAGTGACTTAGAAAATTCCCTTTCCTAATCCTATTCTAATGATGAATTTTTTAGCCAGTTAAAATAGGAGTTCTTGTCATAATATCCAGAAGATAAGATCTATGTCTACCTATATAGCAAAGCTATTCACATCTCATGTTACTGGTGCTCTAGATCGTAACAAAGGTCCTGATCGTGTAGTACTTCGTTTGATTGTTCCAATAGTCAGATCTTTGGGGAACATGATCCTCGAGAACTTCCTTGTTTAAGGAGTACCATTCAAATATCAAGAAAAAAAGTTAGTGTGCTGAGTTAGCAATGGTTAAATTCATACCTAACTATCCTCAAGTCCTCCATTGGGACTGCAAACTTCTGAAAAAAGTTAATCGATGGCCTACATATATTTTGGAAGGTATTTCAAACCCTTCTATGGTGTCCCAAAGTTGAGTGGGGAAGGGACCGTGAGAAATGTGGCAAAATCCATTTTTATGCCAGTAAAGCAATAAGTAGTCAAGAAGAGCATAACTAAAAGAGAAGAGCCAAGAGAGAAGTAGCCCCAGCAATTAGTACAGTTCTGTAATCATTTGTATAGTAAAGCACGGATAGAAGCTCCACTTGCTCGTGGGTATGACCTGAACTAACAGAAAAACCTTAAAAATATAAGACGATTGGTTCTGAAATTGAAATTAAAGTTAAAAAAAGTTTCAGAAAATCAATTTTGGCATCTTTCAGATGAATCGGTCCGTTTAGCCCTATTTTCAGACAGAGTTTCAGCAAAAGAAAAGCAAAAATTATTGTATATATGAATAACTCAGATGATTCGAGAAATGTAATTTGACCAGGTTAGTTGAAAATGTTGAAAACTGATGTCAGCCTAGGAGCTTTGGCGACTAAAAGAACTTTTGAAGTCTTTTCTCATTTGAACTTTAGTGACTTTTTTGTATCCACTTTACATGAAAAAAATGAGACTACTCGTTAAACAATAGGGCGAAAACAAGTAAAAGACCGGTAACTATTAACGGTACTACTGAAAGAGGTGTACAGTTGGTACAAGAATTTAGTATAAAAATATAATTATTTAAGTATGATGAGGTCGATATGTAGTTTCTTTTAAAAGTAGTTGAATCAAATCGACAGAAAAATACCTAGCAAGACCACCAAACAAACTATGCTACATTTTATTTCAGAAAAAGAAACATATAGAAAGTTAAAATTTTAATTATTTTACAAACTTCCTTTTTCTATAATATTATTGTAATAACAAAAACTTAAATTGACTAAGTACAGTGCATTAATTATTGCATAAATAGAAACTTAAATTGTTTAAATACATTTTTTTTATTTATAGATTTAGCAAACTCACAACAATTACCTAAAAACATAAAAATCCGAAGAAAACACAAAATGGTCCTGACTGAGCACTGTCTTTTAGTTGGAGTAAGAGTATGAAAATTTTTCAGTGTGTTGTAGTTGTTTGAGTAGTTGTAAAAAAAATAAAAGGTGTCTTGATCTTTAGATACATTTTTTTTTTTTTTGCCACATGTTTTTGAACCATCCTATTGTTGGTATGTCGTTTGTTAGTAAGTTACGTTATTGCGGCTCAACGGACTAAAAACGATTCGCCAGATGCTTATGTATTCAAAACTTGAGTTGGTATTTTTGAAATTTACCCGATTTTTACTGACATTTTTATTGTTTAAACACATTAATAAAATTTTAAATTTAATTGGTAGCTATCATTTCAGGGTGTTTTAATAATCGATCGCTTTCTTTCTCAAGTATTATAACATATCTAGAAGAAGAAAGAAAAAAAAAAAAAAAAGAAGAAAAAAAAAAAGAAAAAGAAAAAAGAAAAAAAAAAAAAGCATTTTTGTAACATAAACAACTTGAAATTCTTGGTTGGTTGTATTCAGATTATCTGGCGCCGTCAGCAACACGAGGGCTATAATGCGCCGAAACATTCGTCATTAGACAAGCCAACATACATTTACAAACACCCATGCCAACACGGGACTCGAACCCGCAACCTCGCGGTCTAGAAGCTAGTACGCTAACCACTATACCGTTTGGTCTGCCTTGAAATTCTTGAATTCTGTTATGTGAAGTCCCTAATAAAGTCCTTTGAGAATGTTTTTAAAATAGAGCAAATGGACACTGAACTTGAAGATTTAGTTACCTTAGAAGCATAAAAAGTATATAACCATGATTAGTTCGCACAGCTAATAATTTTATGTAACTTTAATCAGGCTTCGAGTCAATACGAAACACTGTCCCAGATAGCACAGTGGTATTGGCCAATGTTTGAATCATGGTTTCTGCGAAGATTGGCCAGTCCTTGCCAAATCTCGAACATCGCTCCAAAATACACGATTAAAAAAAAAAAAAAACTATTAAAAGCACCACAAAATATATTTTTTCACCCCTCCGTCCTTTCATACAACATTATATTTCAATTTTTAAAATTCTACATAAACATTTCAATATTTCCAGCATATTTTATCCAGCACTGGGCGAGATTGTATTGGCCAAGATCCGTAGTGACGGCCAGTCTCCAACGGTCCACATCGGGATTAGCCAATATCGAACCGATACTGGCCAGCGGATTTGTGCTACTGGGGGTAAGTACACACTTGCACTTGAAACTTTTATACTTTTGAAACTAAAGATTTTGAAATTTTTTAATAACTCCCTCGTGACTCGTGACATTGATACAACCTTCTACTTTTACATAATATGTGTTGAGACATTGGTGTCCAATTATAGCGCGATTTCTTAATTACCTGAACAGTACATTCTTTCAGCTACGATAAGTACAAATTTAACAGAGTTAAACGGTTTCAACAAAATGAACAACAATAATAATATAATAATTTTTCTCAGGAGAAATCACATTTGAAACATATAAAAGAGATGATATACCTTTTTTGAGGTAGAGTGTGACATATCCATAAACAAATAAAATAGTGAAGACAATCCCAACGAAGACGGGTAACTTGCTGCGGCTTTTGAGATCCACCTCCATATTTTATTGTCACACATTAAAACAGTCAGCATCTGAAGGGAAAGATTATCAAATGTCACTCAGTGACGTAAAAATGTTTGAAGATAAAAACTAGACATATCACACCTTTGTTCTGAAGTGGTAGGACAAAAGTATTAAAGGCAGAGTCAACGTTATCTATGGTACAGACGCCAACGATCACATAAGACTTACATTGCAGGAGATAAAACTCATTACAGTGTAGTTGTTATTATATGCATACTTATTAGATTAGATTTAAATTTGATGCAATAATAAAAAGATTTGAATTGATAATTTGAGAAACACCATAGGTATTTTTTTATATATATAAAATTTGTTTCTGGTAATAATCGGTTTATTTGAGGTAGATGCGCGGTTTAAAAAAAGTAATTATGAAAGTCGGATCATTTATCAAAGAAACTATTCGCAATATGAGCGTTTTTAAACCTATAATTTTTTGACAAACAGAATGTCAAATTTTTAATAAGTTTTTTCAATTAGTTTTTTAAAAAACTATAAAACGACTTTTAATAGACGCAGTGCTCTGAAATATTCAACATAAGTTCGTTTTAGACTTCTAATTGGAATTTTCACAAACATAATGCTATTTTTTTTTTTTTTAATAATTTCTTACAGTCTCATTACAATGTGACTTCCAATAACGGTATAACTCCGAAATTTTAAACATAAGTAGTACTAGCCTTCTAATTTTGTTTCTCACTAACACAATGGTAAAATATTCTCTGAGGGGTGAGAGGGGGTAGGGGTGTATTATCAGGGTTCGTACAGATTTTTTGAAAACAAATTCAAGGACTTTTCAAGAACCTTCCAAACAAAAAAATAAGGACCTTAAAATTAATTTTTAAAAAATCTTTTAAAAAAATAATAGTAATGTTCGACGATGAAAATATAGCATATAATTTGTGAAAAATATTGCTTTTTATTTCTTACTCAAGATACTAGACAAAAAGTTCATTAGAACTTTAAATTTTTAAGAAAATAGAAAAAATTTGATTGGAGCATTCAGTATCATTTAAATTCGAAGATGTCATTTTCATTAAAATTTAATCATTTTGTCAGTTACATCAAATACAACAACTTTAGCAACTGTATATTAAGCAACGATAATTTTATTGAATTGTGTTTCACAGGACGATTTCAGTTTCTGAATTTTTTTAAATACGCAAAACGGGTTAAATCTTAGATGCGTAAATTGCATCTAAATAATTTGTTAATCACTGATTAACTGAAATGCATCCAGTAAACACGGAGCTCATCGGTTTAAAAGTGCAAATTTGGATCATAACAGTCTTTATAACGATAATTCTTTTTAGTTTCTAAACTTGCTTGACAATAAAGGTTCGAGAGTAGAACTTGTGTTCCATGGTGTGTTTGAAAATCAATAATCCAATATATATTTCTTTTCTAACTTTCTAAATGCAAAGTTATTTTTGAATCTAAAATAGTAGGATATACGAACCTAATTACTACAAAAACTTTTCAATAAATACAATTGCTTATTGAATAGTTAACCTCTCATCATGTGATGTACAGCTTACCAATGTAAACAAAAAAAATCTTCTCTAAAGCCAACCTCATCTGATCCAGACGGTATAAAGTTGGAATCCTCACATTTAACCTTCGGGTGCACCCACTGAGCTAAAGCTTGTGGCTCAGTGCGCGCACCTCACAGGTGCATCCCTACACTTTTTCTTCCTCTGCCTTTATTTTTATTGAATTACTTGTGATACGATTTTTTAATAAATTTTACTATTTAAATAGATTGTTTAATACTTTATCTCGCCAATGAATCTTAAATCGGTAACAATCAACTATTTAAACTAAAATAAATTTCGTTTAGCTTTCAAAAAAACCGGAAACACCTCATAGGTGCAACGTGACTAACCATATCGGAAAGCGGAACGCGACTAACAGAAGGTTAAAATCGTGCAACCGTAAGTGTGACGTATCACGTCATTGCTAAATAAGTTGGTTGGTTGTATTCAGATTATCTAGCGCCGTCAGCAACACGAGGGCTATAATGCGCTGAAACATTCGTCATTAGACAAGCCAACATACATTTACAAACACCCATGCCAACACGGGACTCGAACCCGCAACCTCGCGGTCTAGAAACTAGCACGCTAACTACTATACCCATTTCTAAATAAGAAAACATCCTGAAATGAAAATACTTCTAGTATATCGTAAAAATTATTGTATTTGGATGTAGTTTCTACATTTCTTTTTAATCACTATGTACCTTGAAGCAAGAGCTACCAATGTTTTCATAAAAAAATAAATAAAAAAAAACTTATTAAAATGTTAAGTATATAAGTATGGAAATCTTTCTTTACATTACTAATGGTTAGAAAACACCAAAGTTAAATGTATTTTAAATAGATACATCACTTTACGATATTATGTGAACTATTAAGCAATAACGCTGAAGTGGCTGGGCTAAGAAGGAATTGAATAGTTGAATGTACAAACAAACCAACTTTAAAGGCAAAGAAAGGGGCAGTATATAAGAGATAATAAAAATCTCCAAACCACAATTGCAAGTTATTCAAAATTAAATTCCATGTCAAGTAATTTGAGGCAATTAGACCGCGAGGTTACGGGTTCGAGTCCCGTGTTGGCATGGGTGTTTGTAAATGTATGTTGGCTTGTCTAATGACGAATATTTCGGCGCATTATAGCCCTCGTGTTGCTGACGGCGCCAGATAATCTGAAAACAACCAACCAATTTGAGGCAATCCTTTATTCAGAAGGTCTGTAAAAGCTGCGCCAAAATCACATTGTCGAGGGTTTTCTGATACGAGGAATCATTAATCATTGAAAACAATTACAAATTACTAAATAAAAATATATTTCCCAACTTTGCAGAAAGATAATGCATTGCAAGTAAAAACAAATATATGATGAACTTTAACAATATTTCACTTGAACGACTTCGTTACTTTACTAAACGACAACCTTAGCACAATAACGCCAACCAGAGCGGTTCCGTTGTGGGGGGGGGGGGGAGAGAATAAACCATAACACTTTTAGCATGCGAAACCATCACAGCGCAAGCCTAACAACCATCAAATAGGCAGCTTATCCACAAATTCCAAAAAATTGCAGTAGTGTATGGTTAGCTTGAAATTAAACCCTTCATAACCACTGGATTAAACAAGATCGTAATAAACCTCATTTTGTAACTGAAATACGGGAAACACGGTTTGGTTGGTACGCTGAACGACATCTTTAGGCACAATAACGGTTTATCAGGACGGATCTGCAACTTAGGTGGATTCCGAACCACAACGAACATAAGCACCTAAACCAGGATTTGAATCCGCGGCCTTTGTCATGCGAGGTCAGAGAACTAACCAAACAGCCATCAGATGGGCGAAATACGCTTTGGACACGCTATATAGTTCGGTTGAGTTACTATACTATGGTATGGTGTATTCTCGTCACCTGAAATGTTAAAAAATATCGTCACTATTAAAAATTGTTGAACCAAGTTGTATTAAGTATTGTAATTGTGAGACAACTTTCCATTTAAAAGACAGTCTCTATCTTGATATCAAGGTACAAACTTCGGGTTAAATCCTAAATTTTCAATCATTCCCCTGTGCATTTGACTTGACTCTCCGTCAAACCCGATCATACAATTTGGCGCAGTATGGCCCTCGTGTTGCCCTTGCGCCGTTAAACTTAAACCAACCAACCCGATCATACAATCTTCCCCGCCCATATAAACTCTTTAAGTACCATGAATATTTGGATGCAGGTTAGTTTATCAACGATTATTTCACAAATAAAACATTAAATAACACCTCGATTAAAAAAAAAAAAAAAAGGATTTTTCTGACAACTAACCTTAATACTAAGTTTCACCAACGATAAAAGATTACTAAACCAACAACAGTAGAATTTAGTGTAATTTTACGTCAAAAGCAGAAATACCAATACGATCAAATGACTTCTGTTCACATTAGTTAAGACAGGAACAAACACCTTACTTCTCCAATTCAGTTTTCAAACCATATTTGAAGTTTAAAATAAGATGGCAATAAAATAACTTATAAAAACAAAGTTTGCATTATAAATCCTTTATATACATTGCCAATTTTTATATTCGTTAACCTTTAACTGCTGTGTTTGGGTGGTTTGAGGTTTTTGGCGCAAGAGCTACAAATGGTCCATACTGCGTCAAACAAATTGGTGAACATCACTTTTAAAGTTTAAGGAACACAGTATCAGAAAATTAATATCAAAGTCAAAGACGCGATATTTTAGGGGGTGGAAGTATTCCACAAAAACTCACTAGCGGTCTGTCAGACCTCTTACAGCAGTTAAAGGTTAACACAGGAGCCGATTCTGTAAACAGCGTGTGCTTGGTATTTGCATCTAATTTTAAATATCAAAAGTACTTCTATCAGCAAAATGTGGGGCAAACTAAGTCACAAAATGTATTTATGAAAATGTGCATTTATGCTCTCATATCCAAATATCACTTATTTATTCTTATTAAAGTAATTTTTTATTTATTAAAAAAAATCGGCAACAGGAAAGAGTTTCAACAATGGTCGGTTCAATGCTTTTTTTTTAATACGATTGGATGACGATTTTTAATACGATTGGATGTTTATTAGTATTCCGTAAAAGCAACCTTTTAATAAGAGTTACAACCGCAAAATTTGATAGAATGCATCGTCATTGACATCATCTGCTAAGTTTCAGCCCGATTGGATGACAGCAAGGGGGTTCATTAGGCATCCGCAGATTTGCCCTCCATCGACAAACCCACAAAATCGAAGTTAACATAAAGGATTTAATAGTCGTAAATTTGGATGCATTTGGCAGCTAGAGTCCCGATATGGTTAGTAGCGCAAAAAATTATAAATAGACTAAAAAATATAAAATCAGTGAGTACTTACAAAAAAAAGATCCCAATGCAATTGTTTTAGAGCTGCACCTTCAATAATTCGTATTGTCCGAACAATCGCATTGGAACGATGTTACTGTTCCATGTTGCAGAAATATTTTGAATTATTATTTTTTTTGTTTTAACCCTTTTCACTTGTATGTCCCCGTATGGGAGACATCACTCGTTTTACCATCGCCCTCGTATGTCCCCGTACAGGGGACATAGCATCTGTATTGGGCAAACTGTGATAACTTAACCAAAACATTTCTGTTTGAAGTATTTCTAAGTTGATTTGGCCGACCAAACGGTATAGTGGTTAGCGTGCTAGCTTCTGGACCGCGAGGTTGCGGGTTCGAGTCCCGTGTTGGCATGGGTGTTTGTAAATGTATGTTGGCTTGTCTAATGACGAATTTTTCGGCGCATTATAGCCCTCGTGTTGCTGACGGCGCCAGATAATCTGAATACAACCAACCAATCTAAGTTGATTTGCTTTGGTGGAGGTGCCGGCATTACGTTCCGCCCCTAAATATTGTTTATATAGTTTGTTCATATTATTGCATTTCTTAGATTTTTAACCTTTTGCACTCCGAGCCATTCTGGACGGCTACCAGCAGTTCAGCCCTAGTGTTGCCCTTGCGCCAGTAAATTTCAACAAACCCAATCATCGACAAACTCTTCTTATCGCTCTCTTCAAGAGGTGCAGAAAAGTGCTCGGACCGTCGTGAACCAACACTTCTTACGTTCTCTTTTGACACAAAACCCCGCTGAAATGCTTTTTTTATATATCTTGGTAATTTTACCATATTTTGATTTGATTTCTTGTGCTTTTTCAAGAGAAAACTTCAGGGAAACATGTATTTCTCAAAAAGTTGTGCTGGAAAAAGTTAATTCTCCGTAATCACTAATAAACTTTAATGTCCCCTGAGAGGGGACAGTGGAATGCCAAGGGCTAATGCGGTGTAGTGTAATATAGGTACTTAAGTATTCTTAGTAGTTTCAATAAATTATTTTGACACCTTGAAAAATAAAATATTATGTGGCCACATTCCCATCCTAGGTCAAGGGGTGTATTCAGGGGCTATATTTTTAAATTTTTTATTTAAGGATGGTAAACCTTCTAGTTAAATTGGAACACATTTCCATCAAAAAAATTCATCTTGATTGAACATGAAAAAAAATTCCGAGTTATTTGCTAACTTTCTAAAGCATAATTACGAGGCCGACCAAACGGTATAGTGGTTAGCGTGCTGGCTTCTAGACCGCGAGGTTGCGGGTTCGAGTCCCGTGTTTGGCATGGGTGTTTGTAAATGTATGTTGGTTTGTTAAATGACGAAATGTTTCGGCGCATTATAGCCCTCGTGTTGCTGACGGCGCCAGATAATCTGAATACAACCAACCATAATTACGAGTGCAAAGGGTTAATTTAGGCAGATCTATATTTTTCTACACTGAACGCGGTTGCAACAAGAAAAAAAGTTTCAACAAATCGAAATTTAAGTTGACAAGGGTGACCTTCACTTACCAGCTATGAAATCCTTTAGAAGGGCAGAAGGCTCATACATTTTACTATTCAAAATAGACATGCCCAGGAAAAACAGTTTAATAGATGCTCATTTCATCATGAATAATTTATTACTATGATGATCCTCACAATTCAGATTGATTCAATTATTGATTATAAATACTTTTCAATTACGGAAAGAGAAAATAAAGAGAAATAAAATATGAAAGTTTTTTTTTTTTTTTTTTTTTTTTTTTAATTAGGAGATTGGGATATTTTTTTTATGGAAGTTTCTGAAATACACACGCAAAGAAAAAAAGAAAAGAAAAAGGAATAACAAATGTCAGTCATTTTCAAGAACTTTTCAAGAGCCCTCAAAAATTAAAAAAACTTTCAAGGACCTTCAGGTTAAAAATAAGGAGTTTTCAAGAACTTTTCAAGGGCCCTTGGAGACATTAAGTAAAAATAAGGAGTTCTTAAGGATTTTCAAGAACTGTACGAACCCTGATTATTATACTAACGGTGGATTTTTGTTGTTGTTTCTCACAAAAAAAGGGACACTTATACACACATAGGGGGGAAAGGGTATTCTGATAAGAAGGATTTTCGTAGCAATTAACCTTTTAACGAGCGTACGAGCTTGTACTTGCGTAGCAATGAACCTTTTAGCGCGTGAAGTAAGTCTGTGTTTACGTAGCAATGAAACATTTATTAGCGAGCAAAGTGAGCTTGGGCTTGCGTAGCGATAAACCTTTCAGTAAGCGAAGCGAGTCTTTTCACGAAGAGTCACATCTGGGACATATATACAATGGAGGGTGCGCTACAAACCAAGTGACAATGCAATTTATCACTTGGAGGGTCTGCCACTGTCACTAAAAATACGCTTTTACACAAGCTTCTATTATCACTTCTGAATACTAATAAACCAACTTGCTGTCATCTAATTGTTTTATTTCTTTGAAAGTACATGCAATTATATAAATTTGGATTATTGGAAAGAACCCTTATGGGTAAATAATAGAGGTCGGTGATATATCGATACGACAATATTTGTATCGATATTTCTAAAAAAATATCGATATTAAAAATATCGATAAAAGTCACCGATATATCGAAATTTTCAAACATTTTTAGTTTTTTGATGATCGTTTTGTAGTTCCATGCGTTTTTTCGATTTTCTTTATTCCCTTTTCAAAAACTTCAAAACTAAAGTTTGAACTTGGCTGAGAGACAGTTAAAATGTCACCAATATTCAATATTTTGCCCTACACTTAAAAGCTATTGAAAATTATATAAATTCTTCTTAAAATCACTGCACCAATTAAGCGAAAATATATATATATTTTTTTTTTTTTTTTTTCAGTTGAAAAAGTACTCACCTTGCAAAAAAGCAATCGTGAAAAGTAGAAATTAGCCCCGAAAAACTTTGTTTCTGGCAAAATTGAAAATCAAATTCAAAAACAAAATCGTGTATCGATATATTGATATTTTATCGATATTTCCTACCTCTAGATTATAAGCTTGATTATTAAAATCCGCACTTGGATGGCAGAGTTTTTTTATGAGTAGTCTTTGCTCATATGTTTGAACTACTTTGCCCTAATTGAAGTGACATTAAATTATTTCTATAAAAACTGCATCCTGCCAAGTACTACTTGCCTATAGGTCTTCTCGATAATCTCAATTTTTAAGTCATTGTGTATAAAGCACCACAAGGAATTGAAACTTGGCCACTTGGCGTCAACCATTAGATTCCATGCGTTTTTCTGGCCGATCATTTTACTTAGCGTGTTCTTATAGAACGTCTAGTTGTTTTATTGGTTGGATCGGTACTGAAATACTTATTTATCATACACAACTAATTCAGAGCATTTTATGAACTGTTTCGATCCTACACATAAAGGTGATATCTCACATGTCTTTCTTTGAGCGTGTTTAGAAATACTATATTCTTGAACAGGTAAATGCATTTAATAAATTGTCAGTATCCAAATTGATCAATATAAAAGTTTAAAAAAATTGTTTGTAAGTGGACCTTTTATTGTGATTATATTTAGCATGAAATAAAAAAAAAAATATCGAACTGTATCCACTGCTAGAGGGGCAGGATTCAATCAGGAAACAATCCCTTCATTATATTTTAGACGGTAGTTTCGATAGCAATATAATAAAGTGAATTTCAATCAATGCCTTAGTAAAGCTTTTAGAATGGGATTCATTACATTTGTTTCACAATGATTCAATAAAAATTGGTTTAACAGCACATTGCAGAACTATGTCAGTTGATGCTGTTTAATAGTCTTAGGACTCTATGACATTTATAAATGAGTTATGGTATCAAGTAAACAGAAAAAACTGTAGTATGGCTATGTTCTAAGTATCAAAAGTATTAGGATAAACTTGTTTCTACCCCTTTATTTTGATTACGTCTTTTTCTATATATGTATAAAAAGGTATTCCTTAAGGGATCGTTTTTACTAATTTAATTTCTCCCAAAATTCTGAGAACTTACACAAAAAAGCACAATAAAAGAGTTCATCAATCGCACAAGCTGAAAAAGGAATTTTTCAAAATTAGGTGATTTAATAACTCCATAACCACATCGAAATAAAAAAAAGGGGAGGGGGGGGGGGTGGAAGGGGGGTGAGGGTGACGAGAGATTTTTAGTAAGACATATACCTCTGTGTCTGCAAAATATTAGAATTCCACAGTGTTTCCACATAAATTTATAAAGTCTAAATTGTAATTTAAAGAATAAAAAACAAACCAGGCTTATTTTAAATCTAGTTTTTGAAACTACGTAGATAATCGAGGTTAAAGCAGCTCGAATGTACTAAAAACAATATTATTAGTAATAACATCCAAACATTCAAAATTCTTTTTACTCTATAATTGCAGATTATCTTTATATCTGAGATGACCTGATATTATTCGATACAAACAATTTTCAGTTTTTTGGATAAAATTTACCCACGTGAGCTAACTTTAAGAAGAAAAAACGAAACCCAAACTCTAAATTAGTCGATTATTAATGAATAGAAATTTACGATGATAATATTTATGCTGCAATCTGCGATAAAAGATTAGATTTTAAGTTTGAGTTTATTTCGCTTAGAAATTATAAGTGTAAATAAAAAAAAATTCGAAGTAATTTTGATAACCAATTTAATAGAATTAAAAGAATATGCAATTTACAAACTATTGGATGGTAATAACACACAATGCAAGTGACAAGTTGAAAAATCACAATAGTATTATTTTAGTACTTTGTAAAAGAAATTCTCTATATTTTTGAAATTGAAATGTTTGAGGCATAATTAAAAATGATAATTTAAAATATACATTAAATTTTATTCAGTACACATCGACCATGAAAGTGAAAATTTGTTAAAAAGGGTAGTGGATGATAATGACATTTCAGTATTCATTGAGTGGTTTAAAAAAAAAAAATATATATATATATATATAAGAAAGAAGAAAAGGGGAAAAAAAAAAAAAAAAAAAAAAAAACCCGTTCTTTATTTGTCTATCAAAAGGTACTAAGGGATTATTGAAAAAATTTCAATTTAGAGGTTTTATTATGAGTTTTGTAGGTATGGGATAGTAAAATTAACGTTAACGCATTCGCTGTCACCAAAATTTATATATCCATCCTCAGAGGCCGAATTTAAAAAAAGTGTTTTAATGATTAAAAACGTTTCTTATATTTTAATAGTAAAACCAGAAAAAAGGAAAAAAACCAAGCACTAAAAATATAAAAATAATGCTTCACTAACGTGCCTCAAAAACCTCATCGTTCAACCTCCAAATCCGAACTAAAAATAAAGCAGTTTACTTATCATACTCGATCATCGTCCCAGAGCGTCGCCGGCATGGGTTGTAGCGCCATGCTGACGCGCCAGCGCGTCAGTGGCAGCGAATGTGTTAAGGGAGAATGACCCGTATGTTGAGAGAACAAGCGTGAATTGACGCTATTGCATGACAAAAAATATTAGTTTTGAGTATGACATTCTTATTTCAGTATAATCTAATATTGAAAAACTCGTTCAAAGTTGGTTAGTTATTTACAATTCAATTTGACTTAAAATGCGGAAAACATAAATGTTTGCTTGGTGAGATCTATTAAAATATTCAGTGGGGAAATCCTCGATTCCTAAGAAAAGTGTGTGTTTGATGTAAATGGTGAATACTTTCCTTTTGTCTAACCTCTGAGTTATGATTTCTAAAGCTTGATTTTTTCGGTCAAATGTCATCAATCTTTTGGTAAAAAAAATACTGAACAGTATGTTACAAGATGATAAAAAGAAACTCGACTAATTATGGGGAATTAAATGGTAAAATTTCATAAAAATCTGTTTTTTAAAAGTTGAAAAATTAAGTTTTTTATTGCTATCAATTAGCAGTTTATTTCTATGCAACGTAAAAGTATTTTCATATTACAATTCTAGAATATAAGGTTCTTGAAATAAGATAAACAAGTTTATAAAAAAACTTTTTATATGTAAGACAGTTACAAGAAGATATAAACTAAACAAGATATAAACTGTGTCGTTGAGTTTTAATAACAAGTGCGTTATTTAAAAAAGTTTGTGGCAATGTTTTCGAAAGCGTATGAAAATTTACCGGTGAAGCCCTTGCAATTTTCTTGGCAATTAAAAACTTTGTCATCTTTAATCGTCACTACATTATTTTGTCCGACATTCTATCAACTTTAACCGCTCTTAAACAAGTGAACAATGAATCACATAGTGTCATCAATCTAATTGCTAGCCAAATTCAATCAGCATCAAACAAAATTAAAAGTATTTCTCTAATATGGATTCCAGGACACAAAGATATAATCAAAAATGAAAAAGCAGACTTTTCAACCAAGAATGCTCCTGGCAATGTTATTACTACCTTTTTTTCATTAGAAGATATTATTAGATTACTCAAATATAAATTCTTAGAAGAAAAACCCTCCGCATTGTCTGCAAGTAAATATGCCGAACCTTTTGACCACCTCAGAACAATTAAACCAGGCCATCGTCTTCTTCCACCCAACAGAAGAATTTATGTTTTGCTCTCCAGGCTACGCTCAAAATCTTATCTCTCAAATTCCATACTTTTCAAATTCAATCTCGTATCTTCTCCTGATTGCCCATTTTGCAATGAAGAACAATCTACCGAACATATCATTTTAATGTGCCATCGGTTCGAAGATATTAGAGAGGAACTCAGAAATTCTCTGGGTCCAGTTCCAATTTCATTCTCTTGGATTTTCAATCTCTCAGAAGAGGCTTTAAATAAAACTAGAGCTCCCGTGAAATTCATTAGTTGTATATGAAAGATTTATGAATCTCTTTGTTTTTTAATATAAAAGGTGCTTCAACTCCGGAATAATGAGATAAAGCAGCCAGTAGGCGAGCAAAAATATCACACCACACAATCAATGCAATTTTCCAAGACACTTTCTAAATACTATCGATGTAATTTAATTGCATTAATTGTGTTTGAATAGACTCTTCTTCATTTGTTTCTTCGTCTACATTTTCATAAACTTCCTTAGTTATGATAATAGTTCTGGTTGCTATCTATAATCACTTCAGAAGGGGAGTTTGTTTTGACGATTTTTTTTAAAAATGCATACATGTTGTTATCGGATTTAATGTATCTATTGTTCCATTGAAAATGTCCTCAAGTTTGTATTGTCTACTTGTTTTCTTAGCATGGGATTGCAGTAAATTTTGAAACTACAAAATTGTATCTTTTTATAACAATACTATTTGATTGGTCGTATGTTGCAACCATCGATGGTTGCAACAGGTTTCTTTAAGAAACTTGAGCCCCAACATCTGTAATTCTGCATTTGGATTTAATTTCCCAAACTCCTTTGTTATCCGGATAAATGTAACAGGTTTTTTTAAAAACAGCACTATATTGAACATCTTGATACTGCTTCTTGCTCAAATCTCTATATATATAAGGCAAAGCCCTCACTCACTCACTCACTCACTCACTCACTCACTCACTGACTCACTGACTCACTCATCACTAATTCTCCCACTTCCCACATAGTCACAACTCTGAAAATCGGCACAAATATCAACAATGGTAAAAATAGAAAAAGTAAACTATTCCGATCTCGATTAACACACTTTAAGGGGTCGAAAAGGGGTCAAACGTTCCAAACGGGGGACATTCGAAAATCCTACTTCCCACATAGTCACAACTCTGAAAATCGGCACAAATATCAACAATGGTAAAAATAGAAAAAGTAAACTATTCCGATCTCGATTAACACACTTTAAGGGGTCGAAAAGGGGTCAAACGTTCCAAACGGGGGACATTCGAAAATCCTACTTCCCACATAGTCACAACTCTGAAAATCGGCACAAATATCAACAATGGTAAAAATAGAAAAAGTAAACTATTCCGATCTCGATTAACACACTTTAAGGGGTCGAAAAGGGGTCAAACGTTCCAAACGGGGGACATTCGAAAATCCTACTTCCCACATAGTCACAACTCTGAAAATCGGCACAAATATCAACAATGGTAAAAATAGAAAAAGTAAACTATTCCGATCTCGATTAACACACTTTAAGGGGTCGAAAAGGGGTCAAACGTTCCAAACGGGGGACATTCGAAAATCCTACTTCCCACATAGTCACAACTCTGAAAATCGGCACAAATATCAACAATGGTAAAAATAGAAAAAGTAAACTATTCCGATCTCGATTAACACACTTTAAGGGGTCGAAAAGGGGTCAAACGTTCCAAACGGGGGACATTCGAAAATCCTACTTCCCACATAGTCACAACTCTGAAAATCGGCACAAATATCAACAATGGTAAAAATAGAAAAAGTAAACTATTCCGATCTCGATTAACACACTTTAAGGGGTCGAAAAGGGGTCAAACGTTCCAAACGGGGGACATTCGAAAATCCTACTTCCCACATAGTCACAACTCTGAAAATCGGCACAAATATCAACAATGGTAAAAATAGAAAAAGTAAACTATTCCGATCTCGATTAACACACTTTAAGGGGTCGAAAAGGGGTCAAACGTTCCAAACGGGGGACATTCGAAAATCCTACTTCCCACATAGTCACAACTCTGAAAATCGGCACAAATATCAACAATGGTAAAAATAGAAAAAGTAAACTATTCCGATCTCGATTAACACACTTTAAGGGGTCGAAAAGGGGTCAAACGTTCCAAACGGGGGACATTCGAAAATCCTACTTCCCACATAGTCACAACTCTGAAAATCGGCACAAATATCAACAATGGTAAAAATAGAAAAAGTAAACTATTCCGATCTCGATTAACACACTTTAAGGGGTCGAAAAGGGGTCAAACGTTCCAAACGGGGGACATTCGAAAATCCTACTTCCCACATAGTCACAACTCTGAAAATCGGCACAAATATCAACAATGGTAAAAATAGAAAAAGTAAACTATTCCGATCTCGATTAACACACTTTAAGGGGTCGAAAAGGGGTCAAACGTTCCAAACGGGGGACATTCGAAAATCCTACTTCCCACATAGTCACAACTCTGAAAATCGGCACAAATATCAACAATGGTAAAAATAGAAAAAGTAAACTATTCCGATCTCGATTAACACACTTTAAGGGGTCGAAAAGGGGTCAAACGTTCCAAACGGGGGACATTCGAAAATCCTACTTCCCACATAGTCACAACTCTGAAAATCGGCACAAATATCAACAATGGTAAAAATAGAAAAAGTAAACTATTCCGATCTCGATTAACACACTTTAAGGGGTCGAAAAGGGGTCAAACGTTCCAAACGGGGGACATTCGAAAATCCTACTTCCCACATAGTCACAACTCTGAAAATCGGCACAAATATCAACAATGGTAAAAATAGAAAAAGTAAACTATTCCGATCTCGATTAACACACTTTAAGGGGTCGAAAAGGGGTCAAACGTTCCAAACGGGGGACATTCGAAAATCCTACTTCCCACATAGTCACAACTCTGAAAATCGGCACAAATATCAACAATGGTAAAAATAGAAAAAGTAAACTATTCCGATCTCGATTAACACACTTTAAGGGGTCGAAAAGGGGTCAAACGTTCCAAACGGGGGACATTCGAAAATCCTACTTCCCACATAGTCACAACTCTGAAAATCGGCACAAATATCAACAATGGTAAAAATAGAAAAAGTAAACTATTCCGATCCCGATTAACACACTTTAAGGGGTCGAAAAGGGGTTAAACGTTCCAAACGGGGGACATTCGAAAATCCTACTTCCCACATAGTCACAACTCTGAAAATCGGCACAAATATCAACAATGGTAAAAATAGAAAAAGTAAACTATTCCGATCTCGATTAACCCACTTTAAGGGGTCGAAAAGGGGTTAAACGTTCCAAACGAGGGATATCCGAATGTTCCTCTTCCAATGTAGTCATTTTTCTGATATTTTTTTGCAAATGTTAAAAAAATAAGTCATTCCAATATCGATTAACGAATTTTTAAGGGATGAAAAGACGACGCAACATTGAAACTATACGAGGATTAACTTAATGTCTAATTAACTTAATTCCAATACAGCTACTACTTTGAAATTTAGAACTAAGAGCAAACATAAACACAATAAACTATTCCAGTTTACTATTCACAATTATAAATTTCGTTTAAAATGTCAACAAAGGAAAGTTCCTATTTTGATAAATCAATTTGTCGGGATCGAAAAGGGAGCAAACGTCTGAAGTGTAGAATACATGAATGTCTTTTGATCGCTAAAATGCTAATGGTAAAATTTCGTAGCGCAGCACGGGTATTCAGCTAGTTATTATCTAAAAGAAGATATAAGGCTTTATCAATAGAATTTGATGAAGCATTTTTTTTTTTTTTTTTTTTTTAAAACTTTAAGGGAAAAAAAAATATTCTCTTAAAATTGCTGTCAAATTATAATATGACTTTTTTCACACTACCGTTTTAGCAGTTTGTATCAATAAAGAAAAATCATATTTCTGTCATTCAATTACTGGAAAGCATCACTCCTTTTCGATTTGTTTGAATTTTCGGAAAACGGTATACTCGGTCGTCTATATATGGATGAATCAATTCAATAACAAAATCTGTGACTAACCATGTAGAATAATTTGGCATTAAGAGAGTCTTTTTTTGCAAAAAATTTGTTTCCTCCTTTTTCTAAAAAAGCTGTACAAACTTCTCATTTTATCTTTTGTATTATTCTCAACCGAAAAAATCTGTAAATTTCTCAACTGTTGATTAAAAATTGCGTTGAATTTTATCATCATTAGAACATTCTTTACGGCACAATTCAAAGTCTCTTTGAATCGGCACATTAATAATAAGCATATGCTCGACCTATGAATTGACCTGATCTATTGAATCGACATTCGAATAATAAGCATTTTTGCAAAGATTTGAAAATATTTGCACCTAAATTTTACATTAAAATAAGCAGGAAAAAACAGAAAATGCATACATGTAAAAACTTGTGACTTCAAATCAAAGCATTTTGTAAAAAGTCACTTTAAATTAATAAGTTTGAAAATTTTCGGATCCTTAAATATTCTTATTTTTTAACATTTCCATGAAACTTACCCATTTTATATAAAATTAAATTATGAACCTTTTATGTAAATTCAAAGTTCATTTTGTGTACCGTTGATTTCAAGAAAAAAAAATATTTTAAAACACAATAAGAGTACAAGGTCAAAATTCATGATCATTCAGTGAATCAACTATGGAAAATGAAAACCGCTGTCAAAAGTTCTAAATAGTACAATATTTAATAGTAAAAACAATAGTCAAAAATAAAAAATAATATTTATGGAACTTTGTAATTTAGAATGCTACGTTTCCAAACAACAATATAAAAAATCTGTTTTTAAAAGGTGAAAAATAGACTTTTGGCCAAAAGAAAACAGACTCCGGAAGCCATAGTGCTCTGATAACAACACACAAGTAAATATGTCAATTTGAATTATAATTGTTTGACTATTACTGTAGTATTTATAGTTGTGGCAAAAAGAATGAAATGAAAGTTTTAGTAAAATTAGAGAAACGAAAATGTTTACATGATACCATCAAACAGGGTCATATCGATTAGTAGGGTAATATCAGTCTCCCAGTGCCTAACTGGGTGATTTAGTATCACAAGATTCTCTTGGAATATAAATGAGATACATGCGGTTACACAGTTAATAAATTTTTTCAGCTTGACAGAAAAGTAAATGATCGCATTTCTACAGAATCTATTGTTACTACAAAAATAAAGCACGATAATATTCGGGATTTTGTGTATGCTTCATTGTTTTGAAAGTTCCTGTAAACTTCATCTGGGTGACTAATTCAGTTTGTGTATGGACATGGACAAAAGGCAAGTTATATTTTCTGTTACAATATTATTAAAAAGTTGCAAACCATTTTTATAAGATTAGTTCGTGTATGAGTTATATAAAGTAAACAATAAAAAAGTGAGACATTGAAGGATAACTTAGAGGAAGTTATTTTTCAAAGTTTTTCAGTCTTTTTCTCTGATTAAGAAATGGTTTCTTCACTTAAATTAGATTTTGGTCATTTTAGATGCATCCATGCCCCTATTATACGGATCCAACCCTTCAAAAACGTGTGATGACAGAAATAACCAGCAATCACCCCGTTGGTACTTAGCTTTTGCAGCCAAAAATTTAGTTTTTAGGATATTTGAGCAACAAAATGCGTATTGATAAGAGAATGAAACATGCCATAATAATATTTCTATGGGTTTCAAGAGATCAAAGGTGTAGTGACCATAAGTTTTGTCCTGTGCTATCTCCGGGCCGGTCAGTGTCTATAACTAATGGGTCGTTCAGTAGGAAGTTAGATAGTAAAAAAAAATAGTTATATAACTGTACATTTTTTATTTTGTAATTTTTACTTATTTGCTTTAGTTTTTGCAACAAACTACCAGTAGTTTATGGAAACCAAGTTCACTGAAAAGAGGTGTAAACAGAAGAGACAGAAAATGTCATGCAATTGAATTAATTATTGAGCAAATTCAATCATTAAATTTTTTTTAAATGAAACTAATTATTGAAGTTAATTATTAAATATAAGCATTTAAATCATAAAATACAATAATTATTAAAACTATTTTATTATGAACATTAATTATCTAATTATTGGAATTATTTTATTACTGTAAATAATATTAAAATTGTTTTAAGGATTATATTGAAAATTTGGTTCAGCATAAATCTAAAATCATTGGGCTGATTTCGTGTCCCAGTACATCCTTGCAAGAGAAAACAGGAATGACTTTTGCTTACCCTACTCCATGTTGTGAGATTGTATGATAGGAAAAATAAAAATAATCCTCACTTATTGAACAGATTATTTCTTATTTTTAAACATATTGTTTTGAAGTTGAGATATCTCTCTATCTATGTTTATTAAGTGTTCAATAAAACCCATAAAATATTAAGGTAGATATTGCATAAAAACATTCAAAAGAAGCTCAAAGCCACTCCGTGGGAAAGTTTATCGAATGCATAACTTTTTTTTATCATGATTTTATTATTTTAAGACATATTGTACTGTACACGCGTTTATATTTCTGAAACACTTGGTAGAAATCAAATACTCACACGTAGGTATCAAATATTGCACCAGGAGGGAATTTAATAGAATACCTTTTTGCTGTTTCGTAGGAAATTATTAAAAAGAGACAAGATACGGCCATAAAATCAAAATCCTATTAAATGGTGTATTGGAATCCTTTTGGTACTTCGGACAGATTGAATGCTGACCCATCTACTAAATGATCGTGCTTTTGTGACAATTATCATTAAACTATGTGTGAAACAAACAGGAAAATACACTTACCCAAAATATAGATTTTTTGAATGCTTACTTCATTATTCGATCAGTTAGATATGGTCTTGATGGAAGATAGTATTTAGTAAAACTTCCTCTAAGTGGATGTTCTTTTCGTGTTAATCTAGTAAGCATAAAGAAATTCGATACAAAAACTGCAATTTTGGAAATACTTCTACATTTCTTCCCCGATTGATTGGATAATTACAGGATTTGAACAATAATTAGAATAGTAATTAACAGCATGTCATCTTTCGATGCCTGGAAGCCACAAATAATTCATTTTTGTAATAGAATAGCTTTACAAATCAAACATCAAATGTGCGAAAAGTTAAACCAGGGAGCTCGTTGGCGGACTAGTATATGCTCAAGTCGTGATAGTCGTGGCATTACTATCACGGTTTTACGTAAATAGAACGAAAATATTTTTTCTTACACTTCAATTTGTGAATTTTCACTTAGCGTTGCTATTAGAGAATGCCAAATGCATGTTGTTACATACTATATCCGCTCCTTTAGGACTAAGCGAAAAGTTTACTATGGCGTGCAGGAATAAGATTTTTTTTTACCTAACACTGCACGCAAGTAAGTTTTTGCAACATGCTCAGCAGTCAGTTTCTTTGGTATAAAATGGCTTGGGCGTAGTTAACTGATTGATGAGTACTCACTGGAAAAAAATAAATTATGGTTTATCGATAACCTATCTCAGGAATAAAATGCTGCGTTGAGCTACTTTGATATACAACTTCAATATAAAATAGTTCTCATATTAAATAGGATAGGCAAGATCTTCTCTCAACCATTGCTTCACTAACATGAAAACTCAGAAGAATCACGAGCGATTAATGTATTGAGTGTAGACTGACAACATACTATGCAAACCTGGCAGTTTTCAATTTATGACCTCACACTATTGTCGATAGAGGATAAAACTGGTATCAAAAAGCTAAATGCTTACGACCGTAGAAGTGATTTGTTTGTGAGGATATGAGTAAACAACATAAGTTGACGGACTTGAAAGTGGGATGTTTGTGGAGTTTGGGGTAATAGAGCGAGTATCAGCGAAATGGCTGCATTCGTAAAATTTTCAAAAACGGTAATTGTTCAAGTATTCGTAAATTTGAATGTTAGTGTACTCGATGGAACATAGAGAGTTTAGAATTGTAAAAGGCAACAATGTAGAAAATTAAAGCACTTCTTAATCAATGATAACTTATCCATTCCGTGAAGTCCATGCCAAGAAGAACTGACTGTGGTGTTCAATGTGAGAGGTGGCTGAAACAAGCATAGGGAAGAGCCCCCTGTCAGGACCCGAGTTGAAATTTTTAGTTTTCTTGACAGCAAGTTTAAATTTTGATAAGTTAAATTTATTTTCTAAGGAATTGAGGTTTAAGTTACTCAGAGCGAACGGGACTTTGGTTGGATGAGAGTAGTGGCAAAGCAATTTGCTTGGACGGATACACTATTATAGTGATATTTCCTAACTAAGAAACATTATAGTTATATAATATTTAACTAGCATTATCAAACCAGATGAAATGAATGAGAAGTGGATACTGTTGCGAAAAGAGCTGCATTTAATCCAGCAGTTTAAAATATCTAGGTTTGGGCTTCGTTCTTTACGTGCTGAGGTTGAGTTTCATGATTTTTGTGACGCCTCTGAGAAAGCTTATTGCGCAGCGATTTACCTACGATGTCTTACTTCAAATTCAGAAGTTTATGTGTAATTGTTTACTTCGGAAACAAGGGTGTCGCCCTTTAAGGTGCAATCATTACCTCGACTAGAATTGAATGCAGCATTGTTGTTATCCGAATTGGTGGACTCTGTTAAAAAAAACATTCACTTATCTGTTCGTGAAATAATAGCCTGGTCAGATTCCACCATAGCACTCACATGGTTGAAGTCAGAGCCATATCGTTGACAAACATTTGTTGCTAACAGGGTATCCAAAATTCAGCCATTGATTCCATTCATGTAATGGTGTCATGTACGTGGGATAGAAAATCCAGCTGATTTTGGGACGCGAGGTCTTATTCCATCAGAACTGATGAATTGTGATCAATGGTTTTATGGACCACACTGGTTAAGACAACCTATTGTTGAATTTTCAGAATATGAAATTCCTTCAAATTCTGCATTGCTTGAAGATGTGTTAAAAGAGGAAAATAAATTGACTACTTGTGTGGCCAAGGTACAATCTTTACCGAAATTCATTGAAGACATTTCCTCTTAAATGTGGATTCTTAAATTTCCTCTTTGTGCTTGGATTCTTTCTTCGGTTTATGGGAAATTTCCGTTCTCCAAGGATCTAGAATTTCTAGCTATTTGACATCTAAAGAGCTTCAAGATGCCATCATTACCACAGTTCGTTTAATTCAGGATATAGACTTTTCGACTGAACGAAAGTGTCTCAGCGAAGCCTTTGTCTCGGAATAGTAAGCAACTGTGCCTAACTGTATTTCTGGATTCTAACAAGATTCTTCGTGTGGGTGGACGACTTTCAAAGCATGCTTCTTTATCGTATGATCAGAAGCACCCCATGATTTTGCCAAAGAATCATGAGTTTACAAAGAGGGTAATTGACTATTATCATAGGTCTAATTTTCATGCTTGGTCCCAGCTTACATTGGCTTTATTCTGTCAAAAATTTTGGGTTGTAGATGGACGATCAGTTGTTTGTAACCAACTTAAAAAGTGGGTACAGTATTTTAGGCTTAATCTTAGGTCTTCTCCACAGTTAACGGAAGATCTTCCAGTTCATCGAATCACACAGACTAGGCCAGCGTCAGCCACTAGGCGGCCCGCCGGCTGTACAAAAGAGCAAAAATCAAATTTTACGGAAATAATTTTAATTTGTCTACAATAGTATGTGTTTACTAACAAAAACCGCGTATTCCATTAAGTGGCCTGCGTCAGTAAGTCTGAAAAATCCTTTCCCGCCCCCCCCCCCTTTTTTTTTTCCTGAGACTGTCATATAAATAAAAAAAAGCAATAGTTTGAATTATTACCAATGACGCATTCTTTCGCCTTGCTTAGTTTTGTACTTATGATACCCTACCCCCTCGATTCGTGATTGGTACAATTCAATTTCTACTTTTCTGAATGTGATGTGCAGGATTTGGTGGTTTTAATGCATACTGGCCTCTTTTGTTTTGAACGTGAAAAGATGTATCGCGGTCTCTATGACTCCAGTGCAATAGTGGCGTCGAAGACTAGTTTTAAACGCAAAGTAGATAGTGAAAAGTGGAGCGGCTGTCGTCGTCTCACAATTAACTATGATTAAAATGGAAGATTTAGGAGGTATAGTTTAAATATCTTTATTGATTATGAGTTTATGTCAAGTCACATTGTAATATTCTCACTAAAGATTAACTTCTTTTATGACTTTGATTTACGATGTAAAGAAAATTATTTTTTAAATTATTTGAAACAAGAATCAAATATCAATTGTTATTTTATTAATATAAAAAAGTTAAATTATTGTTTCAGTTTTCAAAATTGTTTTATATTGTCGAATCTTTAGTAATTATCACATTTCTGACATTGAACATATGTAGTAAAGCAATATATTTACTGGCGTATTCGGTATAAATCTGCGGCCCGCGGAAAGTTCCAACATAAGTCATGCGGCCCGTTTCTATAAGTTAGTGGCGAACGCTGAACTAGGCTATTTGGAAGTACAGGTTTGCAGGTCCATTCTGCAGTAAATGTGCACATAAGCAGAGTGTGACTAGGTTCAAATCTAACATCTGTGTGTTCATTTGTACTGCAACAAAATGTGTGCATCTTGAACTGGTATCAGAGCTCTCAACGACAGCCTTCATCGCTGCATTACGTAAATTTATATCTAGAAGGAGTTGCACAATTCAAATTACTTCTGATAAGGGCTCAAATTTTAAAGGTGCATTCTGGTACCTTCGTGACCTATTTCTCTTGAGTAGGCAAGCCGATGTGCAGAATTCCTATTCCGAGAAAGGAATTGAATGGGTCTTCATTCCTCCATATACTCCACATTTTGGAGGATTGTGGGAGGCTGCTGTGAAGAGTGCTAAGAGACTTATGGTTAAAACTGCGAGTTCTGCTCTACTGAATTTTGAGGAGTTTTGTACATTTTTCTATCAGGTTGAAGCTTGTTTAAATAGCAGACTTCTAACAGAGGTGTCTCATGATCCATCCAACTTAACTGCATTAACGCCAGCTCACTTCTTAATGGGTGGTCCAGTTCATAATTTTCCTGAACCAATTGAGCAATCCAAACCTCTAGGTCTTTTGGAAAGATGGAGACTGATTCAGAGACTCCGTGATCAGTTTTGGAGTAGATGGCCCACTGAGTATCTGCAAAGATTACAGCCTCGCTCTAAGTGGTGATGAACTAGTAAACCCAACCTGAAAGTTGGAGACATGGTTTTTTGTTCAGGGAAAAAATATCCCTCCTTTGAAGTGGCCACTGGACAGGATTGTGAAATTGTTTGCTGGTGTTGATTCAAAAGTAGGAGTAGTGACTGTTAATACTAACCAAGGACAGCTGAAACGAAGTGTTAATAAGGTTTTTCCATTACCAATTTTTGATACATAATGTTACATTGGGGTTGGAGCATTTTGTTATATTCATTGTTGTTCTTTTTAAATTAGCTATTTAAGTTTTAAAACCCCTTTTGGGCTTTCAAAGGAGGTGGCATGTTTTATTCTTAGGAAAATGATATTATTAAGTTATGTTCCATTTAACTCACTAGATGGCGCTAATAATGTAATTTTTGTTTTTAAAAGCTTCTAGTGTAGTTGACAGGAGTTGCGTATTGTAGCCAAGAAGCGAACTTTAATGAATAAAGGAAGATTTTGTTACTGGTGGAGTTTCCTTCTTTGTGCAAACATTAGTGATGTGTTACAAAGCGTTTTAAGAGCAACCGTATTTTGTGAGACACAGTCCGCTAGGGAAAACCAACATCATCAATGACCGTTTCTCCTTTGTTTCATTAACTCGAAAGGATAATGAAACAGAATAATAATTACCGAAAAACATAACGCCAATTTCGCCACTTTAGCGTTTATTATTGCGAATGTAATAATCATCGTCAAAAATATTGCCAAACTGGCCATTTTTTTTATTATTATTAATGAAAATTTGAAAACAGCTACGGTAAATTACACTTATCCATGTCAAATTTAATTGCAGCAAACAGTATTTTTGTGTAATTAAAAGTTGTGCGATGTTCCACATCACTAGTTTTATCCCTAATATTCAGAGAAACAAAATCATGTAGCATATGACAGTACAGATATTGAGGAAATGAAACACAAAATAATTGACTTGCAGATTTATACATAAATATACAATCAAAACGAGACTGTAATGTTTCATAATATATTTCGGCCGGAAAAAGACTTGCACTTCGAAAGCTTAAAAACGCTTTAAATGAGTCGTACTTTATACAGAACACAATTTCATAGTTATAGACCCAACGTTAGACTCAAAAGCACGGCAAAAAATCTTTACCAATCAAAGCACGGCAAAAACCATTGTTTATACAGATGAAAACTTAGCTTATGTATACTATGTAAAAATTTATTTTCCTTTAATTAAAACCATTGAATAAATTTTTATGTAGTAGAACGTAAACGACTTTACGTAAGGTTTTTACTCCAACTTTGAAGTCAGAGAAAAATCTAGCTTTATAAGGTCAATTTTATTGGTTAATCCATTAAACAAAATATCATGCGATTTTTCAACTAGACACATGGTCAAACACCATAGCCAGACAGAATAGAAATATCAATTTAAACATGACATATATTTGTAAAGCTCATTTAAGTTTCGACATTTCTCATTCACCTCGTTTGATAGTCTTTATGTTGCAACGGTTTCAGCTGCAAGCGATTTATACATTCAAAAATCAGATTCCTCCCACAGCAGTTAGCCAAGCCTTTGTTATATGTAGCAATGAAATAATATAGTTCACGTAGAAACTATTATATACATAATACAAGGTGAGACCGAAAAGTAAGGTGACTGATGTCTTAATAATCACTGTATTATATATTTGCAGATAAATACATAACTGTCCTTCAAAGAAGTTCCCGCCGTCTACAATATATACTTCTGACAACGTTCATACAAGTTCTTGAAACTTCTGAAAAAGTACTCCTTTGAGACTGTTTTGAGTTGCTTGGTAACAGCAGCTTGATTGTCTGAGATGCTTGAAAATCGGTTTTCCTTCAGTGCCACTTTCAGTTGTGGAAATAGGAAAAAATCTGCTGGCGCTAGATCAGAGGAATAAGGAGAGTGTAATACTTTAACTGAAATTGGCACTGAAGGGAAACCGATTTTCAAGCATCTCAGACATTTAAGCTGCTGTTACCAAGGAACTTAAGACAGTCTCAAAAGAGGACTTTTTCAGAAGTTTCAAGAACTTGTATGAACGTTGTCAGAAGTGTATTGTAGACGGCGGGAACTACTTTGAAGGACAATGATGTATTTATCTGCAAATATATAATACAGTGATTATTATGACATCAGTCACCTTACTTTTCGGTCTCACCTTGTATTATAAAGTAACAGTTATTAATTTGAATAGCAATTTTTGTTTTCTAAAATTTAAACCTTAAAGGGAATGATAGAGTAATATATGTGTCATCCCCCCCGGAAATGTCCTTTCTAAGTTTCAAAATTTTCAAGATTTCATTTAAGGGCAATTTTTAGGATTCTGAGACCTGAATTTTAATAAAACTAGCCGGGTTTATGAAACATATGAATTTATTTTAAAGATTATTTTGCTTTAAAGAAGTGAATTAGGCAGAAAGTATGATTACCATCCTAAATCATGCAGAAATCGTATAAATATTTTGTATTGTCAAAGCTTTTTTTAGGTTAATAATTATGGATGAGTCCTAACTTAAGATAAATACACCAAACATTTATTATCAGTTTATTTTTTAAATAAAATAAATGTTTTTGTAGACCTACTATTTTTGAAGAATGGAAAAATATAATTTTTTTATTTCATACTTAGCATAAAACTTAAAAACAAAGTTTACTTTTCAAAATATTGATAAAATGAATATTTAAAAGTCGCTATCAATAAAATATTCAAAAATAAATTAACGACATCAATATTTAAGTATATGAGAATATTAATGATAATACAACATATTTTAGCAATCATAAAATAAACAATGAAATTTGTGGAGGGTTGATAACCGGACTAAGCTCGGTCAACATAATCATGGGCACCGCTAGGAAGGTGCTGCCAGGGCCGTTGCTAAGAATTTTGGTTGGGGGGGCGTAGACATCCTTTTGCCGACTGAAATCAAGGCATGTCCGGTGTAAATGTAGAAAATATAAATTAAGGTGCTAATAAATTGTTAACTAATTTTATTAATGTAAAATTATTTTATAAATAATTTTTAATTAATATATGAATAATTCCTGCTAAATTAATTAATAATTAATGTAAAACTAATTGTTAATGCATTTTTTTTAATTAATTGTGAATTGTTTTATTTAATGTGAAATTAGTTTGAATTATTTTTAAATTACCGTCAAAACAATTTTTTATATTTTATGGCATTTTATTAATACGTACTTATTGTCAAATTTTAAGTAAATTCCCATCACATTATAGTTAAAGTTCCTTCAACTTCATTTAATTTTTTATTTCTCTTTAGTAAATTAACCCTTCCTCTCCAAATAAAGGAGATTATTTTTGGAAGCGTTTTTATTTGGGGACAGAGGAGGGGGGGGGGGGGGGAGACATTTATACCTTGCAGATAGATAGAATTTTCCCCACAATCTTAAACCAATTCAGTAAACTGAGAAGTACAAGTGCTTCCTTTCGATACAACTTTTTTTTATATTTTCAAATTGCAGTTTCGAAAAAAAAATAATTAAACGTGTAAAAGTGGTTGAAAATTAGCACTTTAACATGGAATTAAATAGATGAAAATTATTGATCAAATAGATGACTTTTGTATAATGAATTGTATAAAGGTTGATCAGAAAACAAATTCTGGAAAAATTCTTCTTTCTAAAATTCTGGCTGTCTATTGTTACTACAGAAATTTCCCTACGCGAAGCACTGCAATTTTTACAATAGATACAATGTCAGGGACATAAGAAACATGCACTCGCACTCCTTCCCCTCTGGGTTTCGAAAAATAAAGTAATGTGGGGAAAAAAAAGTGGGAAAATTTACAAGAAAAAAATATATATGGATATTAATTCATCAATTTGAACAGAACATTAATGAACAATTATTAACTAACAGCCAATTAGGAAATCCATTTCCGATCTTCGAAAAATCAAGGATTAAACAAAAACTTTTGTCGCCTTACACCTCCCTGCAAATAATCATGTAGGCGTTCATGGACACTATAATTGCATTGCAAAAGACTATTATTAAAAACGATTTGTTAATTATTTAGTTTTTAAATACTTTTTAACTCATTTTCGTAACTAAAAAAGAAAAGATTTGGATTTTTCTTGAAACGTGTGTTAATAGTAAAACTTAATTTTTTTGTAACAATTCAATCCAGGAACCTACTTCTTAAAAGTAGTTACTTCGAGTATATATTTTTATCAAAATTGCTGGATTTAATTTAATGATTTTTTTTTTTTTGATTTTTCACTGATGTTGTATGGTTTTTCAGCAATAATTTCTGCAAATATTACTCGTTTTTTGAACAATAATCATTTATTCAAGAAGGAAAGTATACTTGAAAATGCTAGTTTTTTTTTCCTAAGCGGGATTAAAAATGAAATGGATTACTTTAGCATTAAACCAAACTATAATATTTATGTGCAAAAAGGTAAGTTATTGGCAACTAATTGAACTTCGAATTTAGTGACAAAATACTGTATAAAAAAGCATGCCATAATTTTTAGCACAACATACCAAACTATATAAGGAATAGTACGTGTTGGGTTTTTTGGGAAAGGTGTGGGGGAGGTATTCAAATCTACAGTGTTATCCGATCTTGAGGAAGAACAAGTTGCACATTTGATCTCCAAAGCAAGAGAAACATTACTGTCAACATGAAATTTCCAACAACCCACCCCATTTCCCTTACCCACATGTAATGGTTATGATCCTAATTTGAGATTTATTGATCCAATTTGAAATATTTTGAAAGGTAGTTAGACTAAAAAATCTTAGTTTATCTGAAAGACAATTTTTTCCCCATGTTTCGAATATTAAAGTGGTGAAATCCAGGATAGGTTGGTTGGTTGTTTTTCAAATTTATTAGGCACAAGGGCAACACAAAGGCCAAACTGCGTCAGAAATCGAGGATAGGAGTGAAAGGATACTCACAATTTGCAATACACTGAACCTGGTTGTATTGGACAATGTCGGTCCACAGCTATTTGAGCACGGGGAACACTAAGAATTTTAAATAGTATTATAATAAACCTTTCAACACTTTTCCAAAGATTATTTTGCCGATCAAACGGTATAGTGGTTAGCGTGCTAGCTTCTAGACCGCGAGGTTGCAGTTTCGAGTCCCGTGTTAGGAATGGGTGTTTGTAAATGTATGTAGGCTTGTCTAATGACGAATGTTTCGGCGCATTATAGCCCTCGCGTTGCTGACGGCGCCAGATAATCTGAAAACAACCAACCAACCATAGATTATTTTGTTAGAATAAATTCGATATCGCCTTCCAATTTACAAGTGGTATGCATTATTTTGGGAATGCATTTTCAATATATGAAGTACAAGGTGGTCATAAAGAAACTTTGCCGATATATGGGCCTCTAGCTTCCGTTTCGTTTAACAGATCGAGATGAGATTTCAGGTATAGTTATTCAGAGGTATGAGCTCGAGATTCTTTGAATTTCAACAAATGGCGCTCACGATTATGGTTATAGTTAAATGCACGAAATTTTCAAATGACAACGTCTACTTTTTCCTGTCGCAAAATGCTCAGCGCATAAGGAAACCCTAAAGAGAGATGGAACGGTAAGTGTATCACAAAAAACGGACGCATTATGCACGCACCAAAAAAAAAAGCTCTGCGAACGGCCAACAAAAGCGGTTGAGGCGCACGATGGAAATTTGCATTTGACAGAGGCCAAAGTTCACATGAGTGCCATCACAGGCAATTTAATCGGTTTTCTAAGCTGAATATTTAGTGAGCGGCCTCCATTGCTCCGATCGTCTTTTTGTTGGCAGTTCGCAGATCTGTATTTTGTGCGTCCGTATTTTGTGATACACGTACCATTCCAACGCTTTTTAGGGTTTTCACATGCGGTGATCATTTCTCGATAGGAAAAAGTAGGCGTTGCTATTCGTAACTATAACCGGGGTAATCGTGAGCGCCATTTTGCCGAAATTCACAGAATTCCGACCTCATATGTCTGAATAACTATACCTGAAATCTCATCTCGATCTGTTGAACTGCCTTTAGAGATCCATATATCGGCAAAGTTTATTTATGACCATCCTGTACATAACATCATTTATGGAGTTCTACTTGACATTAATTGCAATAACTTTGTAAAATGCGGATCAATTTTCGTATAAAAAATTTTGGTGTTTTGAAATTTGGTATAAAACCTTTAATTTATATGATGTACATTACATACTTTATGTAAATGACTTTTAATGTGTATGTCATGGTTTTTGAGACGTTGTCTGAAGTACGACAAATACATATATATCATCTACTGTAACACATCAAAGTTATCTAATGTCAGTGAAGATATCAATGATTAGATTATTTTAATGTTCCTGTCAAAAAGGATATACTTACTCCAATTCAAAATTGCCGACCGTCAACTGAGGCTGCATTGTGATCACAATTTTATAATTCCAATGAGTTTAATTATTTGTACTTTTTCCATTCAATATGTTTTGAAACATCCGTCAGTAGGGATTTTTAAAAGAAGGGATGAAATTTCAGAAATTTGCCGACTACCAGCCTTTCTAAAAACTTATGGTAATATTTGCGTTCACAGTCCATCATTGTAGCCGGAAAAAAAGACACCGACTTCCATATAATAGACTTCTATTGTAAAAATGCCGATTCGTCAAACTCGGGTCACGCTGCATTCAGATATTTTTAATATTTTTGTTCCATTTTTTTTTTTTTTTTCCCCTTTTTTTTTTTCTCCATTTAATTCGATTTTATTGTGGATCGACTTTAGAAAAAGAAAAATCTCGATAAAATTTTTGAAAATTTGCCGACTGTCCAACTTTTTAAAACTTTGCGGGGGGGGGGGGCGAGTCGCCCCCTACGCCCCCCGTTCCCGTCGTCCCTGGGTGCTGCCCCCTTCAGTATTTTGAAAATTAAAAAATATACGGTAAAAAATGGTATGATTCACTGGAAATAAAAGTAAATTATAGGTCTTAAAATACCCAATGTATGAGAAATTTAATGCACAAATATTTATTAAAATATCACGAGGATAATTTAAACCCAAAATTTGGCCATGTTGCACCCTCCTGAGTGCCATTGTCACCCTCCAGAAAATAATTATGCTGGCGCCAATGTTCTTCACGTATATTCAGGTCAAATTTTAAGTCATTCTGACAAGTGGTTATTTTTTTAAAGGCTTTTTCAAAGTGTGGCTTTAATTATAACTACCCCGATGTGATTATAATAAAAGTTCAACTTTCAAAAAGTATGGCAATTTTTCTTGTACTAAATCATGGCTTTCAAAATGCCGGTACGAAAGAAACGAACGGTACGATAAGAAAACAAAATAATTCGAAATAGTTTTCTTATCCCATACCGTGTTCCCCTTTTTCGAGTATAAAGGGGATAAATTTCAGTTCAGGAGAGGTTTTTTTTTTTTTTTTTTTTTTTTTTTTTTTTTTTTTTTTAACATCTTTTGATAGTTGAGCTTTAATTATAAACACCTTATATTTCTCAGACATTAAGTTGGCATCTGCTTACTAGTCTAACACCTATCGTAATTTTGAACAAAATAAAAAATATATGCGATCATCATTTTGATTTCTTATCCTGCTAAGACTCGCATACAATTTTTAGTCTAGCTCTCCATCCTCTCTGTGTCCTGCAGCAACTCCAGCTTCTCTCCAGCTCGCCCATACAGTCCTATCTCCCACACTCTCCATCATCCTTCTCCATGTTAACTTAGGTCTGCTTCTTCCTTCTGGTGTCCAAGTGAGATCAATGTCAATATGGCTAGTTAGGCGCCTTCTTCTAATTTTTATTATTTAATTTATTTCCTTTTATTATTTAATTTAATTTTAATTCTTAATTTTAATTTCTGTAAGAGCATTTCCTTTGTGATTGTGTTTAGCCAGAAGATTTTTATAATTATTCTGAGACATTAGACATTTGTTTTGAAAGACATTTAGTCTGTTTGAGTTTCTGTAAGTTTCCATGTCTCAGTTACGCATAGGAGAACTGATCTTACTAATTTATATAAATTTAGTGTAACTTTAAAAGCTAGGTTTGGTGTTTCCCATATTTTATAGTTAAACATTTAAAGCAGTTTGCAGGCTTTGGTTATTTTGCTTTGAATATCATCACTATTTCACTTTTAGTACTTAACGTTGCTCCTAGGCAGGGCCGCCGACAGGATTTTCGGGCCCCTATGCAACTGTCCCTCGGGCCCCCTAACCCTCCCTCCATATACACATACACACACTGCCACCCATAAAAAAAGGTAATATCTCCCTATTTATTTTTCTAAAAAAATACTTTGTTTTTTTTTGTAAGTAGAGAAGCGTATATAGTAATAAAAATTTCGCTAATAGAAATATGGCACCAACTTTGATTAGGTTCTCTCATGACTTTATGACATTGTTTGTTCTCAAAATAATGATATGTATAGAACCTATGATCTGAAAATGATGAAAATTGGAGATACTACCTTCTTACTTAGGACTACAGAATGTATACATATATATCCTTGCAGTGGTCCATGGTGGCTTTACCACTACCAATCTTGGAGATTGGTAACCCCATCGCCTAGGGGTCACGCCCGATAGCCAGGCAAGGGACAAGCCACGGGTGGGTCTCTTCATCATAGGTTCCCAAGCCTGTATGTGGGTCTCTTTATCATAGGTTTCCAAGCCTATATGTGGGTATCTTTAAGGTTCTCAAGCCTGTATGTGGGTATCTGTAATGGTTCCCAATCCTGAATGTGTGTAGCTATAAGGTTCCTTAGGCTATATGTGGATGTTTAAGGTACTGAAAATATGTTTATTGACATCTTCTAGATTTTTTTCTAGCAAATTCTGAAATTATGCTAACGAAATTCAAACTCCTGGCTAGTTCACTCTCTATCGAAAGCATGCACAGTCCGTTCAGTCTTTCTTGCCCCATCGTTGACCGAAGAAAATTCTTAACTAATTTTAATTTGCTGAATGATCTTTCAGCTTCAGCAGCTGATACTGGAATGGAACAAAATATACGAATGGCTATACAAACATTCGAGAACAAATTATGTAATTTTAGATTATGAAGTGTATTCAATAATAATAAGGGTTTTAATAATCTAGGTCCAAGACTTTCTTTGTGGATGGATTTTAGAAACTTCATTTCCTCGATTATATCCGTAGATACGTCTTTGGTGTAGATTTTAACAAATTGAATGCATGCTGAGCCCAATTCATTTTCTTCTAGTTCTTCGTAGGTCCATAAAAATTTGAATGTATCTTATAGTTCTTTTACAGAGAGAAATCTTTCGGTTAATCCACCGATTACCGAATCTGATACTTTATAAAATACATTTATTTTAAAATCTCTCACTGCATCAATATCGCTCGACTCTTCGTGAACTACATCATCCACCTCATCAGCAAATCTTTTTCTCTTCTTCGACCTCTTAACAGGAAAATCAAGCTCTGTTGTTAGATCTTCAGCCATACTTGTGGCTACTAACTTAGTGTCTGATAAGATCATCTCCCATTCGTTGCGGATAGTTTTCAACTCCGTTATTAGCCCATTTATGTTTTCAACTTCGACGTCGATTGTTGTATCTCTAGCTTGCAATATTTTATTCCTCCGATAAATCGGATTTAATATCTTATACCAAATATTTGACATCCAGATAATGCTGAAACTACTGCAGTACGAAATTAACCCGCTTAGTTCGACTTTTCCAATGGCCGTTAAATTTAATAATTTGCATTTTTCCAAAGCCCTTTTTATTAGAGGCAGGTGTTTTGCAACTGGCTTTACACTGTCGATTCTTGCAGACCATCTAGTATCTGACATCTTGTGCAGCGAGCATCCAGTTTCTGAGAGCAATATTTCCCATCGTTGTGGGCTTTGGGAAAAAAAAGTGTAAAGTTTTTGAATAACTCCAAAAAATGTTACCACTCTTTCACAGCATTCAGCTGCATTTGCACCACATAAGTTTAAACTGTGCGCACCACATACTGAAAACTTTGCAAGAGGATTTTTTTTTTTTTTATCAAAGCTTGTGCTCCTTTGAATTTGGCTGCCATGTTGGACCCATTATCATAGCACTGTGCTCGGCAATCTTCTAATGGAATATTGTGGTTTTGAAGTTTTTTCACAATTAACTTTGCAATGCCCTCGCCAGTTTTTTTATTGCATTCTTCAAACCCTAGAAACCGCTCTTTGATGCAATACGCTTCACCTTTGAATAATAGGTACCGTATAATAAAGGTATTTTGCTCTGTATGAGAGATATCAGGCGTTGCATCCACAATTAATGCAAAATATTTTGAATAACTTATCTCTTGCGAAATGGAATCAAGTACTTTTAAATGGCATGCTTCAATAAATTCATTTTGTGAATCAGGAGAAAGATAATGGGCTTGCAATCTTTTCCCTTGATCTTGAGATTCTCGAACTTTTGTTAGATGTTCTCTCATAAGGGGATCATATTCTGCCAAAAGCTCCGTCAAGCCAAGGAAGTTTCCATTGTTTGAAACACCATTTTATTGGTATTCCCACGAAATGAAAGCCCTCTCTCACTAAGGAACAAAGTTATATACAGCAGTCTTTTGAAAATATCTTTCCAATAATCTTCTTTGTGTATTAATTCGGCATCTATCAGATTACTGATATCCTTTGCTGCTGAAAGCTTTCTTTCCATTTCCCTTCATCTTAAGTAGCACTGTTTATGGTTCATACTAGACTCATGGCTCGATAACTTAACGTACAATTTTCGCCATCCATTATCTTTCCCCCAACCATCATAACTTGTTAATATATATTTGCATTTAGAATTATTGTCCAAAAGTTGACAAGCAAAACAATGTAATGCTTGTTTTGTAGCACTCTACACAAGCCAGTCACGCGGAATGTGTTCGCCATTGCTTCGTTTAGATTGCAAAACGGAGGTAGGAAATGGTCGCACACTATCACTGGGTAAAGTACGTGGAAAGTTTGCTGGTCCCTTTCTTACAATATCTTCAATTATGCTCGAAATGGGTACATTTTCAGATAGGAGTTCGATATCAAAACCTTTATTTTTATGTGGAATTACTTGAGAGCGAGTAGGTTCAATTGCATTTTTAAGAGTAATATCTACTGGATTACTAATAATTGACTCTTCTATCACATTAGACGGACTAGCTTCGTTAATTACAAAAGAATTTGTAGCCAAATTAGAATCAGTCGACTTTGAAACTGCCTCTGGTAGATCGACATTTATTCCACTCTCTAAACATGTAAAAAGTTAAAATAATGGAACATTTCTTTTATAATTTACGGCCGAATTTTATCAGTTTTAATTCATTATGTATCTACTATTTGTTTGAAATACATGAAAACTATAATGAATAAGAGTGTTTATTATCATATTTATACATACATTTTTATTTTTTTGGGTTTATTGATTGTTAGTACATCTCGCGTCTCGCTAAAACAGCTGAACGTATTTATATAAATTTTTAGCATCAATTTAATGCATTCATAAGGTGAACATACGCTTAACACTATATTATATTTCAGCTGATGTTTGGGACTCCCTTGCGAAAGTAAATAACCCGATTTTAACTGATGCCTTACTTTTTATATTTTAACTGATTTCTTACTTTCTTCAGACACTTGAAGGCCGTATGGTTAGCGCGCTAGTCTGGCATGCAAAAGTCCCGAGTTTGAATCCCAGACTAATCATGAATGTTCCTTGTGATTAGGAATCCACATTAAGCAGTAGGTCCTGGCCTAATTAGCCATCACTGTGCATAAAAGCCATTGAGTGTTCAAACCAACCAATCTCACTTTCTTCACTGTTTGAACTCATTGTTAAAAAATAGTATTTTATCTCCTATTTTGCAAAGAAAAACAAATTTGAAAAGCACAAACATCTATGGCTAATGAAAAGGATATTTTAACTTCAAACTGATTGTGTGTGTTCTTATATTTATTCTGAAGTACATTGAACATGAAAACTTGCGATGTAGCTTCTAAATGTTTGCTAAATGAAACTCTTGTCATTGGGGAACTGTACCAAATTAAAATTCAATACTTTTTTAAACTTATTTAAATTTTACATAATTTAAAAAAATTATTAAGTGAATTTTAATTTTAAAATGCCTCTTTTGCTGCATAGTAGAAATTATCTTTTACAATTATTTATCCTGATAATATATCAATATACTTCAATAGCCTACTTTCCTCAATTCAAAGGCGTTCATCCCAACACCATTTAACTGATCTATAATACTTTAAAAAAGGCGTTACACTACAAAAAACATTTCCTTTAATTGTAACCTAAATTAATCAATTAATTGTTATTAATGCGATTGCATGGTTAAATTTCGTAGAGCAGCAGGGATATTTAGCTAGCTAGCAAGATCATACATCTAATTTTCAGCTACATATATAGCATTAGTAAAACCATTTGAGCAAAAGAACATATAATTTTAAGTGTAAAATTATCAGCACACAAAGCAATTATCATTAAAATCCTAATTGTATTTTTACATTTATCTATATTTTCCCAGTTATTAGTTTTGTAAATATAAAAACATTATTTGGTTACAGATGTAGGAAGCGAATTAAGGATGTGCATTAAAAAAAACATCTAGATTCATGGATTCAATCCCCTCAAAAAACTCTTTAGACAATTATCAACTACCATTAGCTATGTAAAATTAAGAGTAATATTCTTTCTCCAATTTCACTATTCAAAATTTATTTGCTTATAATTATATCAATCTGAATCCTACACTACTATTTTATATATATATATATATATATATATATATATATATATATATATATATATATATATATATATATATATATATATATATATATATATATATATATATATATATATATATATATATATATATATATATATATATATATATATATATATATATATATATATATATATATATATATATATATATATGTGCGTGTGTGTGTGTGTGTGTGTGTGTGTATGTATATATCCTTTTATATAAGTCCATCTTTTTACAGCCTCTAAATTACCTTGTCACAAATAAACAGGTAACCCTACTGTAATTACCGATATTATCAGGGGTGTAGTCCGGACACAATCGGGAAGCTTGCGCAGCGGGAATTTTTTTTTAACACTACGAACCTGGACATTATCAATAATACTGTTGCACAAATTGTCTGTATATATTGTAAATAGTGACGTATTATTTCAAAATTCTATTGTAATTTATTTTTATCCTATTTTATTTAGTAATTAATAGCGATTATACAAGTTAGAAAAAGGTGGCAACACCTAAAGTAATCGAGAAGTTTCGAGTTATTTCGTTTCCGATAAATTGGCTGGAAATTTCGAGAATGTCTCACGCGCTTGTATATAAAGGACTGGAGAACGGGAAAGTTTTCAGATGTACTTCGGATTTCGTTGAAAGCTGATCGCTTTGTTGACCTATTGGAGTGCGCTTGTATAATCGCTGAATTCGAAGTTATTTTTGTTGAAGCTTGTGTTGAAGCTTGAGAGTAGTTAAACTGTTGCCTGTGAATAGATTTTGTGAGTTTTCTGAAGAGAGAATAAATACTTTTAAACCGTGAAAACTGTGCCATCATTGCCTCAGTGGAAAAATTCATAACAGTGGTGTCAGAAGTGGGGTCTCGTAATTTTGAATGCCGACAACTAGAGGAATGATGGAAGACCAAATGAAGCAGTTGATGGAAATGATTGCTGGAATAAAAGCCGGACAAGAATCAACCGCCGCTACAATCGCCGCTGGTCAAGCCCGTCAAGAAACGACAAATGCCGAACTCGCCGCTACAATCGCCGCTGGTCAAGCCCGTCAAGAAACGACAAATGCTGAACTCGCCGCCGCAATCACCGCCAGCCAAGAAGCGACATCATCGGATATTAAAGCTTTAGCATCCAAGCAAGAATCATCTTCTGCGTCCGTTGATAGATTTATGGAGCGCACAGAGAGTGTTCTTCAATCAATGAAGGTGGATATTTTGGATGTCAGAGAAGATCTTAAGACAGTGAGAAATGAAGTTGAAGAAAAAGTTTCCACCGTGCAAGAAAAAGTTTCCACCTTAAAGGAAGAGCAAGACAAATTCATTGACGTTGTAGAAGAAAGGCTGCGAAAAATGGAAACGCGTGAAGCTCTGGCCATAGCGTCACCTAATTGGGATAACGCTTCCATCCCCTTTATGGCGCCGCGCTCTAACATCAAAGTGGCCCCTTTTGATGGGAAGTCGTCTTGGCGCATTTATCAAACGCAATTTGAAATGATTGCGTCTGCGAATGGTTGGGACGATACTTCGAAAGCATTCCATCTCGCAGCATCTCTTCGAGGTGAAGCTGCTGACATTTTACAGACACTACCTGAAGAGAAGCGGGGAGAATTCGTGGCGCTGGCAAGTGCGTTGGAGTTAAGGTTTGGGGAGCAGCATCTAAAGGATTACAACAGACTACAACTGAAAGTGAGACAGCAGAAGGCCAATGAAACTCTTCAAGAATTGGCATCGGATATAGAAAGACTGTCGCTCCTCGCTTTCCCTGACTGTCCCCCGGATGTACGAGACGATCTTTCTCTGCAGTATTTCATCGACGCTATTCAAGATCCCGATGTGCAACAGGCGGTAAGGTTATCCCAAAACAAAAACCTGAAGTCGGCCCTCGTGTACGCCATGAGAGTGGAAGCCGCGCAGCTAGCTTCTGGAAAAGACCGACGATATGTGCGTGGTGCATTAGCCGAGGATTCTTCTGACTTTGTCACCAGTAAGCTTCGAGAACTGGAAAGCAAAATTGATAGAATGATGAGAAGCTATCCCGGAGCCAGGGATCGAAGGACCAGAGTCGTTTGCTGGCACTGCAAACGGGAAGGGCATCTACGACGAAACTGCCTTGATTTGAAAAAGAGAAGGGATAACACTACCACGGATTCTCCACAACTGAATCTAAGAAGATGTCATCTCGCAGGGCAGAAGCTGCAATGTAGAACAAGTGAAGCCCCGACCAGTCGTTTCCACGTTTCATCCCGACAAGGAGGAAACCAGGGTTTATTCGTGAAGGGGGAGATCAACGGAACTCCATGTCGTCTAATCGTCGATTCGGGAGCGAACGTTACGATCGTAAGGACGGACGTGGCTCGTTGCCTGAACAGCCGACTCCTCTACACAGCGCCCTCTGTTTCTCTACAAACTGTGTCTGGTGGTAATATCTCTGTTCATGGGAAATTGCAAGTGGACATTGCCCTTGGATTTAACACCTACAAGCACTCCGTTTATGTTGCCGAAATTGTAGATCCGTGCATTCTCGGACTAGACTTTTTGAAGAAAAATGGAATTACGCTGAATTTTGAGAAAAGCCAGCTGCACACATGGAGAGGCGAAGTTCCTTTGCACGATCTAGACATGAAAGAGCTGTGCGTATATCGGATTGTAGCTCATGAAGACAATGTCATAGAGAATGCTGAAGAGTCCACATCTATGGAAAGTACCTCTCCAGCCTCGGAGAGGGAACCGAAGAAAGCGACGTTGATGAAACCCTCCCAGGAAGTGGTTCATGTGGAAATGGACAAAGTTAGTGACGAGGGAATCGACATCCGTACTCCTGTTACAAGCATCGAACGGAGGTCCCGGGATCTATCAGCTGCACCCGCGGATGATACGGACGCGATCTCAAAATCATATAACCAGCAAGATGGGGATCAGAAACTTTCACCGCTTCTGTTGGCATACGGGAGTGCAACTCACGAGACCACCGGATTTTCTCCATCTCTAACGATGTGTGGAAGAGACCTTAGGCTCCCCAGCAACCTCCTCTTTGGACAACCACAGGACACTCCTTCCTCGCCTGTCCAGTATCTAGATGATCTGCAGGCACGTTTGGAAGCCGTACATCGGTTCGCCAGAGAGAGAAACAACATCATGACGGAGCGCATGAAGATCCGGTACTATGCCAAGGCCATGGACCGTTCATTCCAGGAAGGTGACAAGGTGTGGTTAGGGAACCCTAAACGTCGGAAAAGACTCTCCCCTAAGCTCCAGACGAACTGGGAAGGGCCGTATGGAGTCCTTAAGAAGATCAACGACGTCGTGGTGAGAATTCAACGGACACCTTACTGTAAGCCTAGAGTTGTACTCTACAATAGGCTAGCCCCATATTATGGTAGAAGTCATTGAATGGCTTAAGGACTTCACTGCCCGGGACGTGCAGTCTTTAAGAAGGGGGAAATGTTGCACAAATTGTCTGTATATATTGTAAATAGTGACGTATTATTTCAAAATTCTATTGTAATTTATTTTTATCCTATTTTATTTAGTAATTAATAGCGATTATACAAGTTAGAAAAAGGTGGCAACACCTAAAGTAATCGAGAAGTTTCGAGATATTTCGTTTCCGATAAATTGGCTGGAAATTTCGAGAATGTCTCACGCGCTTGTATATAAAGGACTGGAGAACGGGAAAGTTTTCAGATGTACTTCGGATTTCGTTGAAAGCTGATCGCTTTGTTGACCTATTGGAGTGCGCTTGTATAATCGCTGAATTCGAAGTTATTTTTGTTGAAGCTTGTGTTGAAGCTTGAGAGTAGTTAAACTGTTGCCTGTGAATAGATTTTGTGAGTTTTCTGAAGAGAGAATAAATACTTTTAAACCGTGAAAACTGTGCCATCATTGCCTCAGTGGAAAAATTCATAACAATACTATTAAATATCTTTAATTTGGTGAATAAAAAACACATACCTTCTTCAACTATCCCAATACAGGCAGGGTTTGGGTCATTAGTGTTCCCAACTTCAGCTGGTTAAATCTTAAGAATTCCTACATCTAATAAAGATCGGTTTCCTTTATCAGATTGCAGAATTTTAAGTTTATTTTCTTTTCGTTTTTGACAACCAGATTTATATGCGTACATAAACATAATTATATTAATCTGAAATGCAAAGCTGTTACAATAATTTTTCAATACGTCATGTTTCATAAGCCATCAAAATTTCCACAGTGCAAAATCATAAGGTTTCAACATTGCATCAAGGTCAATATTTCGACACCCAACCCCTATAAAATGTGTAGCTGTATTAATTTTATCATCTACCCTCTAAAAAACTATTATACTTTATACTGGAATATAGAGGCTAATATAGACATTTTGGCTTTCTTAAGCAATTAGCACCATCTCAACGTGATTTTTTAAAAACTTTTTTTAGTTTTAGACTGAATTTTTGATATAATCGATTTTAGGTGACTATTTCAGAAAACGTTTCAACACCGCAAGTTTATAATACTTTTTGATCGTTTGTAACTTATGCCAAGATAACTAATTTTTATAAATTTTTAAAACATCATGAAGATATATTCAAACTCTTTCAAGTATTACGACTGCACGGGTGGTTTCATATGTTTAGGCATGTAGACAATTTTAATACTGATCTCCACAAATTTTTTAAAGTTTTGAATTGTTTACTTAACACTAGAATACAAGAATTAGAACTTAATTATATATACATTCCTAATAAACCCCAAAAATGTAAATTTAAATTATTAATTATGTAGCATTTATAAAAATTATTACTTAGTTTAAATATTTTTCTCAATTTACGTTATTAAAAATTTCTATATATTTCTTATGGCAAATATAAACAGCTAATTTTTTTTTACTTGTCAAATAATAATTTCTAAAAGCATTTGAAACTCAAAAATTCAGCAAAGAAAAGAGAATTTACGCATTGAAATTTAATAGAAGTTTTTCTACATAATCTCCCAACATTTAGCTTAATTGTTTCCGAAATCTCTCGGTGTTATTCAACTTTAACAACTTTTTTTTCCCCATCATATCACTTTTAAAAGTAAAATTATTTGAAAAATTTAATTTTCAAGCACATTATAGTACAAATACTTAAAAATTAGAAATTTAATATCGATAAATCCTTTATATTGGAGGCTATTACAATTCGCATAATTAAAAGTTGAAGTAACAGATTTTCGTGAAAAAATTTGTGTTCTATCAAAAAGAATTAAAAGCTTAAAAATTTACTTACTAGATACGGTGAAAGAAAAATTTCTTAAAATACAATATTCTCATGTTATCTTCAGAAATTCTGCTTCATTCGAGATGAAGAAAGCTTTACAGTGTACAAGGGCGGTCTAAGCAAATATTTAATTACAAGTGAAAGCAATTGTGTCCCCCCCCCCTTCCCCAGTCAACCCTTCTAAAAAACTTTTATGTAAATTTTACCTCTATTTTTTAGGGTTCGGAATCCCATCATTTTGAATTATTTATGTTATGCAAAAGTTAAGTACAAATATGCAAATTATTTTTTAAATATTAAAGTTATTAAAAACATGTACTGAAAATTTAATTTAAGTACAATGAGATTATATAAGTAAGAAATATTTTGAATATTCAAATTTATTAAAATATGTTTATCTTCCCTAAAATAAGATAAATAAATATTAGTATGCAAAAATTGGACGCAATTAAAATTTTAACATGCAACTAAAAATTAAATCGAAAATTTCAATTAAGTCATTAAATTCTTTGACATGATTCCCTCAATTACAAGTGTATATCCAAAGTTTTTTTTATTTGTCAATTAAATAAACATGACCAATCCTCATTTTGTTTAATTTATTAAAATGTTAAATAATTCTTGGTATAGTGGATAAAACTCCCCCTATACATCCACTGTCAAAATTAATTATTGCAGTAAATAGCGAATTTAGCAATATGTGCCAATTACATTTTCACATCATTTATTTTTTAACTTACAAGATATTAAATTCAAAAGTTAGTCATAGGACTGGCACCCAGTTAAAACAATATTAAAGTAAAAGTAAAATGCAAATCTCAACAACAGTTAAAACAAAGGTGGATCATGATCGTGTAGCCGCACGATTAAAGTTGGCTCATTTAATAGATTATATACATTTTCCAAATGGTTCACAAATATGATTTTTAATGGGTTTTTAATCAAATTATAATCAATAAGATTTTATTAAAACAACTTTTTAATATTTTTATAAAAGTGGGAAAAAAACATACTTATACTCATTTAGAAACATTGTAATTTACTTGAATTAATGTTTAACAGCCTAATTAAAATCAATAAAATAAAATGCGTAGGACAAATTAAAACATGCCATATTTCTACTTGCATATTAATATTTGGCAAAATAAAATTTCAAATTTAGTTGTTGAATAAAATCCGTTGGAAAGTCATTCTTTTATTAAAAATTGACGGCTTTGTTTTGGATATTAAATGTATATAAAATATTAAATTGTTAAATATTAGAGGATTTACATTTCCTTCGCTGCGAAAAAGTGTTTTAAAACTTTAGTGCAGAAAGCAATATTAAAATAAAATATATATCTTACAAAGAATAAAATACTGATTTATTATTTTTATTTAGTTAATTAATTATTTAAGCAAATACCTAAGCAAAAAATACTTCATTATCAGAGTTCAGTTAGCAATTACGAATCGATATACAATAATAAATATTTTGCTAAGTTCTATTTTTAATACTTCATTGGGTTATGAAAAATTTAGCTAGTTCCAAATAAAACATATTTTGCTTCATTTCAAATTTATCGTCAAGTCAAAATCTCGATGGGGATTCAAAAGAATTGATGGTAGCCACAAATTTATTTATATATATATGTATAAAATATAAAATAATCTGAACTTTATTACTTACCAATTATCACCAATACTGCCAAAATACCATGAACTAGACTAGGAATTAACTCAAATGGGGAAAAAAAGTATCGCAGAACCGCGAAGCGTATTAAGTACAGTACCAACGCAACAATAGTTAAAATGGTGAACTGTATCTATGTAACTTCTATCTGGGTGTCAGTTGAAATTTCGTGGACCACCCCCTCTCATCCTGTAAACGAAATATAGCACCCCCAAGTAATGGTTTGGAGAATGGTCTTTCATGGAAAGCGTCATTAGCAAACCCCCTGCTTTTAAAATTCTAACTCGAGACGCAATTAGTTTATGGCCAGCCCCTGGAACATTGTCTGGTGTCCGATCCCAGTGCAGAAGTTCTGGGTTTCGTTAATCAGAGGGTTGGGTGGAGTTTTCGATAAGCTTCATTACACCTCATTAAGGTTCCTGGTCATGTAGAGATGCGTTTTGTATACATCCCCTCTTCCTCCGATCGCTCCAGAAATGTGTTCCAATACCAAAGAAAAGGGGCGGAGCGATTCTCTGCTTGACGCACAGAACATAGGACCAATGATAGCAATGTTAAAAGTTTAAAGTTAGTCTTTGCTTTCTGAACTTATTCGTTCAGGATATATTAGGATGGTCTATGTAAGGGGTCAAAAATGAAATTTCATCTGATTTTAACTCTCACCCTCTCATTCCTGTCGTTTTGGTCTATTTTGACAGTGTGCCAAATTTCATTTCAATAATATATTAACCCGTGTCGCAACTAGCCTGAAGATGTTAAAAGATTACTAAAATTGAAATTGTTTGAAAAAAAAAAATCAAATTTCTTCGGCTTCAATTTCATACCCCCGAATATTTTTTCTTTTGACCAATTTTTGTAGAGAACCAAGTTTTATTATGATAAATTAGTATTAACCCTGCTAAATTTATATTGAAGGTTGTAAAAATAAACACAGAATTGACAAAAATGAACGAAAATATTCTAAAAGTTTTATTTCCCAAATTTAAAAAAGTTGCAAAATATTGATGCAATTTAACTAACAAAAATCTAACATTAAAACAACAAAATGTCCGATTTTTAGCGTTATTTTTTTTTTTTTTTTTAAGTAATGTCTTATATTTTACAAAATGTGTAGTACTACTTGCAGTGATCGTCCACACGTTGATCGTTGCTGCACACGTTAATCACTTTTAATTTAAAAAAATGACCACAATAATATTTTTTATAGTCAAAGGTAAAAAATGGGGGTAAGAATACAAAATTTGTAAGTTGGAAAATAAGGAACACCCTGCGCTGTACAGTAAAATGCAGCTATGTGATGCGAACTTCCAATTTCCTTACGGCACAGCTTAATCTCTTTTAATTTTCAAAAAATTGCTTACAATAATATTTTTATTGTCAAAGGGAAAAGAATTGGAGTTTGAGGAAAAAAGAAATCTGAAAGTTAAAAAAATAAGGACCACACTACTATAAATGCCGTAGTCCCTTATTACAAATTTTTCTGTTACACTTTCACTGCCATTTTGTTACGATTTAATTGCAAAATCTGAAATCTAAGAATAGCTATTTGATATGCATACAACTGGTACCATTACAATCATTTTGAAAACTTACGTCTTCTTCAATTTTCCACTTATTTTGACGCTATCCTTACAAGAACCAAATTGAGACACAAACTCTTATAGCACTTTAACACAATAAAAAAAAAACTCCATTCGCTAATTAGATATAAAGTCACAGAAATTTACGGATTAAGATAGAGCATGTAAAATATGTTATGTTTCAATTCTTCGTCTTTCTGAAAAAGGTAAAGAAGTCCAACAAAGAGGCAAATGATGTGAACTGCCGACCGCTGAACTTTTTTAATTGGAAGGTCCTTGTAAAGAAACTTATTTTTTAAATCTAAAACTTTGTCCGAACCCTGAACAAATAAGTACAGAAAGCAAAGACGAACTTTTAAGATTGCTACTCTTTGTCCTATGTTATGTGCGTCAAGCAGAGAATCGAGTCGCTCCTTTCTTTTTGTATTGAAAAGTGAGCACAGTCCTGGAGCGATCGCAGAAAAAGGGACCGTACACAAAGTGCATTTCAACGTGACCAGGGTTCTAATGAGGTTAAATGAAGCGTATCGAAAACTCCTCCCCAACTACCTGATTAACGATCGTCTCAACCCAGAACTTCTTCCCTCGGATGCAGAACCGTTAGATGTTATCTATTTTCCTGGATGATTGTCACAAATTCTACAATAGACGCTTTGTAATTTCTCCCCCGTCTCACCCTGAGGCAAACTTTTCTTTTAGAAGAGTGTTTTCTACTGGGAGGTAAAGTGGTATTGGCGACTTCTAGAGAAAATAACCCTCGCAATGTCTACTATTCTCTCGTGAAACTTGGAAAGTCAATATTACACTTTATATATTGAGTTTTCCATTATGAGCAAAATCTGAAGGGTTCTACAACAATGGTTAATGCAACTTTTCCGAACTTAGAAAAAATTAGGAAAATTTTATTTTAAAATGTGTTATTTTAAACTTTGATGTGCAACAAATCAACTTGTATTAGTTGAAAAATCAATAATATAAATGAAAATGGAAAACACTAAAAAAAATTCTGGAAGTTTTAATCGTGAATTAAAAAAAAAGTTGTGAAAAACCTGCTTATTATCGACTCGGAATAGATAAGAATTAAGTAATGGCACAAAGTTTTTAAAAAAAAAGTATGTTTAATACCACAGAACTTTGTTGAACAATTTTCTCAAGTCGCAAGTCTTTATAAAATTTTAAATACATGGAAAAGTCCATATTTTTTTAATTAATGTATTATTTTGAATTTAAAAAAAAAAAAACCAGAAAAATTTCAAAAAGTTTGATAAAATTGTGTACATTTTGAATTTTATTGAAATATTCTTTCTCCCAGATGCTTGAAAGAAAGGGAAAAAAAGTTAAGAAATTTTTTATATTTTAATGTTAATAGGAATTCATAAAAGTAATTAATAGAAACTGCAAATATAAAAAAAAATAAGAATGAGGAGGAAAATGCGAATTTAAAAAAAAAAAAAAAAAAAAAAACGATTTTTTAAAACTAAAAATCATCTCTTAATATATTCTAAGAAGTATTTTCCCTTAAATGCAGTTGTAGAATATTATTCTTACAATTGAATCTTAAAATGTCAGGCTGAACGTTTTGGCAAATAATAATAAATTACATTTATACTCGTGAGGGGCCATGGCATCCATGCAGGGTCTGACCATGACAAGTTGGGGCCCAAGGTCCGGACACATTTTGGGGCCCCTCTTATGTTCTAATTTAAATGCGTGATTTATTGGAAATGGACTAGACACAAAGTCAAATGAATTAACATTAATTATAGAAAGAGTTGATAAGTTAATGTTAAAATTGTTTTCTAAAAGTTTTTTTTTTTTTTCATAAATTAAGAAACAAATTTCAAACAATCAAATTTATAAATCAAAAGAGGAAAAACTTTGTTATGTATAGCATTACATTTTACTATCACAATGTGTAGTAATATCAGTGGCAACAATATCTGCAGCATTATTCACAACTTCAGAGTCGACATTTGATGATCTCTCAATAAATTCGTCAAGACTTCCTTTTAGTTTTGTTTCCCTCTATCTTTCAAGAAAGCTTGTTCTTTACAATTTTAAATTATGGTTTGGTTTATCTGATTAAATACATTCTGGGATACTAAAGACTGTTCAAGATCAATACAAAATGATTATTTTTGTAAAAATTCTTTTATACAGATTATAAACGATATTCATATAGCTTTTGTGAAACAAAAGTTATAGGTTTACAACCAATTTCTGGCTCCCTAAAATCATGTGCCAAAGGGCCGGGTCTTGTGGCTCTAGGCGATGATCAGGGCCTACGTCCGTAAGCATGTGGTGTGCACATAAACGAAACATTTAATTTAAAATTGATAAACGTGCTTATTTTTAGTGTATATGTGATTATGTAGTTTAAATTTAAATATAATATATTTTTTCTGTTGGAACAACAATCGACGGGGTCCTTTCGAAGTTCAATGCTTGATGTTTAATTCTTGTTTGTTTAGATGTTTTTAACGTTGCGCGACGTACTTATAAAGGGCTCCACTGAAAATTATTTATTCCTAGTACGTATACACAGTTTGAGTGGGTATTAACATACTAAATTTATTGTTTACTATATTTTAATATTACGTTGTATTTTGGGGCCCGGGTCCTCATGGGCATACTTAATGTTTATTACATATTTGATTGTTTGTTTACTACTAAAAAATTACAATGAACTCTCGTCTATGAAATGACAATTGATAACTTTTGTATGTACTCAAATGAAGTTTCACGTTTAAGAATAAATATCATATTTTATATGGCACTGGGCCCTCAAAAAGATCTATAAGGCACGTGTCATCAAAGGCCACTTACTAGATTGATTCTTACTTCATACTTAACCTTTGTCCACGAAATAACACCATAATTTTTTTTTATTATTTTAACTAAAATTTAGTTTTTTTCAATAAATATTGCTTGCCTTTGAGGTCAGAGCTCGTTAGGGGGCCCCTTAGAGGTTTATCAATATTCACAAGAACCAAAAAGATTATTTACTGAGCGTCAAAAGAACAACATAAAGTAAAAATCGGAGCAAACATCCATTACACACCATTTATATGGTTAATTAAAAACTTGTTTCAGGCTACAATCTGTTTTTGATAGGTTCTCTTGACAACTGTCCCTCGTAGTCTCTCCCTCCACTTGTGGTTTGCGTTCGTTGGACAGTGTATAAAAAAAAAAAAAAAAAAAAAAAAAAAAAAAAGTAGTGGGCGTAAATTACGGGCCTTACTTGGCACAGCGGGCCCCTATCATGTGCACTGTTTGGCCCCCCCCCCCCCTTCCCTCTGTCGGCAGTCCTGCTCCTAAGTAATATGGAATTCGCGCCAATGACGTTTATAATAGAAATCATAATTTTGTTTCAATAATGAAAAATAATTTTCATACAATTTGATAACAATATCAATTATAACATATTAAATTTCGACAATGCGTATTAAAAAAAATTAACACTTTATTTGTGCTCTACTCTGTTGCATTAATAATAATAATAATAATAATAATAATAAACAAACACAGTTGTCAACAATGCTTACCTTTTATAAGCTTTAGTTTTGCCAGACGTCCTGTTGATTTTCCAGCAGTAGTTTAAGTATATACATGCACTCGAATACTGGGAATTTTCCACTCTGGAACTCTTCTTGTGTATTAGAAGTTTGTTCTTAGTATGATTCTTTGCATAATTTTGATACGCTCAAATACTGTTTTATACAAAATTAAGAGGGAACACTGTTTAATCTACAAAATTGAGGTGGTTTCAGAATCACAAACATCAAGCCTACCTAGGACTCGTATTCAGTTCAAGGCGCTTTCTCTTTCAATGCCTTAGGGTGAGCTTACTTGATGACTAGAGTTATGTAAGTTCCATCAATTCCCGTTTTCTTAAATAAATTCCAAAGTTGAAATGGACACTCTCCATGTGAATATCTTTCGAAATGGAACTTAAATTTTATTTCCTTAGGATGAAGTGAATATGAAATAGAACCCAGGTTAATCATTATAAATAGAGTAAATTTTTTTAATTCGATACGAGACTTTCGCCGATTTTTTACATTTTATAAAATGTGTGCATAAATATATTAGAAGATGCTAAATCTGTCATTGTTAGAAAAAAAAATTAGTTTTAGTTACTACATTATAACAAGATTTGTTTTGTCGGCAATAAATACCGGATAACAAATTTTAACCGTTGAGATTTTCGCAAATTTGCTGACTTTGTCAATACATTTTTTTTTTTATGAGATGCTTCTGTATTGGAGTTTGCTTCAGTAGTGACAAAGATCTCAGTTGAGCTGTGATTAAATATTTCTTTCATCCTTAAAAAAACCCCAAAAAAAAACCCATGTATTTATTCTAAGTATGTTAGAATACGAAACTCAATATGTCACAAAGAAAAATTTATCAATCATATTTTTAGCGTACCAAACATAAAATAACCAAGTAAGCCAGTTTTGTTGGGTTTCAATTTGTGGTTTAATAGAATCGCACTCAGGATATTCTCGGTGGTAAACTTCTAAAATTTCGTCAAGTGTTAAAATTTTGTTTGTCAAGTGTTAAAATTTTGTTTGTTGATGAAATTTTGTTTGTCATTTTCGTTTATATTCCGATTATTTAAAGCTAACCAGAACTATTTCACTGATTTCTTAAAAATAAAAAAAAATAAATTATAAAATGGTATCACATTTAGTATCCCTTAAAGACGTTAGAACTTATTAAAACCGAGGTTTGTTGCTGAGTTTCGTATATAACCATGGGAGCCTCTAGGAGGGTGCTATCTTTGATACTAACCTCAGGGTAGGCTTCCTTTAGAAATTATGGTAAATCCTATGGGTAAATCACATCATTCTGACAGCTAATTGCAAATTATTACTTTCTTTCAAACAAAATGATAGAGCTCCAGATGGAAATAAGATGCATAATTGCAACTTCGAACAGTCCCCCCCCCCCCCCCCTCTCTCTCTCTTATCATTTTAGAGGTTTGTTTTATTTATTAACACAATATTGGGCTTTTCTGGTTTCTTTTTCTGGCTTTTCTTAATTTGTACAAATTTAGATAAGATTGGTTATTTATTACTCTGAGTTACGTTATAATACTTCTGTCAAAGTCAATAGGAACTAGCGCATGAACATTCGTTTTAGTATTTATTGCTCATAAATGATTGCGTTTCTTTTCCATTTTTAATGAATGATTTTCTCTGCTGACTGCTAAGTAAATAAAATGTATAACTGTTTTTAGTTATTTAGTTCAATTTGAATAAAGTTTATTTCCCCTCTAAGTTGCATTACACAATTCAACATTTGATTTCCTATTTTTTAAGGTGCTAAGCATAAAAGTACTTTTTTCCTTATTTTGAAGAAAAACAAGTATGCGCTAAGATTTATATATTATCGTATTACGACTTTTTACTTATTTTAACAATGATTTATAGAAACTAAGTTCACTCAAGGCAGGTAAAAATAGTAGACAGAGAAACTTTTATTTAATTAAAATAATTATTAAAAAAATAAAATTATTAAACATTTATGAATATATAAAACTTTTTAGTTATTAAAATTAATCATTAAATATAAATATTCAATAAAAAAATATTAAAACTATTTAAATATTGAAATTAATTATTTAATTAATTAATGGAATTATTTTATCATTAACAATAATTATGCATGTTTAATTAATGATTATATTGAAAATTTGGGCCGGCATCAATTCTAAAATCACCGGGCAGATTTTATGCCCCAGTACGCCCCTGATCATTGGCTGAAGAAGCTAATTGGCACTGGAATCATAGTTGGATGTAAACATATGTCAGATCATTTCTTATGAAAGAGCACTGAAACATTGAATGACCATTTAATACATTTCAACACCATTTAGGATAGGAGAGGTGCTGGGGGGAAGAGTCTAATGCATGTGTCGGATTGTGGATAGAATGTGCGGGTTGCCGAGTCTCTTTTAAATGTTTTGTAAATACTTGAACTTGCTTGCTCAGCTCTGAAGTAAATGATCGAAAACGAAAGCATAGTTTTCACTAAAAAACTTTTTCGTTTTCTCATCTTTGCGCTTAGTGTCACGTAAAGAAAAGGTATGTACAAAATATAAATTTAAAAAAAAAAGGTAGGTGAGGGAACGCCGTTCCTCCTAAAAAGGTAACGGATCGCCGTTCCCACGCGTTCCCTATCCACTATACCTCTGTACTTTCATCGTACTTAACAGACCAAAAAGCACGTAAAAAGTTTGCAAGTGTTGACGCGCGTCATCTACTAGTTTGATCTGGGCACCTGCGGAATAATTTTCAGGGACATGCAGGTGGAATCCAAAAGGTTGCAAGGATGATATTTATTCTTTTTATCTTTATTTTTCAATTGGCTATCTTAATGTTGTATGAGGGCGTTTTCTATAAATCACATGCTAATTCACATGATTGTGACAGTTACTTTCCTGCTGCCTATCAATTCTTTTAATGTGCTGTTGGCAATGATTGTGCTGTTAAATATCGCTATATCTCTTGCAGTATAAGCAATGACGTATAGGAAGTGAAAATAGTTTTTAAAAATGGCAATTCATCTGTTAATGCTAATTTTGTATGCCAAAATCAATGGTTGCCGTAGTAATGTTCGCCAAACATTATTGAAGATAAACATTGATTCCAAAATAATAATAATAAGCGATTTCTATATTAAAAATAATCATATTTCCGTTTCAAGTATAAACTGAGATAGAGTTTAAACAGGAAGAAATGTTTTATCCTTTTTTGTTTTCCTCATGTTTATGATTTTCAATTTAAAAAAGCTTTTTGTGTACCTCTCTTATTATTTTGTACATTTGTAACTATTAAAGTATACATGTTATTCTAACAGATTGTAAGATGTGTTGCATACTTTTATTCGGAATACTTTACTTTGTAAATTTTTAGAAATACGACTGAGAAAGCTCATTATTATAAAGCAGTAAATCTCTCAAAATAAAGTACAGTTCACTCTATGAAGTGTAGTGCTAAAGAGTTTCAAATTGTGAAAAAATGCTAAAAGTTTGAGAACAAAATAGTTTTGTAGTTCTTCTTTATCGTAATATTCTGGAAGTTTAAGTGATGCTAGAGTGTTTATTTCTGAATACTACGTGTTCTCTAGAACTGATACTCCTAATTTTAATTAGCAGTATGCCTTTAAGTTGCTCTTGCGCCAGCAAAGCTCCAAACCAAACCTAATTTTAATTAAGGAATTGTATTAAATTTCATCAAAAGATGGGAAATCTAGTGTTTAAACTACATTTATTTAGTGCTGTTAAAAGGTTACCCTCATACCAAAAGTATCAATACTATTATAAAAAATTATTATTGTAAAAAAAAATCTGATGTTTTCTGAATGAAACCAAATTTTTTTTTTAAGGTTACGATGAAAATTTTGACATAGGTCTAACAAAATTTAACACACTACAATCAAACCACGTTAACGCGAAATCGCTTAACATTAAATCCCATTTTATGCAAAGTAAAATCAGTTCTCTGTACTTGAAACTTAACTTTAATTTATTCATTTGACATGAAATTCGGTTAATGCGAACAATATCAGCGGCCCCATCGACTTTGCAGGAACGAGATTTGACTGTATTTAACTCGGGTGACTTTTAATAATATGATTGATATTGATTATTTCAAAAGGAATTAATAAAGTTAAATTAATATTGACTAACAAAAGCTTTACTACCTATAAATACTCACAAGCAGTTCTTGGTTTTGAAGTGACTGCCAGTTCTTTTTATAATAAGTTAAAAATGTGTCATTTAAGTAAAGTACAATGACTTTATAAGTGTGGTATATTTTTGTTGCTGCTTTGTAGTATAGTGCTGGTGAAACAGTTTTGAATACTAGAATTAAGCTTGGGAATTTTTAGTGCAAAGCCTGGTCTAAGGAACACAACTGTTCATGCATGAGAGAAATTCGGCTCAGTAAGATGGCCAACACAGAGAACTTTCTTGCTTTGAGTTGGATTGGAGGAGGATTGAATGAACACATGAAATGTGTCGTCGCAGTACATCATTTACTTGATAATCAGGTCAAATCATTATGTGCCGATTCTTGGGCTGTTTTTCGTGAGAGTTTTCCTGAATTTTTCTGTCTTAAGACACAAGTGCAGACGATTGCCCCTTGAAAAATCTCTTTCGCCCTCGAGAATTTGGCTACTTTTACTTGCCCATATCTTTTTCCAGTAGAGTTGTTCTTGTACCAAAAAGTTACAATCCATAAGAATATAAGTTAGTGAATTTTTCAACAGGATTGGTTGCATTTGAATCTTTATGACACAAGAACTATATGAGGGATATATAATATGTCTAAAGATCTATGTAGCAAAACTTTGAATTTCAAGGGTGGAGATACCTTCTAGGAGGTATTTCAGATTGAAAATGCCTCACATATATATCCTAAATATAAAAAAAATGTGGATAACTTCATTCTCTATAGCACAGCAATTCTCAACCTTTTTTAGCTTGGGTACCCATTGACCTATCATCTCAACTCTACATGTAAAACACGCAAAAGCTTGTGGCAGCAATTTTTTTCTCCACTAGATAAGTTGGATATGTCTGTTAACAATGAATTATATTTTAATGCAATTAAAACTCCTCAAAACACGTTATATAGATTTTTAAAAATTTTTTATTCTAAAAAAAATAAGTCATGATTTATCATGTCTGTGGACTATCAGAGTCTCAGGTTGCTTGTTTTATCACAACCTCAGTTTATTTAATTTTGCTTCATATTTGATTGATGTCTTATTTACTTTTAGCTATAAGGTATATTAAGCAATGTTATTCCTGGGTATAATTCTCTTATAAGTGGTTATTTCACTACAACCAATGTAATATCTTGTCGCATATTTGATATATCATGTCTGTGAACAGCAGTTAATAGTTGTTTAATAGCCTACCAGGTGACACAGCAAGTAAGTTGTGATATTGGAAAGAAGTCTAATATAATTATTTTGGTTTCAATAGACATTGTGTGTTCCATTTTTCATTGCAACAATCATATTTTATTATTTACGTGTGAAATGGGTGCAACTGTAAAGATTATACCATCATATCTGTGTTCAAAATAAAATCAGTTAAGAATAATAAAATACTTATTTTATGATATTAGTTGTACACATATCATTTTAGTAATTCCATGTTTATAAGCCGACCAAATGGTATAGTGGTTAGCGTGCTAGCTTCTACACCGCGAGGTTGCGGGTTCGAGTCCCGTGTTGGCATGGGTGTTTGTAAATGTATGTTGGCTTGTCTAATGACGAATGTTTCGGCGCATTATAGCCCTCGTGTTGCTGATGGCGCCAGATAATCTGAAAACAGCCAACCAACCATGTTTATAAATCTAATTTTCCATTTGGAACTAAATAATAAGGAAATCATCATGTCCGTGGATGTCATCCCATGGAATAACTATGGATAATCTCTATATGTTATCAGACGATTTCTGCCCATGTCATAATTAGATTGTAATTGATAAGTTCTACGAGGGAAATTTTTTTAAAGTTTTGAATGATTTCAATAATTTTCTCTCTCTTGCTGCTGAAATACCCCCTAACCTCACCCTCATGGAGGCTGTCAAGGAGATGCAAGAGGGTGCACTTCCACCCCTCTGGAGTAGGAAAATTAAATGTAAAGTGGAGAAAAAGGGCATGAATCATTGAAAACTGAGGTTTGAAAGAGGCTTTAAATCATCCAGTGAAACAGGAATTTTTTATAAAACTATTCTTGACATTTTATTAGCAAATCTAACAAAAACAAAAATTTAACAAAATTTAACCACTCTGCACTCCTCTTAAAGTCAGCCTGCTGTAGAGCTCATGCTTCCCTTTATAATGTATAAAAGTGGCCACAGAACCTGGAAATAAGAGAAATGTCTAGGAATGTTTCTAAATTTCACGATAATCAGGGAAATTTTCTATTGTTTTAAAGGTACGTTTTCCTGCTCATTCATTGCCGACCAAATGGTATAGTGGTTAGCGTGCTAGCTTCTAGACTACGAGATTGCGGGTTCGAGTCCCGTGTTAGGCATGGGTGTTTGTAAATGTATGTTGGCTTGTCTAATGACGAATGTTTCGGCACATTATAGCCCTCGTGTTGCTGATGGCTCCAGATAATCTGAAAACAACCAACCTACCTGCTCATCTGTATTTTGGCGCCATTCACTTGAAGAATTGTCGTAATTATTAGAAGTTTAATGTTACTGAATAATTTAAACTTTTCATTAGTGCCAAAACTGTTTTAAAGAAATTGGCATATTATCCCTTATGCATATATTTTCTTATTTAATCAAGGTGTTTACACATATGATAAAGTTGGCAGAATTTAAAAAAAAGTTTCTTGTAAAATCAGGTAACTTTTTTTTTTCTGAATTTTGTGGCCACCCTGTATAATGACAAATATATACATATGCTGCCAGATAAAAACTGATGGTCTTATCCCTTTCAACGGTTGTACTACTGATGAAATATATACCTTAATTGAATTTAAAACATTCATAATTTCCTAACTTAAAAATTTTAGTTCAATTGTGTTATTTTGATTTTTAAAATTTACTTTGAAAATATATCAGTCATTACCTCAACTGCTTCCCTCCCCCCATTGTTCCTTTTTAGCACCGCCATGGTTCACTATTGCATAATTTTTTGACCATAACCATTTCACATACCCATGAGAATAAGCTAAATGATGAAACGCTGTTTTAGCACAACAATCAACAGGATACTGTCAGTCGCAATCACAGGTGTATCTACTTATTTACGAAATCAGTTCGCAGAGTGCAAATGCAGGTTGAACAGAGGAGGTTGTACTTTCTAAATTTAACTTATATGGTTGTATATGTGGGGTAAATTATTGATCATAAGTGTTATATGCTTTATGGTCATTTGCAATACTCAAGGTTAATAATAAATGTCTAGTATTGTGAATGATTTTGTGCTGCTTTCAAATGAGTGTTGTGAGTTGTAATGAGTTTAAGCATTACAAAAGAGTTATGCTTTACTGATACTTTGTTGCAACATCCAATTTTCAAGTGGGATTTTATCTGGTTCATATTTTAAGGGGAAGTTTGTCTAGATTTGCATCCTGAAGGACAGAAAACTCCTAAAATCTACCAGACCACTCAACAACAAACATTAGACTATCTTTTGAAAAAATCTAGTAGCTATATATTTTTATGTTTTAATTAAATGAAAAGTAAATTAAAAAGATATAATAAAAAAACCATTTCATTATCTTTTATGGGCATTTTTATAATGGAAAAAAGTTTAGCTAGTACATAAAAATCTAGTATAGTTTTTCCAGAATGATTAAATGATTTAAAATGCATTTTCTAATCTGGGAAAATGATATACATTTGATTAAGATAAGCAATATTGAATGTAAAGAGTAACATATAAGAAAGAGAGAAATAAAGGTATGTTGATTAACAATGTTTATGATCATTAACCAACACAATTTCATTGGAGGAATATTTGCAATTAAAATTCAAATACATATTAATAATTTTAATTATTGTACTAATAATAATATACTAATTGATTGAGTATTTTAAAAGCATCCAAAGCTGCATTGTATCTGATTCTATCAAAGTCAATATCCTTTATAAGTCAAGTGACCAGAATTGCACTGTATGCTTGAGATTGAAAGATAATGTCCAATTTGCTTACATCTCACTTCAAATTGTTTAAAAGTCATTAGTTGATGTTGCACCTCAAAGAAAGTCAATAGTTGCTGTGTCGCTGACATTATAACATTAGATATTTTAGCCTTTGGAAGGTAGCTTACTTTATCTAAACTCTCATTCATATTACCTGTTGATTGTCAATATGTACTGAAACTTATACCCAACTTAAAATTCCAATCAGTTAACACAAAACATTTTTCTTTTTAACTTTATCTAAATTTAAATATTCATGCAGCACTTGTGTATTTCTAAAAAAATTCTTTCTATTCCTATATTTCATTACCATTTTGTCAATATTCACAATATACTCTTTTGCAAAGGCATTACATTTTTGTTTTAGTGTCCAATTGAAATTTTAATAAAAAATATATTTTAATTAAATTATGACTCTTGTATTTAATATTTTTTCGCTGAAAGTGATTTATTTTAAGAGAACTTTCATTCAACAAGATTTTATTGTAAGTTTATATAAAAATATTAATAATTATATGAAGAAGTAAATAACTTGTTATTTAGGTATTTTGGATAAATGCAAATCAAGTTGTCCTATCTCTCCCTCAAAATATTTTTTTTTATTGGAAAATATGTGGTCGTAAGAATAACCGTTTTTCTCTTAAATATTTATTACTGTGAACTATAAAATAATATGATATATATCCTGCAAATACTAAAATAATATTAAGTATTTGGATCTACAAAATAATATAACCCATAAAAACAGAGTTTAAAAAAAAAAAAAAAAAAAAAAAATCCTTTACATGCATTGTCAATTTTTATATTCATAACACATCACCGATATCAAAAACATTTTTATTGGCAAAATGTGCGGCAAACAATGTTTCAAAATTTTTTATTAAAAATTAACATGAATTTATGGTCTCATATCCAAATATTTATTTTGATTAAAGTAATTTTATTATTTCTTAAATTTTTTTTTTGGTAACAGGAAAGAGTTCAATGTGATTGGGTGACGGCAAGTTGGTTTATTAGTATTCCGTAAAAGCGACCTTTTAGTGATAGTGACAGCTCCAAAATTTGATAGAATGCATCGACATCGAACCTATCTGACAAGTTACAGCCTGATTGGATGACGGCAAGGTGGTTAATTAGGCTTCCGCAGTTTCCGCTTCCACCGGCAAACATCGAAGTTAATATAAAGGATTTAAAAATCCCTTGGGTACTAGTTGCAATGCCTGCCTGCTATTGTTGCAGTTTTAAATAATCGTAGCAGTTAAATTAAATATATTTTTACTAAGGAAACGAAAAAGTGGGATTTGTTGGATATGTTCCCCTTCTGCTCGTATGGAAATAAGGTGATAAATTAGTAAATTATTTTTAATATTAATTTTAAAATAAAAAAAAGAAATTGTTTAAGTTTTAAGTAAGGCTAAGAAGACATTTTATTTGTAACTTAAGGATGAATGCTTACTATTTTTAATGATTTTTTAGCATATGTGGATGATGCAAATTTTTTCGTATTATGCTATCGTTCGGAACATACAATTCTAAAATCTTGAAGGTTCGAATTTTTTTTGAAGATATACATTGTAATTTATACGTTTATTTAACTTTAAGCCATACTTTACCTACACTTCTTATTCGAGGCTATTGAGTTTAACAAACTTTTATTTGATTTTAAGAAATCCAGAAATCTCTGAAAGAATATGAAAAATTAATATTATTAGATATTAACGAAGATTTCAGAGTATCCACAAAAAGTTATGTCGTATCAGAAACTATATTAAATAAAAAGTGTCTTTTCAACGGCAGCAGTTGTTTCTGAAAACTAATTAAGAATTCCAAAATTTTCAGTTGAGTGCTGATGGAAATGGTTAAAACCCTCGACCCAACGCTTATCTCTGGAAACTTCATCAGTTCCTCTCTCTGTTAGTTTTTCTTGAGTAACTAAGTTTTTTAAAACATTTTTGTTATGTTTAGGAGGGACTCTGTTATGGAAAAGCAGGACAATTCGGTGGGATATTCGGTCAGAGGGATAGCGAAGTGAAAAGCGGGACTGTCCTTCCAAAATCGAGACGTCCTGTGGCATTATTATTATTACACTTTAATCTATATATTTAATAGGCAATACGTTTTTTGGGGTTAGTCCGTCCGCCTAAACTGCTCAACCAATTTCAATGATCAAGGTGTCATTTTAAAGGAAATAAACTGTAGATTTGCCAAAACGTGCCAAAATAATTTATTAACACTTTATTAATTAGTTAAATTTCAATATTTTTCATCATTAAGCTACTACAAAGCCTCAATGATTTTGAATATATGAATGGCAACATCCTTATGTATGTAAACAACAAACCCGCTGCTCGGGGGTTCAACCACCCAACCAACCGTTGCTAATTTTAAAGCTATCCTTACGTATGTAAACAACAAACCCGTTGCTAATTTTAAAGCTATTTTTAAAATCTTCGTTTCAAAGTTGATTTTTTCTGTTTTTCTGAAGCATTTTTGTATTAGAATAATTAAAGCTATCCTTACGTATGTAAACAACAAACCCGTTGCTAATTTTAAAGCCTTTTTTAAACTCTTCGTTTCAAAGTTGATTTTTTCTGTTTTTCTGAAGCATTTTTGTATTAGAGTAATTATTATTTTGAAGTATTTCTATCCAGAAAATGCCTCGCGTTGGACGTCGTTCTCTAACGGGGCGACTTATCAGAATAAATAAAAGATATTGGGACTTCAATGTAAGGGCATAGCTAATGAAGTTTTAAGTCAGAATGTTGGCGGATAGTATATTTAACTTTCTATTATGAAACTTGCAATTTGGGTGTTTTCTCTATTAGGCCTTACATTAAATTTATAAAAATTTGGTTACATTTTTTATGGCTGGCAAACCTATTTGAGTGCAGCAAGATGTTTTAACCACAAATTCGAGCGGCAAAGCCGCTCAATCCGAGCGCAACGAGGCGTTTCGGGGTTGGCGAGCGTTAGAGAGCAGGGGGCGAAGCCCCCTAGTAGTTTTTATAGGCTTATAATTAAAGAATATTTATAATAATTAAAAATAACATTATTTGTAGTTTCTTCTTTAAAATGTTTTATCGAATTTTTATTACTGACGTTAAGCCTATAAAACAAAGGCGGCCCCAAAATTTTATTACGGAGGGGGCGGTGATGGCTGTTTAATAGCTTAGGTAATTTTTTTTGCTCTTAAGTTATTGTACTCTACTATGGGATAATTTAACTTTGATTATATGTTACAAAGAAGCGAAAAGTCTCAATAACATAAAGGAAATACAGGTTGGCTACGTGTTTAGTTTACGACGATAAATTAGAGTTGTCTACAACTATTTGGTTCAGGATAAATTATTGTTAAATATGATAGAACAATCTAACAACGAAATGCGTATATACATTGAACATTTTAAAACTATAATTTGCTTTGTTGTCTCTCTTCGTCGTCGGCTTTTGTCATTTCTAATTTTGGGGATGAGAACATTTATATTAAATTTGTTCATTGCGGATTTTTCCAATCTTGATTGATTTCATCCAATGCCTGAGAACAAAGCACGTTAAAACGTGAGCGGTTCATGAATAACGGAAGGAGCGATCGACTCCTTCGCCCCTCGCTGAATCCGCCATCAATGCTATAAAATGTCATACTTCCGTAGAGCAGATAGATAAAGGACATTTTAAAATACTCCTTCATCCCTTTTTCTTTTTAATTAAGTGGAACTACCTGTTGGAGGAAGGAGGATTGTTGATTTCTTTTGAATTTGAAACTTTTAAAGGTTATCAAATTAGTACCGAAATTCAAAAGGGTATCACCGACACCGATGATTATGTTGAAAATAATGTTCAAACAAGGAAAAAAGTCTATTTTAAACATTAATGTGATATTTTCTTTATTTTAATTTATTTTGTAACTGATATATATATTTTACTAGCCCTAGAGTCTATTAATTTCATTTCAGCACTTGCATTTTAATTTTGAATATGACTTGCTTAAGTTTGACCCAAATATTTCAATTTCAACCTGTTCTATTAAATTTTCCGCATGTAAATTTAAAGTTACACAATCAATTAGGGCTTATATATTGCAGCAGTGTAAAAAAAACATCCGTAATTTCTATAAATTGATAAAAAGTTCAGCGAAAACGATTTAAGTTTTACCGACCGATAATTTCAAAATGAAATGGATACACGAGTTTCAGTAATTGAAAAAGATTTTAAGATTTGTGTGACGTCATTCATCACAGTACAATAAACAAGATAAAATTCTTCAAATGATTAAGCGATAATCGACGCCTTTGATTAATTTTATCAATAAAATGTAAGACAACCTCTTCCTACTCCTAATTTAATCTGTAAGTTAAATCAACAATATTGCCAGTTTTCACGATTTTAGCCAAAGTTGGTAACCTAGGAATAACAAAAGCGTTGCCATTCTTGAACCGAACACCCACACTTCCTCTTTGCTGAAACTGCGTCGTTTCCTTCAGTCTGTCATTCTACTTGTTGCTGTTTGTTTAGTAAATGCTCGCTGCGCTGAGTAAGCTGTGTTGAACGAGGAGTCATTATCAAAGGAATTTCACATAATTTAATTCCTCTTTCTAGTAGAACAAACGTGCCTTACATCCAGGCATTTAACATCAAACGCGAAAATGTTCACCCTCATCAATAGATTCCTGGACTGGATCAAAAGTCTGTTTTGGAAGGAAGAAATGGAACTAACACTGGTCGGTCTTCAGTACTCTGGTAAGACTACTTTCCTCAATGTGATATCTTCTGGCCAGTTTTGTGAAGATATGATACCGACTGTCGGTTTCAACCTCAAGAAAGTCACGAGAGGCAATGTTACCATCAAGGTGTGGGATCTTGGTGGCCAACCCAGGTTCAGGAGCATGTGGGAGAGATATTGCCGTGGTGTGAATGCCATTGTCTACATGGTAGATGCCGCAGATTTGGAAAAGATTGAGGCTTCCAGAAATGAGCTGCATAATCTTCTCGACAAACCTCAACTTGCTGGAATACCTGTTCTGGTTCTTGGCAATAAACGCGATCTTCCCAATGCTCTGGATGAGAAAGAAATCATCGAGCAAATGAATCTGTCGGCTATTCAGGACAGAGAGATTTGTTGCTATTCTATATCGTGCAAGGAGAAGGATAACATAGATATAACTTTGCAGTGGCTGATTTCTCATTCCAAATCCAATACCCATTGAACATATGTTTGTGTGACTACTTCCTTATTTTTAAGAAAATTACTCTCATTGTATAAACTTGGGTAAAAAAAGTGGATTTTTTATAAGTGGAAGAACTTTAGTTCAGTTACCATCAGTCTGAGCCTTTATTTTTTCGTTTGTAGTGGAAAAAGTTTACTATTTCATTCTTGTAGCTTATAAAATTTTTGGTGTTTCTGTTGTATGTATTGTATTGACTTGTTGCTTAACTGGAAGATTAACAGCAATAGCAAAAGAATATATATTTCTTAGCCTAAAGTATTCAGCTCTTTCAAAGTAATATTCCCTGCTGCCTGTTATAACGATAAAACTTGCTTAATTTTTTCACAGTTTGCAAATTTACAATTAATTTTAATTTAATACAAATTTATAATTAAGCTCCAATCATTGCACTCCAAAATACCATAAGGTTTAGGTGTATGCATGAAGTATGCTGGTGAAGTGTTCTGGAAATAGCTTCATTTGTTATTATTGTTAAAAAATAGCTGCATTTGCTTTGTTCTGTGAAAGATAAGGTTTTATTTATAATTATTTTAACTAGCTGTGAGCTTTAAGGTTTTGTTTTTATGTGTATTTCAAAGCAAATGATTTGTTATTTGAAATGAAGTTGTTATCAATTGTACATTAATGTGTTTTGAGTTGGCGTCAACTCGATAACAACTATAACAACTTTTCATGTATGTAATTTTTCTTGAATCTGTTCATTTTAAAATATTAAAGGAATTAATGCTCACTTTGTTTTGTGTGTGTCTGTATGCCTGATTGCTGAATCTAAGTTACAATTTAGATGTTAGGATTTTGCAGTTAAGAAGATTCTTTGTTTTAATTTTGAATCAAATTTTTGGCAATGTTTAAATTGTTGCTTTGCTTATTTAATGGTATTTTTAAATATACAGATGCACTATAGCAACTATACCCAAAATTTTTAGGTCATGGAGTCCTTTTTGATGAAATTTTTTTTCGTGAAGCTTCCAAGAAATGTTTTGTGATATTTATTGCATAAGTCGAGAAAATTAACAATAAGTTAAGATATTTGAAAAACGTAAGTGCAATGTTATATGTACACTCAAAATTAATGTGACCTATGTGCCTGCTTCTTGCAGCAAAGTTTGCAAATGTCTGGTTTTACAGAAACCAATTGAAGACGCATGCTTCAGCTATAAATACAGTTTGAGAAACGCTGCACTATAGTGACCTTACAATTCTTGTTAAATGATCTTTGCTTTATTTAAAAATAAATATTTCTCAATTGCTACTTAATCTCGCTCTCTATACTGTTTTGTGACAGCCTTTCTTGATGTTCAGCTGTTATATTTTAGCTCCAAAATTACTGGAAAGTTACCTGGTCCCTATAGTGCAACTGTACCGTTTTTTTTTGCTTGTTTAATAGGTTTACTTATTTACATAGCTACTATGTAAAATACTTTCATTTAATATTTTAATCAAAAGTTTTCACTGAAGGGATAGTTTAAAATTTTATTTAAATTACTGATATTTGCTTAATTATAGTTATTACTTGCAATTTGTATAGGTGTAGCATGGTGGACTCACTTTTTATTTTATGTATTTTCTATTCTGTGCATCAAGGATCATAAAACATCAACACTGGACTAGCTGTATAAAGCATATGGTAAGACCTGTATTTTTCCCGTTTTATGAAATTTTGATGGTTTAGGCTGTCAAAAGTTAAAATTTTTCATCCTTTAGTTTTTATTAGAAAAAGTTTAGACTAGAAAGTTGTAGGAAGGAAATATATATTTCTTTTTAAAACACAATAATTTTTATGTGTGTAATCTAAATGTTTTCGTAGAGTAATTATTTGTTGTGCTTCAACATAGGGCCTAGTGCACTACTAATAATGGGGTACACTGGACCATGGTCTACTCTTCACCAGCGAGGTTAAATCTTCTGACTATTAAACAAAGTAGCATTTTGAGCGTGATTTATAAATTAAAACTGGAACTTTTTTTAATATCTGTTTCTTATTCCAATAGTTTCTGTTCAAAAATATAACCAATTTATATTTTCCTTAACACAAACTTGGAATCAAAAAACACTGCAGAAGTTCAAGATTTTAAAGAAAATATTAAAATAAGAAACGTGCTTGTTAAATTCATGACAACTAGACGTTCCTCTCTCTGTAGGGTGTAGAGCCTTAGACTCACATAAAACTGTTGATGACTGTTTTAAAGTTAGTTTATAAAAATGTAAATATCTTTTTCTATAACCTGCAAAATGTTTTAATTACACAGTGATGATACTGCTTGGTGCTAATGTAGATCAAAGTAATTCCGGAATTACAGTTTCTTAATTATTTTTAAAATTTCAATTTCTGATTTATTATTTTCGACAAATTGATTCTGATTGTATTTTTGCTTAATATTATTATTTTCCTAATTTTTTTTACATTCTACAAATTAACAAAAAAGTTTTAAAATAGCTTTTAGAAATATTGTGACAAAATTATTTTTAAATTGTATCAGTTGTATTGAATTAAATGGTTTTGAAGAAAATGGATTATATCGACTTTACAAGAAGTCTCTTTCCTGCAAGCTAACTGTAATTTGATAGCTTGAAAATATGCTTTTATTATTGCTCAAAGACTAATTTTTTATTTAAGCTATTCTTATACTATAACTTAGTAATTTAAAAATAGTTGTGGGTTAAAATTATTTAGTTTTTATTTGAGATATTTTACCTAAAAATAAATAAAGTGGGAGGAAAGAGTTCTAGAGAAATTATAGATTTAGGTGAATTTGTAAGACCAAAATAATTACGATTAATTTAGAAAAATTGTGGAAACCTGGCAAAGCTATGATTTTTTAATGGGCTGGCATGTGATATCACCAAATGTTGACATCATGTCTAGTCATGTTGTGTATACCACATTATAAAAAAAATTTGTAAGCATTAATGGAAGGTTTGAGAAGTTTTATGAAAATTGGCTTAAAAGTTTGGAGAGTTTTTGTCATGGGAAGTTGAAAATCAATTTATTATGTGGTAAAATGTTTAATTAAAAACTTGTTTACTTTAGACAAAAAAAAAATTGCTTACTGGAATTGTTGAGTCCACAATATAAGAAATATACATGTCCATCGTCTACTTTATTTATACTAATATTTATTTGGACAGTGCCAAGACCAAGTTTGGGGGGAAGGTATTTTTAGAGGTCCCACAAAGCAAAATTTTAATTGAGAACTTCGTAATTTGCATTTTTTTTTTTTTTTTTTTTTAGAAATTAAAAAAAATAGGCTGAAATGCAGAAATATCTATTTCAGTGCTTTAAAACATTGATTTAAACTCTAGCATTTGAACAAATTAATTTGATTTTCAATGTTTTACCTTAAGGGAAGGGGGGGGGGGGGGAGGTAAGGAGTCATGTGAATCGGGCACTGCTTGTGGATACAACAAAAGGCAATTATAGGGCCGTTTTAAATTGTGTCATATTTAATATTTGTCTATCTAGTTTGTGCACAAAAACACTACTAACTAATAGTACTTATGTGCCATCGCATTTCACCTGAAGTGTGTTGAAGAATAAATTATATGGAAGTTTCAAAGCTAACAATTAGACTGCTTTTGAGTTTGTACACAGAGGTAATGTATCGGTTGTCCCTCCCTACTCCCATTGAAATTAGTGAAACAAATTTTTATCCATGTGAATGCATGTCAAAGTTTTATTCATTAATATGATTAGTAATTAATATACATTTTTTAAATCATTTTAAACTCGAACAAAAATCTGTTTATTTTAGAAACAACAAGTCGCTCTCTCACCGCCTCTTATTTATGCATCCTTTGGTAGGCTATGACAACCCATGGCTATGCATTTCAAAAGAATACTTCCTAAAATATTAGACTAGGCATTTGTTGTTATATGCTTGTAATTTTCTAAAAAGTCTTAAAACAACTTGGTGGCAGATTTATGTAACGACTGGGATTTTTTTTTTTGTGTCCCAGTTTTGATTAAGTAAAAGTGAGTTCGATTTGCATAATCTTTCTTGCAACATATCCGATGATTATTAGTAAAAACGAATAAAAGACTATGTACCAAGTCATATTGTAGATGTCGCTGCTAAATAATGAAGTAAGACTATTCCTCGGATTCATAATTTTCTTGTATTTGTAGTGAAATTTTCGTCATGAAAGAATTCTTATTCGACCTTTATTATTACCAAAATTGTGATCTGAATGTATTAAACTTGGATAAACTTTTTTATCCAAAATATGCAACGCTGACAATTTCCCAGCCCTATGAGTCATGCTATTTTTCAAATTCTTTTTATTAACATTAATTTTGCATGTGGCTGGCAAATCTGCAGAGGGCTACTTTCTAACTGTTGTCATCCAATCGATCTGAAACTTGACAGATACACTCCATTGTCAACGACTGCATTCGATTAAGTTTTAAGGTTATCACTAAAAGGCCGCTTTTAGTCACGTTTCTATTGCTATATTTGAGGATTATTTAATCCACTTGCCGTCGTCCTATCAAGCTTAAATCTGGCTGATAAACTCACTGATGGCAATACGTTCTATTAATTTGTGGGTGCAAAAGAAAGAAAAAATTGGTCAATGGCACTGAATGGTTGTCCGCATAGCTTGGTTATGAATATAAAGGGTTTAAAAACTTATTTTTATGGGTTAATTTCAATTTGATTTGCACTTTTTTGAGTGGATTTGGCATCGATGTAGTTCATAAATTGTATCTGAAGGTCGTAGAAAAAAACCCCAACAAACTGTAAGTGTTTATACGCCTAGTATTCTGGTACCGAACATTCAGCATTTAAATATTTGTTTTTTATTAATACTTCTAAACAATATTTAGTAGAAAATAACGTTGTATGTGTCAAAAGCGTTACCTTAATGGTAACTTCTTTATTAATGACGAATGAATTATGAAATCTTTGTAACACACTAAAGATGAAATATTCTTCATTTTCTTAAAGGTTCTGGTTTGGTTTAAAAATATTACCTCTTATTATGTATTATAGGTTATAGATTTTTATAGAAAAAAGGTTAATAGATTTTATTATTATTTTGCTTTTAGATATAGGACATCAGTATAAATTGCTTAAAATACTCAAAATTAAGGTAAGAGGAATCTTAAGAAGAGGTTTGAGTTTCAAGACTAATTTATTTTTTAAAGTTTCAAAATTTAAATTTTTATGTAGCCCCTTCAAGAGAAAAAGTTCAATTACCAAAGTGTTCCTGCAATCGAATTAAATTAGTGCAACAAAATTTAACTCTATCTTTAAAATTAACTGAAATGCAATGCATTGGAAAATGTGACTTGCACCCCTTTAGAAGTGGCTAGATGAGATGGGAAATTAGGTATTGTAACTAAATTGGCTATTTCAGATCTCAGGTGTTCTGCAGAGGAATTACTTGAACGTAAAAAAGCATTGAAGCAACGTCGTTGTTAATGATTTTGACAATGCTTTGGAAAATATGCATAACTTGCACCTTTATAGAAGTGCTATTAGAGATGGAAATTAGGTATGCTTACCTAATTGACTATTTCAGATCTGAGGTATTCTGAAGATGAATTATTTGAATTTAAGAAAGCATTTTTGAAAGTAGTATTGCATGTTTTATAACATCGGTATAAACAACATGTAGAAGGCTGTTTTTGTTTTAGATTTTTATACTCGGGGGAAATTTTTTTTAACATGTCCAGCAAATGTATTTTTATATAATAACCATTACATTTTTTCAATCTCATTATGTTAAATCCATCTCGTTCCTTAAAGATAATTCTAAAATTGAAGTCAATTATTTAAATATTAAGTGAATTATTTTATGAAACTACTAATGCTGTCAATTAATGAATCCACTAAATTGAACAAGTAAATGTTATTTCTCCTCTTTTCTACATTAACTTTTTGTTCTAATAGGTGGTCTAAAATCGCAAGGTATGGCATTTAGACGTATGGTTTTGCAATTTACAGAAACTAAATCTAACCTACAGTATCAAGTGATGGACATTTTGGACATAAAATTCCTAAAATTTTTTTTTTTTAATTCTTTGTAAATTTTTAAAATTCATTAAAAATTTTAGAAATGTAATTTTTAAATTTTTTGACAAGACATCAAGAATTTTTAATATTTATTAACATTTTTTAAAAGTCATTAAAATTTTCTAAAATTCATTAAGGAATGAATGCTTTACATTGATTAAGAATTTATAAATTTTGTCAGGAATTTATAACATTTGTTAACGATTCGCAAACATATAAATTTGTTGATGTGTATCGTAAAAGAACACTTAGAATTCAATAAAGTGGAAGATTTAGATTGATGTAACATAAACCTTATCTTTTCAATAACGAAACTTTTATGCCATCTGGCAGTTTGGGAAGTGATAACAGGATATTTCAGCCAGTACCAACAGCTTCAAAGTGAAGTACAAAGCTTTAAATATCATTGATAAGGTATTGATTTCTGTTCTTGTCAGCCGATGTCATTTAATCTTTCTCTAGTTAACCTGTTTAAATAAAGTACTTTCTTTCGCTAGAGGTCTGATAACGCATCTATCTGGAACTGCATTGATTGTATACTAATAACTAACTGATTATCTGTACTTCGTTACAAAATTTTTCCTTGTGCATTTTAGGAACACATTTACGCATTCCACATTTAGAATGTTTGAAAGTTGATTAATCAAAATCGGAATAGCTTCTTTTTTTTAAGCTTTCCCTTGCCAAATTTCTTGTACCAAATTTCAGAGTTGGAATTGGGAGGGTGTCTTATATCCCTCGTTTGAAACCTTTCGTCTCCTTTTTAAATGATAATCGTCTTGGAAAAGATTACTTTTTCTGTTTTTTACCTTTTGATACTTGCACAATACGCAAAAAAAAGTATAAAAAAAAAAAAAAAATAATCGAAAGATGGCTATATCTCCGATTTTAAAAGTCGTAGAATATTGCGGTTTGGACCAAAGTAATTTGTTTACTATTCTTTATTTGCTTGGTGCAATTTTTTACTTTCAATTACCCATATAGGTAATGAAAGTATAGTATTTGCTCGAAAAAAAACTTCGACGTTTTAAAACATCCTGATTTCATAAAAGTGATCGAGAAAAAATTTCTGTATGTGGGGTCTGTGTGTACGTGGTCAGCATAACTCCCGAAGAAATTGACATACGATGTTCAATTTTGGTGTGCGGGTTGGTGGGGGCGCAAGGATCTACTACTAAGGATTTCATCAAAACCGCGCATGCGCATAAGGTAGCTGCCATTGAAAAAAATCATGTGTTTCAATGATTCCTAAAAAACGGCTCTAACGATTTTGTACAAAATCTCTGTGGTAAGCCTCTTAAGGTGTTCTAAACATCCCCATCTCCGAAATTCTCGTAAATATGCTTTAATGGCGTAAAAAGTTGAAAAACGAATGCCTTTAACAAAGAGTTCTTTTTACTTGAACATCGCACATCAATGATTGATTTTTCTTTTGCCTTTTACACACAAGCAAGAACAATGTAATGTTTATCGAAATAATTTTGCAATTTTGGCGGGTTTTTTTTTGTTTTTTTTTCCCCTTATGTAAAAATTATTGCCAAAAATATCGCAAAACTGGCCATTTTTATTGAAGTGAGGGAAAATAAAGAAATGATTACACCAAGTCAAATTTTACTGCAATGACCAATATTATATAGTGTAACTGAAAGTTGTACTTTTACCAAGTAAATTGAACTCTAAATTTGAAAATTTCAATGCGGACCCCTGTTTTTTACCTTTTTTATTCGATCTAGAATTCTTCGTTCACCCTTACTATATAACTTTAGTTAATTATGTTGTAAAACATGTTATATATTGGTTAAGGGCAAATCTTAATATTAAGAAGCTTAAATTTTAAGGCTCCCCACATGAAAACAACCGAACGAACGCGTGTTTCAGGACATTATAGGTATTAGTCTAAAATTTTTCTGAAACTACTTAAATTTAGTGCGAATATTTAACAAGAAGCATATTTAACAAAATAAACTCATTCAAAAAAGAATTTTAATGTAACACAATTAACAAAGTTGAATTTGAGCCAACTTCATATACGCAATTTAATTAAGGTCAGAAACAAATATGAAACTATATAAACGTTGATAATAACTAGAAATATGGAACATCGCACAACTTCTTTCAATTACACTATAATACATATTTTTTGCCATAGTTCTACTATAACACACACACACACACACACACACACACACACACACACACACACACACACACACACACACACACACACACACACACACACACACACACACACACACACACACACACACACACACACACACACACTAGAATGATGATTTTGACGATATACTTTTCGATAATTCTTATATTATCCTTTTTTATAAGTCAAACTGAGAAGAGGAGAAAAAACGAAGCTATGTTCAATTAAAGAGAACTCTGTGTTAAAGGCATTCGTTTTTCAACTTTTTAAGCCATTAAAGCATTTTTACCGGAATTTCAGACTTGGGGATGTTTAGAACACCTTAAGCGGCATTACCACAGCGATTTTGGACAAAATCGTTAAAGCCGTTTTTTAGCAATTACTGAAAAACATGATTTTTTTAATGGCAGCTACCTTATGCGCGATTTTGACAAAAACCTTAATGGTAGGTCATTGGGCCATCATTACCAACCTGCACTCCAGGCGCGTAGCCAAGGGGTGGCTGATGGGGCTGCAGCCCCCCCCCCCCCCGAAATTTTCAAACCTCGAAAGTCAGAAATAGATCTATTTATGCTTGGATAATTAAAATTTGAAAATAACACAAGTTTTCGTTATTTTCTAATTTTTTGAAATTGTATATAAGCCCATCAATTCAAAACGAAATCATAAGTATTTTTGGAGAGCTCATACAATCCGAAATAGTTAAAAAAGTATCAAATTCAGAGTTTTTTTCCCATCATTGTCGACGAGAAACAACAGATATTTCTCAAATAGAACAACTGTCTTTATGCATAAGGTATATTGATGAAGCAACTGTACAAACTAGAGAAGATTTCCTTGCGTTTATTCCTGTCACTGATTTAACTGGTGCAGGTCTTACAGCTACAATTGTAGAAGACTTGCTAAAACTTGGCTTTGATTTAAACAAGCTACGTGGCCAAGGATACGACGGGGCGTCAAACATGCGTAGGCAATTTCGTGGTGTTCAAGCTATGGTGAGAGAAAAATACCCGAAAGCTGTATATACCCATTGAGTATCTCACTCTCTCAATCTCTGCATATCTGACGCAACGAAAGTTCAGGGCATCCGAAACGCCTTTGGTGTAATTTCAGAAATTTGCAGTTTCTTTCATAAATCTACAAAACGAACAGATATTCTGAAAAAGAATATTAAAGACTTGAAACCCAACACAAAACAGACGAAACTTAAGACGTTATGTGAAATTCGTTGGATTTTACGTCATGAAGCCATTTTAATGTTCAAGGAGTTTTTAGAGCCAATCATCGCTTCGTTAGAGGAAATCGAGGGCCTCGCAACAGACGATTCGTCCAAAAAGCCAAACATTTTGTTGCAAAGCACATGCCAGTTTTCTTTTCTAGTATGTTTGTGCATCGCCAGTAAACTGCTCGGTTGCACATACAACCTATCCGAGTATCTGCAAAGTACTAACATTGACTTGGCCAGTGCTTTGGGTGAAGTCAGCAACATAACGACGATGTTGCAATAAATGAGAAACAACCATGTGGATAAGTTTAATTCTATATATAATGAAGCTGAAACCTTAGCTGAAAAACATAATATAGAAGTCAAAACACAAAGAGTGTGTAAAATCCAAAAGAATCGCCCAAATATAGCCTACAAAACAACTGAAGAATACTATAGAATAACAATTTTTACGCCCTATTTAGATGATATGATATCTTCATTAAATGAGCTCTTTTTGCCTCATAAAGAAACAATTTCTTCCTTGCAAAACCTTATTCCGCAACACGCTGTTGGGAAGAGTTTTCAAGATATTGAACCATGCATCTCCTTTTATGAAGATGATCTTCCTACTTACAAAGATGTGATTGAAGGTGGATGGGAGCTGTGGAAAAGAAAGTGGATGTCCGTCGAAATGTTACCAAACTCAGCGATTTGGTCGCTGTATGAATGCGACCAAAACATCTTCCCCAGCGTATACGTTTTGCTCAAAATCCTATCCATTCTGCCAGTGTCAGCAGCCACAGCTGAGAGAAGTTTTTCTACTCTTCGGAGATTGAAAACTTATCTTAGAAGTACGACAAGCGAAAATCGCTTAACTGGACTGGCTTTGCTGAATATCCATAGGCAATGCTCAGTTTCAGACGAGATGGTCCTCAAAAAATTTGCCAGCAGTGGAACTGTTAGAAAATTCAATTTAACTTTGTAATGCCTCTTAATTAAATACAATTGTCCCATTATTAAACTTTATTTTAAATGTGATATTTCTTCTCATTTCCTTATTTTAAAAAGCATTTTTATTATGTTTCATTAAAGCATTCTTAATCAAGTATTATTCATGCATATTAACCCTTTGCACTCCAGGCCTTTTTCGCGCGGAGGAATCAGCAACTCGAGACATTTTAGGTTCGGCTGGTGTTTATGGATTTGCTTCATAGAAACTAAACACAGTCATTGGCCTTGCATCGAATTTCCGCATCACACCTAATGGTCCTCTAGTGGTTTGGCATCCAATCGTGGGGCGCCTGAGAGGCGCCACTGGAGTGCAAAGGGTTAATACTTAATGTCACGATTGTGAAAAGAAAGGGTCATTTGATTATTACTACATTTAACGAATAAATTTTCTTTCCAGTGAACGCTATATGTGCTAAAAGTATTACAATCCCAAAAAGTGTTTATTTGTTTTTTAGTTTGATTAATTTTGATTTGTAAATTATTGAATGATAAATATTGTTTCCGAAGTTGACATTTATAATTTCTCAGTCCCTCCCGAAAAAAAATCCTGGCTACGCCCCTGCTGCACTCCAAATTTAAACATCGTAGGTTAATTTGTTCGGGAGTTATGCTGACCAAGTACATAAAGACACACAGACAGACATTTTTTCTAGATCACTTTTTTGAAATTAGGATGCTCCTAAGCGTTTAGAAATACAAAAAAAAAAAAAAAAAAAATAGAAATTTATTTTTTTGACTGAATACTATACTTTCATAGCCCTATGTATACTTATGTGTAATTGAAAGTAAAAATTGACAAATATAAAATTATTGCATTATGTTTTTGTATGGCATTTATAAAATACTTGATGCTAATTAGGTCACGCTTATTTCTTAAATGTTTCAGTAACCTAAGAGAATTTTTTTTTTTTAAGTAATTAATAAAACTTTTTTTTTGAAACCTTATGTATATTTTCAACGTATGGAACATTGCATTCGAATACAAACTTCTTAAATTGTTATATTAACTGAGGATGAAACCTTTTATGTGATTGGCATCCCATAAAATCCTAGTCTAATACGTCTGATTTTGCGTTTTTCTAAAAAGTCCAGAAATGTCCTGGTGACCCATGAGGCCAAATTTAACGTTCAATTACTTATATGTTTACATGGGGTAATGAAAGCATAGCATTCGGTCAAAATAATAATAATAAATAATAATATAGCAGTGATGTCGATGAGATAACAAACTTGTAAATGGTTAAGTGTTTACGATTGTAATAATACGAACGGTTTAAAGAAACAACTTTATTAGTTAATACACCATTCTCCAAACTCAAACTGGTATCCTCAAATCTATAGAACACAACTACCAAGGTAAAGCGCGAGGATATCTAGTTGTGACGGCACGAGGATATATTCATCCAGCTAGAGATGCACAAGGGTATATTTTTTCCGCTACAATAATAATTTTTTTTTGCATTTCTTCACGTTTTGAAACACCCTGATTGCAAAACAGTGGTCTAGAAAAAATGTATGACTGTGTGAACGTGGTCAGCATAACTCCCGAACAAATTGTCCTACGATGCTCAAATCTTGTGTACGGGTGAGTGGGGGACATGTAAGAGTTTAAACATTTATTTACTTTAATTAATCTTTCATTTCCAATGTAATGTGATATATACGGTTCCTAAAAGTTTGCTTTTTCACACTTTTGCTAAAATATTGGTTGCCAAACGTCCTAATGGAAAGGAAAAAACAAACAAACACCACATCCCGGCGAAGGGGGGGGGGGGGGATAGACCTTGATAAGTCTAATGAAATTTTAAGAAATGTTTCTATTTAAAAAAAAATTAGGTATTGTTTTATTAATTTATATTTATTAAAAACCTGTTTAATGCAGAAGTTGTATGTTTATTATGTTTAGCCTTTATCATTTGAAACACACATTACTAAAATATATTAGTTACTTAACAATTTATGGCTAAGAAACAATTTTTTCTTTTTAACATAAATTTGTCGTCATTTAAATTAATAACAACTCCTTGAAAAATTATGAAATGGGGCACTTCGCCTTTTTTCGGATGTCTTATCTAAATATGGCATGATATTATGGGGTTGGCCTTGAACTTTTTAAAGTTTGGATTAGTTTTAATGCGTAGATGACTCCTCATGACGAAAAAATAGTAAACGTTTCCAATGCTGGCAAATGGTATTTTACTGAGCTGTTTCAGTTTTTACTAACCATCCGAAAAAGGACGAATGTGGAATTTGCAAATGCTCTATTAAAGGGTGTTGTTACCCAAACATTTATAAAAAAATTAATTTGAGTTTACTATAGTTTATTAAAATGTAAATTCTTCCCTTTAAAATGATACCACATTTATAATAATACCTCATTTAGAAGTATTTTTATTAATTTTTTTAAATTAAAATTATGAACTATTAGTCTAAGTAAGCTTTTCTTTAAAATGCGTTTATCTCAAAACGACATTTTTCATTACTCATGTACCTTTTTCTCAGAAAATACTTGATACAGAACTTTTTTTATCACATCTAGCAGACACTTATTATTTTACTGAAGTTGGGTTTTAATTGTAATGGATTTACTTTTTTTTTTTAATGAATTACCGAGTAAGTCGCTCAAATTTGTTAAAAATCACAAGTTTTTTTGACGAAATAAACCAGAACAAAAAACATTTTAAAAATAATAACAAAATCTTACTTTAGTATATAAAGTAGTATATTTAGTAACATAAAAGGAATATGTGATAAAATTTTTAGGTAGATAGCTCGTGCAGTTTCTGTGAAAAAGGTACATGAGTAATGAAAAATGTAGTTTTGAGAAAAACGCATTTTAAAGAAATTATTACTTACACTTATAATTCCTAATTTTTTTCCCCAAAAATTATTAAAAATACTTCTAAATGAAGTATTATTACAAATGAGGTATCATTTTAAAGGGAAAAATTAAAATTTTAATAAAGGACAATAAACTCAAAATTGATTTATTATAAAGTTTTGGGTACTAACTCCCCATAAAGGCAAGACGTTGCGAATGGGTAAACCATGCTCAAGGAGCTGCGCTTTATAAAACTAAGCCATAGTGATTTCGCCTAACCATCCTTGAGACTGGTTGAATATTGAACTGCTTTTCCTGCTTCCTAGTTAGCCAGAATTGTGAAATATGTTTCTGAACCTGTATATAATAAAACAAAAGCTATCACAATTTCGATAGAGGTTGAAAAGGGGAGATTCTTTATGTGGAATATCACAACGACCTATTTTTCATAAAGTAAGGAAAATGAAATTTGGAGAAATTTCGTGGTGACATGTGGAAATTCTGCTGGTCTATCATTTGATTGTTGGCTTTGAGGCATCACATGCCAACAAGTTATTTCAATCCACTGGCTGTCATGCACGTATAAATGCGTCATTTGATCATCAGTTTTTCCAGCAATACACAACATTTTTAAATTTATAAATAAAATATTTTTTAAATATTTTTATTAGTATGATAGTTTTAACTTATCTAAAACAAATGAATAAAAAATAATTAAAAAAAATTATTTATTTGAATTGGAAATATAATTAAAAAATTATTGCAGGGAAAACAACTGTAGAGTTTCGCCCATTTCCTTAACCGTCAGTGGGCTAGATTTAATTTTTTTTATTATGTCTCCTGGCTTCAGACTGCTTTAAACAGCTTCAGTTTAATTAAGGGCATCTGTATACCAATTGATCGTGACAGGTGGTTGACTAACAGCTTTTATTAATAGGTATATTAATTTTACTTCTGCAGATGTATTAAAGTAAAAATAAAGTATTTTGGCAAATATAAGCGCGATGCGTTACTTACCAATTTTTCAATACTTTTATGTTTATCATAAATAAGATTTGTAGCTAATTGCATGAATGAAAATTATTAACGGTTACAATTTTCAAAACTTAAGGTTTTCTTGTCTCAAATTTTTCATTATTTTTAGAAATGATTTCAAGGTCCTTTTTTATCCTATTAACTTATTATAATTTTATTCTTAGGGAAACAACAGTCTATTATAACCTTAAAATTGTTATGATTAAATCTATTACCCCTGAATATTTTTTGTGTTAATAAAAACTGTAAATAATCTATACTTTTTTAGAAACCAAATTGCTCTGTCATGTATTCTCAAGTTCATCATCCATCAGAGTCTACTTCAAAAAGATTGAAAATGAAAATTGAATCTCAGAAAATTCAGTAAACTATGTTCACATTTAAAGTTTTGTGAATCAGATTAGGGGGGTTATAGTAACGATCATTCTCTATACTCGCTATGTTACAAGCTTCTAGTCTAGTGCATTTAGAAACTACTTTCTTTAAATCCGTGAAATTTGGTGAGTAGGTACGAATAAAATCACTTAATGAAATGACATCAATTGTTTTCATTTAATGTCTCTGTATTATAAATGAAAATTAAAATAGCAAAAGACAAAACCAGGTGGTGCCACTGCATATGCATTGGCATAAGGATTTCGAATACAAAATAAAATAAATTAGCCTCTATTTTCGATTTTTTTAATTTATGTCATTTCATTAAGTGATCGTTTTTGCACCTTCTCAAGGTTTTCTAGAAAGTAGTTTCTAAATGCTCTGGGCTAGAAGATTGTAACATAGCGAGTATAGGTCCTTACTAGGACTTCCTCTTGATGTAAAAATCAACATATATTATTTTAATTTGCTTCATTTCGAAAAATATCTTTAACTATGTTCAATCCACGGAATTATAAACTACTTTGTATTTATGCGCGTTTTCAAAAAAGACATTGGGATAAAATCCAGTGCTATAGTTATTTGTTAGTTTGCTTCTCAGGTTGAAAAGTCCTATTTTTATTGCAGTCAATATACATATTAGGCATATTGTACACTTTTGTACAAAACCTGTTATTGCAGTTTTAGTGGATAGTGTTAATATTATAAAGAAGAGTTAATGGACCATAGTACAACTTTCAATTACACTGAATAATGGTTACTGTATTTAAATTTGCCTTAGTTTGGTGCAATTTACCCTTTTCATATTTTCATTCATTAAAAAAATTTCCAGTTAAGCTATATTTTAGGCAATATGTATTACATTGGAAAAAAAATAAAAATAACACCGTTAAAATGCTGAAATTGGCTATATGTTTTTCGATAAATATTACATTAGCCTTCCTTGTATGTGAAGCAAAGGATAACTTGGGATCATCGCACAACTTTCAATTACACTATAATACTGATGTCAATTTGTGTAATTTACCGTTTTTATATTTTTATCATTTATTTAGAAAAAATGGTCAATTTGGCGATTTTTTTGCCATGATTCTTGTATGGGTCTTATATATGAAACTGTAAGGAGAGGTGAAAAAACCATCGTTGATGAGGTATGCTCAAGGAAATATAACTCTGTGTTAAAGGCATTCGTTTTTCAACTTTTTACCCCATTAAAGCATTTTTACTGGAATTTCTGAGGTGGGGATGTTTAGAACACCTTAAGAGGCATTATCACAGCGATTTTGGACCAAATCGTTTCAGCCGTTTTTTAGCAATTACTAAAAAACATGATTTTTTTTTTCAATGGCAGTTACTTTATGCGCATGCGCGATTTTGACGAAAACCTTAATGGAAGGTCCTAAGGCCATCACCAACCTGCTCACTAAATTTGAACATCGTAGGTCAATTTGTTCGGGAGTTATGCTGATCAAAGATAGAAATTTTTTCTAGATAACTTTTTTGAGATCAGAATGTTCCAAAACGTCGAGGGGGAAAAAAATCGATTTATTTTTTATATTTTAAACCGAATCCTATACTTTCATTATCCTATCTATTACATATGGGTAATTGAAAGTAAAAAAGTCTTTGGTGGTTGATGCTCAAGGAAAGAGAACTCTGTGTTAGAGATATTCGTTTTTCATGCCACTATCACATTTCTTCGGAAATTTCGGAGATGGGGATGTTCAAAACACCTTGTAGGAGGAGTATACATTGAAAAAATTAATTTTGTTATAATTATTAATGATATATTCAATTAATTTTTTTAATTTCATTTTCAGATGCCTCTCAACAGAAACTTTGAGGAATTATATTAATAAGTGTAATGATTGATAAAGATTGAATAATGAAGACTGATTTCGGAAACAATAATAAACTTTATATATTCGCCTCTAATGTGGCTACAATACATACAACAACAATAATAAATATTTTATAATGTTGACTAGGGAGCATAATGCCCTATGAACGAGACAAACAGTAATTAGTCGAGCAAAATATGACATCTCTGGAATATAACGCATTAGATAGAGATATTTGGTTGAAACTATACACACAGATAGTTATTTGCTTTTACTAAAATAGAAAATTACACTTGACCAATTACATAGTAGAACTGTGTTTACTTAACTACAGAAACATTTTGAAATCTAATATGTGACTTAATCTCATGGTAAATGCATTCTCTAAGGCGAAACGAGTGCAGTTTTTCAATATTTCGTATCTGAAAGTTTTATAAATGAACTCAATGAACGAATTGTTTAACTAATTTACTTAATGTTACATTTTGACGATAATTTATGGCACTTTTTAAATGAATTTAATGAACGAATTGTTCAATTTATTTACTTAATATTAAATTTTGACGATAATTTATAACAAATTCTAAATCAACATCAATGTTCAAAAGATACAAATTTTCATGATTAATAAAAGAAATGAAATTTGAATTTTTTTATATTTTTTTAGTTTTGATTCATGATGTATGAGATTGGTATTAGCAACAAAACTGAATATTCAATGCAGTTTTATGATATTAAAAATTCCAAATATAATACATTTTTTAGTATTATAGAATGAAACTTAACATTGAAAAAAAAAAAAAAAAAAAAAAAAAACTCCTATAAGAGTTTCTACATTTTTTTTTCAAAATACATTTTTTTTTTTTGCATTAAAACTTGATTTATTCAAACTATAGGCATGTCGTGAAATTTGAAACAACCTATTCTATATCAATTTCTATATTATCTTAGTGCATTGTACACAACAGTGAATTTTACTAAACTGCATCGATATTAATATCCGATTCTTTCATTTTCAAAAGGCAGGTTTCGATATCATCAAGTATTCATGTCATAAACAGGAATAGAAAACATCCACTTCTTTGGTTACATTTCATCGCTTTCTGATATGCAAAAATACCCCAAATTTCAGCGTGGCCAATTTCCAATGATATATACATATAAGTGAGAGGAGATAACATTTGAAAGATAATATATTTAAGTGAAAAAAGTATTTTAAGTGGTAAATGATATTATGTACATCATAAGACTACTAAATCGCGTAGCTTTAGGTAAGTAGCTTAATACTTTAGTCAATATAAAATAGTATAACTCGCTTCATTTTTAACAATCCATTTTTACAAATAAATAAAAACATGAACAATGAATAAATTTGGCAAATGCATTTAAACAAACAAAAATATAACTGCATCTGAACACGTAATATTTCAACAACAATGAATAAATAACTAAATGCTTTACTTATTGCACCAAACATAAATAGACATATTTACTGTCCATCTATCAGAAGAGTGGCTCCCGCCAGATAGTCTGGATGGTGCGGGTGCTATAGAAACAAGACTTCTCGATTTAGAATAAGGGTGATAAATGCAGGAAATGGACGCTAAAAAGGTTACAAAACGGCAAATGCAGATTACTTTTTTCTGGAATCCCCAGTAAAAAATGAGGCTAGTCTTGTTTCCACGCCACAGACTGCGCTAGACAAAGTGACGGGAGCTATTCTTGTGATAGATAGATGGTATTTTGCATGATGTAAAGACTGAAATGGTGACAAAATGCATTATAAAATTAGAAATATTGATTTCGCACTTATTTGTGCACATCTTAAAATTATATAGAGATTTTTTAAATTGTGCAATGACATAACTTCATATATTGTATAGTCATAAAAGAAATAATGTTCTCATATATAAACCAATGATTCATGTATTTAAAATTCATGTACACTCATAACCATAAAGTATATAAGAAATTATAACTTCACATATACTCATAACCATCATTTGTAAGAAATTATAAGATTTTAAAGATTAAATTCTAATAAAAGTTTGTGGGTATGTAAGATGGCTTTTTTCCATTAATTATTACGAAATCTAAACTTATTTCAAACAAATAATAGGTAATGAAGTTACACACAGTATCATTTCCTTAAATGCATTTTGAAGCTTTTTATATAACATGCTACATTCATATGTTCAAACAGTAAGATGACTGAACAATTGAACAGTACCACATGATGCTTACCAAAATATTTTGAAGCATTACAATAATGGCTTGTTACATGACATGCTACATTCCTATGTTCAAAAATGAGATTTTTAACAAGACTGAACGATAGAACCCTTCCACATGAGGCTTATCGAAGCATTTAGAAACATTACAGAAATGGACATAATGCGCCACCATTTTGGTAATAAATGGCACAAAAGTACGACTAGATTTAGAAGTGAAATATTTTTTAAAAAATACATCACAGAACACTTAAGTCGCAATAGAGATAAAAGTATCCGGGCAATATAATAACAGGTGACGGAAAACGTGATGCAAAAAGCAAGTAATGACCTGAAGCTTTCTCTCTAACTGGACGAACATAACGCTTCTTAGACGTGATAGTAATTTATATTTAAACATTTATTTAAAATTTCTCTGAGGTTTAAAAGTTTGTAAACGAAGCTTTTCGTTTTCCACTTGAGTTATTTTTTATTCTCTCAATAAGATGCACCAATGATTAATCTTTCATTTGCCATGGCAACGATCATAAGCAATAATACTTTCAGTTTCACAATAACGTACAAACAAGTTTCGGCGTGGTTATCCAAGATGTGAAAGCTCAGCATTTTCTCTTCGCTAATCGAATGTATTTAGACGCAGTGTGATTTTTTTTTACTTAAGGTTTCATGTCTTAAACATCCAATCTCAAATTATAACAGGATTTGAATGCATCTGATCAAACGTATCTTAGTGGGTAATTTTGTAGTTAGTAATTGTTATACTTTTGCATAACAACACAGGGTAAATTTTGAAGTGTAAGTTCAGTATGAGTAGCGTATCAAATACTTTTTTGTAATTAATTATGTTTATTCCCATCCAATAAAAGATGTGGATTTATGATATAAAAATAATGGTAAGTTTATCAATCGAACTAATATTTGACTGTTGAGGTTTAATTGCAAGTAATGACGCCATGAGACGGGGAGGAAACTCGTAATCTTTGTCAAACCGATATGCTTATTGAAAATGTTAAGTGTCATGAGAACTTAAATCAATATATTCTCCAAATCTTTTCGGCAAAAGTATAACTGATATTCGTGTAAAAATGGTTCTTGAAATTATACATTGAAATTAAGACACTAATTTTAAACTGGAATCAATTAGATATACCTAAGTCATTGAAAATTCTGTGGGTTTTATTTGATATATTACTGTTAAGTAAATGGGTAATTTAGCACAAACATATACAATGTATTTTAAAATATGACTAATGGATTTACATTTATTGAAAAGTATTAGCCGAGAGTTTGAATTTAATTAAGGAGGAAATCTTACCTAACAAGGACAATTAATTATGATACATTGTAAAATTATTAGTGTGTAAAACCGTTATTTATAAACTATTTTTTATCATATATATAATTATAATAATTGTTTTGTTAGTTGTGCAGTGCAAGTAAAACAGAAATGTGCCTTTATTTACTATATCATGAATAATTTTAATAGGAACATCAAATTCGATTTTTTCATGATCACAAACTGATAACAAATTTTATATAACTTTTTAAAAGAAAATAAATAAATATAATATACTTAATATACATCAGTTTTTAAACATTTTATACATATAATCTATTTTTTTTACAATTATTAATTTTATTTGCCAATTATATTGCACATATTGTCAGACTTTCCTGTGGTATTTTGGCATGTTTGACTGGCCTTAAAGGACGGAAAATTATCAAACATTAGTTACCTGCAAGATACATTATTAAATTTACTTAATATTAAAGTTTTTATTTTAATACTATAGTATATGAAATTAATACTTTATACAAACTTTTCATTTGTGCGGGGAAAAGTTAAAATTAACAATTAACGTTCTATAATTTTATCATTCAAAATCGAATCTAAAAAAATAATATCAATTTAGTTCAAGAATAGCAACAAATTTAATCAGAATAAAAGTGATTTTCAAATATTCACATCATTTTAAAATTGAGTTTAAGAATAAAAATATCGAAGCCAGGTTTATATAAACGAATTAACAGTCCTCGTGTCAGTTTTAGTTACCACAAGAAACTCCTAAAACAAAATATAATTATTTCTGTATCCAACCGCCAAAACTCGAAATTACAAACTTTTCTTTGGTTACCATTCTCTATCACAGAGGAAAAGCGCCTCAACATGGTCATTACTATCAGCAACAGTGATTTCTTCCCACATTATGGATATTGCCATCAGCAACAACGACAATTTTCTACATAAATGAACTAGATGAAGGGGTCTCAGCCCCACTAACCTACTGGCCAAAGTCTACAATCAACTATGACTTGGTCTACGAGTGGAGATTCTGCTGGAAAGTCCTCCACGGAACGATTTCAGGGTGGACCCTTTGCAGGGTGCGAAAGCTTTCTTTGGTAAGATCAGATGGTGGACTACAGAAGGATGAGGGGTCATGCCCTCGCCCAAGTCGGTTGGTGCCCTGAAGGATCACATCGTCCTCCGGGTTGTGCCCTCTTGGTGCGAACGGGTCATGCCGTTTGATGTTTCGCACCCTGCCAGCCACCCCGAGCTTCGGGCTAAACAAAGTGAAGACGGAACGTGTCCGGCGATCTTCTTCAGGTTCAGAACGGCAGGCTGGAAGTGAAAATGTTCTCAACCAGTCCTGGTGCAGGGACCAGGTCTTCTAGCCTGAGATAGAAGATTCGCTGGAGTCCCTGGACGCTGAGGGTTCGCAGTTCTGGTAGCTGGGTGAGGATTCTGCTGAAGTAGTGACGCTTTTTTTGCGCCTCGTTGTTGTAGGTGACGTGGTCTCGGAGGGAGGAGATTATTTTCATTTGCAGTTGCTCGACGCGGTGGGGTTCTTTCAGTCCGTGCCGCTCTGAGATGGAAAAAGAAGAATTTAGCTCGTTGTAGTGAAATAGTTGATAAAGAATAATGACGCATTTAATGCACATTTAGAGCTTAAATAAGTTGGTCCTTATTAACAACATCTTATAATCCTTAAATTTTCAATCAACCTGCCCCCTATAAAAACCACCCACCCCTATAGAATTAAGAGCAATATATGCCAAGATGGTACACTCGTCAATAGTCAATTATAAAAGTATTATTTGGGACCTCAAAATTCCTACAACTTGTATCCATAATCGCTTAATATCTGAGTGAAGAACGAAGTGAAACTAACAGTTTAAGTCATTTGGAAGTGACTTCGAGAAAACTTAATTTAAAACCTTAATCCGGATGTACACACTACCAGTAGGGGTTCCATTTTGAATCGCCAGTTCTGTGAGATCAGTTAAGGGACCACTTCGCCGTTTGCAGGTGATTATGGGAGAGCGCACGTGATTGGAAGATGAGAGTAGCTGGCACCAGTAAATGGAAAAGGTTTTATTTACTGGAACCAGTAGCCAGCGATGTCACATGACGTCACAGGCTGGCCATCTAAACTGAAACCCGACTGGTAGCGTGTAAACCCAGCTTTATGAAAGTTAATTAGATCTCGAACTGTATCGATCTTCTTCCATGACATATCATCGGTTAGTCCCATTAATCTCTTTAGTGAACCAACAAATAGCACTCTTATATCTATTTACACAATAAGTATTTCAAAAACTTCAAACTCTCTCTCATTGAGAAATACATTATCCACAAAAGTACTCACCAGTTACGAGGGCAAGTGCACAGAGACACGCAAAAGCGGAGATGTCTATGTCCATGCTGTGAAGACTCGCTGAGAAGTCCAGAATGGTATTGAGCCAGTCTCCGAAGATCTGTTGACATTGTTCACGACTCAGAACACTTCCGTTGCAAAACGTAAACTTCTCGTCTTCAGGTCGAATCCTGCACAAGAGAAGATTGAAAATTGTTAAATATAGACCTACGAATAAATAATGAATTGGACATGAATATACACGCATAAAGAGGACAATTTTAATATATTTGCATTTAAACACACAGCTGCAGTTAAACGGGTTAGTGAAGTCGAAGATGGGTTATAAGTTTAGGCAGCCAAGAGTGTGTAAGTGGCAGTCTACTGTTTCAGTGTGATAAAACAGCAATTTATGTTTTCATGCACTATCTGTCAACCAGCTGTTGTTTGTCGTGATGTGGTTTTAAATAAAAGTGGCTGAAACTTAAATTAATCACCTTTTGAATCACACACACACACACACACACACACACACACACACACACACACACACACACACACACACACACACACACACACACACACACACACACACACACACACACACACACACACACACACACACACACACACACACACACACACACACACACACACACACACACACACACACATATAAGATTTAAGTGTTCATGAAGAATACGAATAATTGCGAATAGGTAATCGGTGTTGTTTTATTTTGGATAGTTTATACAACTCTTAGCATTTTCTTACATTTCTATTTATCTATCCGACTCTGTTAGGTAAGTTACTAACTAGGCAAGATTCAAGGCATTTTCTTCAAAAATAAAGTATACAGAATGAATTATAAGTCAACAAATTGCATTTTGTTTCATTTAAATACAAGAAACTATTTCCTAGCTATAAGGATAATTCTTTAATTATTTCAGAAAAGGGAATATAACATCATGTTTGAATGATTATACAGAGACATGTTAGGAGAAAAAAAAAAAAAGAGTATAGGAGGCGTTTTCCTCAGAAGAGAAAAAGATACTGATATCTGGAATCCCAAGTATAAAATTGGGATCTGATGTTTATTATAAATTATAGTGTTAACAAAGTTAAAGATAGTGAAACTAATTTTTAACACATAATAATGAAACATTATGGGATCATTTGAAATTCGTTACCATTAAAATTAACGTTAATATTAAGATAAAGGTCGTTTCACCGAAAGAAGATTTAATATTTACTTTTCAATTCGAGTTATTGTATTAAATGAAAAATTATATGGTTTGCGGTATTAAGTGCTTCTTTTCCTAATACAGAGTTTTGTGCAGAATTAGTTTAAATAAAGAGTAGATATTTAAATATCAAACCCAAAGTTGAAATATTTAAAAGATCCACATTTGACGTTTTTAAAATTGACTACGGTATATCATCATCCATCACCTTTAATTTTATTTTGCATTTTGCATAGTCTTCAGAAAGTTTTCTGGCATTCGTTTTTTTTTTCTAACATGGACAATTGCTAGATTAAGAGTGTATAAAATCAAATTAGGTGACTTTTCTGCATTAATTGAACAATAAAATCTGCACAATCATATAGTACAGATAGAAAACGTATATCCAGTCATTCAATATTAAACATTTATTGAATTCAATTTTATAGAAAGGGGGGAAAACTTTCTGAGTCATGGATTGAACAATAAATGAAAAACTCGAAGATCTGTCCTATTTCAATATGAAAGTCCTGATAGAGTTTATCAGTAGGTATACTTAGTATTTTTTATCACTACAAATGAACTTTCTCCAAGACTGATTATAAAATTGATTTACGAGTGACAAACATTCATTACTTCCTCGAACAACATGATAACAATTCATCTGACTAACAACCATCCAAAAGAACTAACTCTGAATGTAATGTATCATTGTTTTATCTCCAGCACAAAAAGTATACATGTTTAGCTGAGAGGGTTTGACATAACTTTTAAACACTTTTTTAAAATTTTAGCTCTAAGTTTATTTTATGTATGTACCAGTTAAAGATGAAGTTACAAACAAATGTCTTTTCTATAAGATTAGTTTGTAAGGAACCTGGTTTTATAGTTAATTTTTGTTATGAAGCATTGATTATTTGCATAGTTAAAGGGTTAAGTGAATGAAGAAGGTGTGTGAGATTGTTTTCTATCACAATGGATGTGGTATGTGTTAGGCTAACTTCGCACACTTTCCCTAGAACTATAAAATGTTTAAGGGGGTACGGTACCGAAAATAAAAAAAACTTTATTTATGTACATTTTTACGTCAAAAATTTATTTTATGTATGAGATACTATTTATATATCTTTGAGAAAATGTTTTTTTAAATATTGTGTTTTGTTATTTAAAAAAAATTTAAAAACCAAGAAAAATCCATAATAATTGATGTTTGCGTATTTTGATATAAGTCAAGAAAAAATAAAAAAAAATTCAAAGTGAAAACTTTCTGTAATACATAATTATATAAAGAAAATTTTGTCTTCACAGAATTTTGATAGGTGAACTAAAAAAAATTAAAAAAATTCTCAAAGTTAAAATATTGAAATTTTTGCTTTTTTTTATGTTATCTTTTACGCTAAAAATTATATTTTAAAACAGAATTAAAAAAATAAAATTCTGTGAAGACAAAATATTTAAAACTATATAAATTAAATGTTCCAAAAATTTGAATAGCCAATTGTTAATGGTTCTGGAGATATATCGATTTGAATATGCAACATCTGTGAAAAACACTAGTGCTCGAAAAACGCACTTTAACAGACTCTTCAAGGTGTTACGACCATTAGTGATGTTTAAATCACAGGTAATTTTGTGGCGTTCTAACCACCGGAGGAATAAGATAAAAACATCATTCTCTTCAGGAATGTATGAACTATTTTTTAAAATCAGAAAAAAAAAATTGGTATTTTTGAAGAAATTTCGGTACCATACCCCCTTAACAACAGATATCTTGACTAATGACTGAAGAATTAAATATAAAAATATTAGGGGTTAACATCTCAAAAATTATAACTTTATATATAGCCAATTCGTCCACTTAGCCCACATCACATATATATTCTAAAATTTTATAGAAGTTTTCTTTATTACCAGCGCAAAATTCAATAATTAGCAAACATATTAAATTTAACCTGAAAAATTTGATATTATTTATAAACTTAGTGTTTTTATATCGTTATTATAAAGGAGACACTTAATGATTTCGTTTGGTATTGAGTCTTTTGTATCTCCCTCATTCGATATTTAGTACGTAAACTAAAAATGCTTAAAATTATGTGTTGTTAGAGCAGTGGAATGGCTATACCGCATGTGGATTGATATTTTTTTTTCTAAATTAGAGTATTTCAAAGTATTAATACTGAATTCGTTTGTAACTTGTGTGACAATGTCTCTTTATCTTATCTTCATTATATCTAAAATGAAATTGGTCACGGGATAAAAACGTTATCTGATATTTAATCTATTGAAAAACCTCTAAACTAAAGCGAGCGGTGTCATTTTGCACCATGGACTTGATTGAGAAATTTATCTATTGAAGTTGTGTGTGATCTAAGCAGTAACTGGCAATATACTGGGTCTCCAATGCATTTATGAGATTATATCTTCTTCGTTATAACGTTGTTTCCCATCATCAATTTTTTTATTATCTTGGACTGTAATATTACAACTGTGAGTGAGACTAGAATTTTTGAAATGCAAAACTATTTTTTTTTTCAATGGTTTAAAAAGGAAGAAACGTTATGTCATCCTAAAATGAACATTTAACTTTTTTTTTAAAGCAATGCACGACCTTTACTTTTTAATTGGGTAGAAAAATTCCCAAATTTTAATAAGGTTTATTCATTTGAAAAAGTTCTTAAAGATGGATCGCCAACAATGCCCCTATCCCTATACCTAATACTTCACGTTTTTGGAAGCAATATCTGCCGAACTATTGCTTAAAAATAAGGAAAATATTTTACCAGGTATAAAAGATCAGCATACTTTGAAAGTGAAATAAGTTATTTTTAATAATTTATTATAAACTATCTCATTAAAACTTTTCAAAGTGTAATGGTAATCAACCAGATATTTTCCCTTCGAATTTTGTTGATAAGCTTTTATTGCTGGTGTTACATCTGGTAAACAAATTTATAAGTTTAAAATAATACATCGGAAGATATCGTGGTCTACAAAATTAAGCATTATGTCTATGGGTAAACTGGTGATCCTGCTTGACTCTTTACTTACGGGACTTATAAGTCTCGTCAGTTTTCTCATGGTACTGTATTAATTTAAGCGCTTTGAGATCCATTGGAACTTTGAAATCCACTTTTAGGACTTTCGTTGGATGGCAGCACAAGTTTATTTCTCTTTATATGTAAAGACATCGTTGATTTTTAATTTTTTAGACGTTCATTTTGGCCCTACATCATCTTATACACTTGTCTCTATCAAGCTTTCGAAAAGAAATAAGCTTGTGCCGCCATCCAACAATGTAAGAACGAAGTTCGTAGAAGTGTATTTCAAATTTCTAATGAGTCTGAAAGCATTTTAAATTAATACAGTACCATGAGAAAAATGACGGGACTTCTCCCCGTCCCGACAGTAAATAAAGGGTTAAACTGATCGACACAATTCTATGAAATTAACATGTTATAATTATGATCGTACGCATCCAATTGATTGCAAAGTGAATGATAGATCAGCCTATTTTAATATTATAACTTGAAGCGGAATTTTGAAAACAAATAGTGAAAAAAGTGAACCAATCAGTCACCCAAACCATTGTTATCTACTGTCTGAAGTATTTATACAAAAAAAAAAAACGAGACCAAAATATCTTTCAGAAGGATGGTGATTTTAGCCAGAACTAACATCATGTTTAGTAGATAACTCCGGATTGAATCAAGTGCGTTAAAATAATAAAATTTTAATAAAAACCTAAAGGGACTTACCGATAGGCTAGTCTCAGTGAGAAGAGCTCTAAGCTGGCAGAATGAAAGAGCAATTCTTGATCTTCTTTGGTGAGATCTACAAAGCCAGGGACTTTATCGGCAAACTGCCGGATGACTTCGATAGAAGACACTAGGAGGTCATAAAACTGCTGAACCTGTTCAGCTGCCGTGGATGTTTCTTGTTTTTGGATGCTGGCTTCTTGGAACTGGATGAAGAAAAATAGGATATTTTAACTAAAATTTAGTGATTAAAATAATGCTAGTAGTTTAAATAAAATGCCTTATGATTGGGCCAGTGGTTAGATATAATTGAGAGAATTTAACATAGGAGGGGGAAATGTATTAGAAACACTGATAGTTGCATTCACATATGTAGGAATGGAGAAAAATAAGATTAATATTATTATTATTATTTTTTTTTTTTTCAAATCGACTTCAATTTTAAATGTCTGGTAATGTAAATGCTCAGTATTTCAAAATATAGCATTAAACATTTCAACTTTCGAATGTTGAGTACTTAAGTAAAGTTGAATAAATTAATTGAAATTATAAGATCACAAGCAAATATCAACCTTAGTATATCAATTTAAAATACGAGTCAATATTTACCTAAAAAATAATATTTTTTTTATTCTTGATTATTTAAGACAGTCATTAAAAAAAAAACAGCTTCTTGCTTATAAAATATAATAAGCTATATTAATCATATTCATGTATCATAATAAAAAAATATATAATTTACCAGAGCGAATATTTAAAATTGCAACTCTTAGTTTTCCATAAATTCTTAAGAGTCAACAACCGTCTTAAATCAAGATACGCAGCTGCGCACTTCCCAAATTCGACATCAAAAACATAGTCTTAATTTTTAACAAAAGTGAAATTATTACAAATTTGTACAGCTAACTCCATACCTGAGAATAGTCAAGGTTCGCCAGGTCCGGTGTGGTGTCTACATGTGCTCGAACAAGTGCTGTGATGGTGCTGACCGGTGGAGAAGGAGGAGATTCTTGGGGGGATTTGGGTTTGGAGGGCAGCCGGCCCCTTCTACCTTTCAGATTATCCGTCCTCACAACTGGTCGGGAGAGAAAATAAGAAAAAATGGTTAAACACGACTAGATATAATATAGAAAGACGATATGGTGTTTAGGAACTGGTGTGTGGCATTGATTGTTTATGTTTTGGCGGGGTACTAGCTTCCGGGTTTTGAGAAAATGCGTAGTTCTGCCAGCTCGTTCTGGAAATTGTGAGAAAGTGGAGAAAGAGAACACTGTTTCAGGATTGTTTGGTGGCGCCATCTGTTAATATGTTGGTGAAGTAGAAAGGGTGCTTGGGAATATGGAGGCAAAGAATTGTTGTCAGAATGTAAATATCTACTCTAGAGATGTTTTTTTCTTGGATTTGTTAGAACTTTTTATCGCATTTGCCAAAATGTTTTGGCTGTATTTACTGAAATCTTCAAAACTTACATTTAACATATTATTTGTCGACATTTTTAGGCTTTTATGACCACTAGGAAAGTAAAATATTAAGCTCGGATGTCTAACGTAGAATGTATTTTGAAAACTAATGAATGATTTTTGGTTTATAGTAACTTAGATTGAGTGCGTTATTTAAAGAGCCGCAGAAAAATTTCAAATTACAAAATTGGTCTTTACCTTCTTTGACCATGCCCACAGCCAAGCATTTCTGGAACCTGCAGAATTGGCATCTATTCCTTCGCCTTTTATCAACAGGGCAATCTTTGTTGCCTAAGCAAACATACTTAGCATTTTTCTGAACAGTCCTCTGTAAGATACATATTGTAAATGTAGATTGTGATGTAATAAAACTTATTATAGCAGTTTCTTAAATTGCAGATTTTGGGGGGGGGGGGGCAAGATTTTGATTCTTTGGAGAAAAGTAAAATGAATTATTATATTACTAATCAACGCTCAGTAAGAGAAAACTACTAAAGTAGATAAGCGTATGACTGCCAGAACTTGCTAGACCATTTCCCGCGTTAAGAAAAATAGCGTTTCAAGTTTTGAAATAAAATTAATGCAACTTCAAATAGAACTCCACAGTGATTTTTTTATTGATATACTCTGATTTGGGGCAGTCAGTTGGTTTCACACAAAGCTATAAATTCACCTAAGCTATAAATATCAGGTAAAGTAACACATCCTAATGGAATGACACAAAAAAAATATTTTTTTTATTAGTTGTCAGTTCGCTGACATTTAAGTTAGAAAATAAAAGTGTTGGTATCACTACTATCATATACTAACAACATATTACTATTCCCTCTGCCTTTCACATTTACTCCATGTTCCTATTTTATGGTACTAGCAGGTTCTCATACCGATTTTCTATCTGACGTACTCAACAATCACGTGGGTAAACACAGTGGATATAATATATATCTACATTCGAGGACAAAAAATAAGCCCCGAGAACATCATCGAACAAGAAGATACGCTTCAATGAAGGAGAATGTTGAGCAATCTCACCTTGAAAAATCCCTTGCATCCTTCGCAAGTTCTGACTCCGTAATGTTGGCAGGCAGCATTGTCCCCACACACGGCACATAACATGGATGGAGGGGGAGTGTTCTCCGGAACACCTGGAGAAGACCGACTGGAACCGCCAGATGTGCCACTGGGGGTGGTGGGTGTGGTCGGAGGCCTTATGCTGAAAAAAGTGGAACGTATTGTGTCAGTAATACATACATAAGTGCAATAATTGGATGATATAAAATGAATTAGATGAGTTTTTGAGTATGGCCATGACCAATTGGTCTGTGAAAGAATGAGTACTTGGTGGGTTTGCAAAGGTATTTTGAAGCACACTGCTTTTGTGCAAGCTGCTTTTGAGATACACCTTTATAATTACATCTTCGACGATTAAAGCGCAATTTGAAAATTTACTAAGAGGATTCCATGTCGATTTCTCAACGAATTCATTTTATGTTCTTCCCAAAGTGTTACAGATTTGTTGATTTGTTTACTTCAATACATTACTAGTCTAGATGGTATAAAAAATATTAATAAATCTAGGGTTTTTTCCTAAAGATATCTGTAAATCTGATTCAGTTGATGAATAGGAAATTTTGCTTTTACGGACTAATAAATACTAAAGAGCAGTTCAAATATATATTCGTGAGGAAATGTATTTTTTGTTTTGTTTTGTTATAAATGTACAATTTGGGTATTCTTACAATTATTTGAATATATCTTACATTAATACCATAACTCTATTTAGGGAACTTTTAATTACTAATATTTTATTTCAAACTGCATTCGGCAAGATGATTTCTACCCAAAAAATAACAGACTATAACCTACCTTTCAGACGTAGACGAACTGGACAAAGTAAGCGAGGGCTTCCTGCCACTCTTGGCAGGTTTCGGACTAGGCAGTGGAGACGTCAGCTCATGCAAAGTAGACGGTGACGGTTGTCCGAAAGATGTCTCTCCAGAGATACCAGAGAAAGAGGTCGGAAAAGGAGCCACCAGTTGATGGAAGGAAGGTTGTTTGGTGCTGGAGGTGGCTGATTCGAAAGACGATGGTGGCAGGAAAGAGGACGATGATGGCCCCGGGCTGTCCAGTGGGGTGGTTGCTGCGGCAGCAAGAGTGGTCACGTCGTCGGACTGGGGAAAAGTGGCCATTGAAATTGAAAAGCGGTCGCCTTCTAAAAGGGAATAGGAGATGGATTTAGTTGGTGTGAAGGTTTTTGTATAGTTTCCATAAAAAGTGGTGTGTTAACAGCTTCCATGGATTAAAAAGAACAATTTATATTTAAAGGAGGAATTTTTCGACTATATGTCAATCGCTTCTTTTGGTCGATTTTAATTAATTAAAACTACCATGTTTAATTATGCAGTTCAGTCAATGATAAGCAAATGTTCAAGCTGCCAAAATGTAAAATAAAATAATAGGATTCATAGAACGTTTGTAGCTCAGAATTTCACGAATGGGTGTGCTCAAAATTAATAAATGTTTCAATCGTGTTCGCTGCCAGGTTGGCTCTTGCACACTCTTGGCTTGGAAAGAATAAAAAAAAAATCAGGAGTAAAAAGAGCCAAAGTTTATAGGAGAAAGGGGATCCGTTTAAAATATATTTTTAATTGTATATTTCAACAGAAAATTAAGGCATAAGTGTTTATTCGTATTTCATTTGGAAATAGAATTCACTTCTTTAAAAATCATTATTTAAACAAAATGTTTGCCACTTCGTACCCTTCTGCGTATTTTCTGCAACACCTGAAGGTAATTTCGACAACAAGCATTTAAAATTTTGTAAAAAGAAAATATATGACAAAAAGCTAGTTACACACATCAAAATACGAACAATATATTTACGATATCCATAAATCATTAAATAATAATCAATTTTATAAGGCGTATCATACAGTCATTAAACTTAAAATACCCACGAAATAATCAAAATATCTTACCAATATCTTCCTCCATGGGCACCTCATCCCCAGCGGCAATGTCTTCAAACTTAAACGAGAACACCCCACATACGTCCGATCTCCTGTACCTTGGCGAGTATGTCTCCTGAAAACTTGGTAAAGAGGCGATTCCTCCAGCAGTCGTTGGCGTCAGGTCTTCAGGGGTTGGTGTCGCTGTACCAAATGAGGACTGCTGGAACATGTCGTGGAAGGTACTGCTACTGTGGCTATCTCCACTGCTAAGGAAAGTCTTGGAGGGGGCGATGTACTCAAGAGGTGGGAGGTCAAAATCTTCTCCTATAAAAGCTCCCTCTTCAGGAAAGGGAATGCTGAATTCCGGATTCAGGCCACTGAATTGCGAACTCTGGAAAGAAATGAATGTTTGGTTAGTGACGCGATGAGGAACAGGTTTTGGAAGATGTTAATTATAATTTTAGATCTTATCTTGGGATGCTTTACAGTACATCTTTTAAATACTATGAAATTTTAAATACTTCTTGTTTTTAACTTTGAGTCGTTCTGGATTTTACTCGTTGAGGTGTTGTTCAAAGTCGAAATTGCAGTTTTATTTTGATTCTTTTGTCTCCTAAGAATCGCAGTTAAAATTTTATTTACTTGCCCTTTCAGGAAATAAAGATAGAATATTTGATTGTGTTTATAGTTAAGTGATATTTTCATAACCTAATGTGGAACAAATCAGTCTTAAGCGTAAGAGGAGTGCTGTATTTGTATTTATGCAGTAGGCAGTAAGTTTACGTTCTTTGAACGGATATTTCAACAGTATGTTCTTAAATAAGTCAGTCGGAGAGGAATGTATTAAGCGAAGTGATGTTACCTGTGGCTGCTGAAGCAGGAGCATGGTGACGGGTGTGGTGGCGTCAGTGGCGGTGGTAGAAGTAGCGGTGCTCGTGGTTGTTCCACTGTCGCTGCTGGTGACAAGGCTCGATGTCGAGGCCGGGTCGCTGGGGCTCTCACTTGTCCTGCAGCCAGTGGCCGAATCTCGACTCGTCAGCTCGGGGGCTGAAACACAATAGATATTACTCAAATGTTGACTGCAGGATATTGTTTAGAATTGCAGGGAGGTTACGATATCAAAAAGTAGAATAAGAGGAATCCATAATCAGTTCAAGGAGCGCTTCATTTTAAAATAAAATATACTCTATTCTTGGAGTCAAACTTTTCGTCAAGTGCTAGTCAACCAACTCTGAATAAACAGTACCCTACTCTGAATTGCATAGGGTTTAAATATTGCAAGTCTGAGTTTAATCAATAGAATTGTCGCTAAGATTTTTTCTCCAAATGTGTATCTCATAATTATAAAACGATTTTCTATTTTAAAGCGAGAGTGTCATTTTAATACAGGTCATCGTAAATATAAACCCATTAATATGTATATGGCTGAAGGCCAGCAATTTATACAAAGTATAAGCAGAATCAATAAAATTTCTAAAATGTAAGAAAGTAAATGCATTTTTTGTGAAATTAAGTTTAAATTGGGTTTTTATTGTGTTTCTTTAAGCATTTTGGTATATGACTTTGATAATCTCATAGGTGTCTGTTTATCGTCAACCCTCTTGATGGTCTCAGTTAATGTAATGATTTTGATCATTTCTACGAACGATAAGGAATGTAGTTACATATTTATAAATAGTTTATATTGGGATGAAGCGATGCCTTATATTGATTGTTAGGAGGCAAATCGAGCATTTTGAGGTTGAACAATAACTCCTCAGATATAATTCCCACGTTTGCATATGACCTGAGGAATAAAGATGTTGGAAACAAATGGGGGACTTTTCAAAAGGTATAAGGTTGCACTTACTGCTGTATGCAGCAACCAAGAGATCGGCCAGCCACTGGTAAAGCTTTTCGTGCGATGAACAATACATAAAGTGTTCTTCCAAAGATGGAGTAGATTCTGAGAAAGGGGAACCACTCGTCATAATAAAGTACATACACTCATGGCATGCACCAATTTATCATGCACGTTTATACTCCGACATAGAATTAAAGAGCACTATTTATTGGCGAACATAAAAAATTAAACTCGTTTAAAGCAAGGAAAACAATAATATCTAAGAGTGGAAAAACGTATCACACATGAAATGAAATCTGATACAAATACCTAATTTTGGTAGAGTTTTATCTACATGGAAGCTCTTTGCACTTCAAAACTATGTTAGAAAAGGTTTTTTTTTTGTCTAATTAGAGAATTATTTTAAAATATCCTTTATAATTTCATTTGTTTCAAAGAATTGGCTTACATTTCATACCATGCATGTATCACGAACAAGCAAATACATGCAGATCCGTAAGTAAAATATTTTCAAATTTAAAGGGAAAAAAATTAAAAACCAAGAAAAAGAATGATAAAAAAAAAAAGTGTTTAACTTTTCTTATGGATACCTTTCAATAATTACAAGTAACCAACATAAATTAAAATTTCTAAAAGATTTAACTCTATCCAACTGTACCTTAAGATCACTAGTTTAATATAGCATCAGACAGAACTTATTTATCCAAGTATTCAAAATATATTTATGTAACGGTACACCAAGCACCCCATGTCCCTCAGCCAAAACAAGACAACACCCCCCATCCCGACCTTGAGCGAAAAATAGCCGAAACTCCCAGAGTTCCTTTCTAAAAATAGAAACTCGGCGACACATCGATTCTGCATGACGTCACACCCAAAGGAGGAGTTACTATTTCAGGAACCCTTGACGTCAGCGCGCTTAAGTACGTAAGTTTCGATTCTCTCCCTTCAATAAGGAGCAATGACGTCAGAGACCGCTATAAACAAAGTGGGGGCGGTGCCAAACATTCACTGCGCGTTTCTTAGCACCCGTTCCGAAATTCTGGCACTTTTTATTTTTTATTTTTTTTATCAACCCCTACTTTGTGGTATTTTTAATGATGGAATTTTGACACGTGTGACTGTGATGGAATTTAACGAATGTGATAAAAGCTTGTAATAGAATGCAAGGTGTTTGTGTTTAAATTTAAATGGCAGAGAGTACATTTGATTGTACTAGAAAAAAAAAAAAAGAAAAAAAAAATATGCATTTTTATGTTCTTTTTAAATTTTTTGGGGGGATATAGAGAAATGTGTTAAAAAAATACATATACATAAGTTTTGATGTTTTAAATTATACTTTTGAAATTTGACCATTTTCGTTGAAATATTGAATAGTCATTTACAAATAAAATTAAAATTGTTGTTAATGTTTCTTTTACAGTATTTTACATTTTTGTTAAGATGGCATAAATAACATTAATATTACTAAGATTTCATTTATCATTATCGCTTAATGTTGCTAATTTTGCTATTATTATTATTATTATATGCTTATACTATTATTTAATCATAATAAACTTGGTGTTTTGTTGGGCATTATTCAATATAAATACATTCAGTCAAAAGGACTTTTTAAAATTTGACCCTATTTTCACGAAATTCAACTATTAATCAACGAACAAAAAATCTTTAAAATTCATCTTTTCGTCGACAAAACCACTCTTTAAAAATACATTGAAACATTATTAACACGATTTAATAATAACACGGTTTATCTACTGGTCCAAATTTGGGGGATGCGATGAGCTACAAAATCACATATCGGATAAAATTGTTACAAATTAAAAAATTTCTGTTATTCTGTCTGTTTTAGTTGTTTTATTTCATAAACATAAAAAATTCCAAGAACACAAAACATACAGTTAAAATCTTTTCTGTTCTCGATCGAACAACACGAAAACACATCTACATTATTGATACAACTACAAATCAAAACGAATAGCAGACACAATTAAACTAGAACCAATTCACTTGACAACATAATTGTGACCACTGACGGCTTTTAATGAGCGGAAATTCCCCACCCCCAACCATAACACACTGTAAATGTAACCACTTACGTACATATACACGTCACGAGCTACCACCCTATCGATCACGTCGTCGAACCAATCGCGTGTCAGAAAGGAAAGTATCAGCACGCTTCTGACGTAGGTACATACGTCACGACGCGGCAGAGCGCACAGCTGAGATCGCGTTTTGCGGAATGAATAATCAGAAAATACTACGAATTATGCGTGTGGGGAATTGGTTTCGAATTTGAAGCGGTTTCGGAATGCATACAATGGAGATGTCAATTGAAATGCTTGTTTTTGGCAAAAAAAAACCTCCATTAAACTGTTTGCAAAGTATTCCATTGGTTCAGATTGGTGTTTGATTAGTATTAGCGTAATTTCTCCTCAAAAATTGTCTCAAATGCATTTTTAGATCTCAAATATTTTAAGTCTTATTCAAAATATTGGTCTAAAATATGCTTTTAAAACCATTAATAATAAAAACACAGCAAAATACACAGATTTGGAGTGAATTTTCGTAAATGCACCGAGAGAGAAACTCTGGTAAATTAATATAAAAAAAGAAAAATATGTTTCGGCAAATCTAAAATAAAATAAAACAAAAATGAAAGGTGGAAATAATTTGTTTCAATAATAAATGGGGCTACACTTCATAACATAGAATTGTCAAAGATTTGAAATGAGAGCTTAATTTAGGTTGAAGGTTTGATCATATATTTGTTATAGTTAAAAATTATAAATTATGCTATTTGTAATTTTTTTTATCGAGGCCAACTTATTATTGAGTATAATTAACAAATACAATATGGCATTCAGAATACTATGGAATATACGAATTGTTTTGGTTATGAAGAAATAATAACTCTGATTTAGATCAAATTTCAAAGTCATGGAAGAGAAAAAAAATAATTTTTCTGGATTCATATGAACTTATATTTATTTATATATCATAATACAATACACAATTCATACTTCTGGAATTATATCCTTCTAGATTGCTAATTTTACGCAAAATGCGCAACTCATAAACACCTAATACATATTCTTTCTGAGAAAAACTTTACTGAAATAAAATTAATAACTTTATATATATATATATATATATATATATATATATATATATATATATATATATATATATATATATATATATATATATATATATTTCGATATTAACTTAATCATTTTCGTTGCGATTTTAATCCGAAGTAGCCTTAAATTTAACTACAATTCCACAAAACTATCGGTGATATACTATTAAATTCTAACACAGGTACTTACATGAAACTAGCAAGTCAAGTCGCACCCAAGTTGGTGTAAACAAGCAACTGTTGTCATCTCCAGGTAGTAAGCAACGGGTAAAATAGTCCACCTTGTAATTATCAATCATCAAACACTTCTTCCTCAAACAAATGAATAAGACTATCCAACACGTGTGATTAGAACTCTGAGAACGGGGAACTCTGAGTTAGATGTACACTGTTTGAAATCCGTTAGCTGAATACTGTCTTTACACCAGTCCGCTCCACTATATATTTCTTACTCTGATCAGCGGTTCCCGGGCTCATGACGTAGGAGGCGGTTGACGTCACAACTACGTCGCACCCAATGGAAGACTACCGATTCCCTCGTACAGGTTGTTCCCGAGTAGTGGAAGGATACGTCACTGTGACGTCAAACGCCTAACGATCGAAACGTGTCAGTGGTATAGCGGTTGTGTTCCGCCGGTTGCTAGGCGACGGACGCTGCTTGAGGTTGCCGGATTCACATATTTTATTTTATGAGCTGGAGAAATAAAAGAGGAGAATTCGGAACTGCTCGGATTCGAAAATAGCTCGGGACTGATTGTTTGCAATCGGAAGTATGGAGCTCTTTCTGTGTGCACCTGCACCGTGGAATGCTGGTACGGTGTACGCGCATGATGGTTATTCTTTTAATCTCCGGAAACTGTGACGGTGATTGCTTTGATGTGAAAACGAAACTGAAAATGACCCAACTCTGCATTGCACGTCACACGTAGTAAAATGGGGAATTAGCGTAACATTAAGTTGTTTAATTCGTTTTTAAGGAATGGTGATTGGCACGTCATCCCAAACGGAAAAGTCATTTAAAACAAAAGTCCTCATGATAGAATGCTTCTCAATAATAGCATATAAAACCTAAATTGAAATGAATATACATTTCGATTTTAGTTGAATTGGTAACTGTTGGAAATTAATATAAATCTCCAAAAATATCAGTTAAAAAATACGCGTTCTTATATTACTTAAATATTAATGTTGATATTTTCTATTTCATATTTTAGAATCCATTATAGAAATGTGAAGGAGTAGGAGTTCGATATAGTTTGGTATTCAAAACGATACAATTCTTTTTATAACAATTACAAAAAATAAATAAATTAGACCACCCATGCGAAGAACTGGTTGAAATATTTATTACCCTCCCATGTGAAACCACAAATAAACTACTATTTTATCCCAAATCATTTTTATACGTTTGTGGACATAATCACAAATTTATTAAATTGGTTTTCAGCGGATCTCTCAAACTGACCACTTTATTTACGATCGTTTGCATCCCACTCCTTGTATTTCAAAAAGATCGAAAAGCTGAAACTCTGTAAAACTCCTTTTCCAGGGAAGAGAGTTCCAGCAAGGGAAAGCCAACCATCGCTAATTCAAGGCCATTGAATAGGGACTGCTTGTTCATCTATGATGCATTTGTTGCAAAAATAAACACCGTGAAGAATACTGGTAAATTATTTAATATCAGAAATAACTTTTAACGCTTCCCACAGTTTGCATTTCAAATTTGCTGCAATGTATCAGTACTTTTTCATTGAATGCCGTAAAAGGGTTTCACTGTAATGGGATTTCTCGATGGAAAGAGAACAACGCCAAATTAAGACTGATTAGTAGCGACTGGCTGTTTCCAAAATTAAAAACGCTTATATTGCAGCGATAAGCAGAATTATCATATCAAAAAGTTATTAAACGTCAGATACAACTTCTAATGTAATACACTATAATGCTCGAGATTTTGTTGCAGAGAACTAGTGGACAAAATTAAAAGAATATCAGTTTTTCGGTAATAACTTTTCAAAACAGGAGCTTAGACACATTGTCACATTAAAGAAACATTTCTGAAAACACATCCGTAAAAATAAATGTTATATATATATATATATATATATATATATATATATATATATATATATATATATATATATATATATATATATATATATATATATATATATATATATATATATATATAGTAATAATATATAATAATAATATATTAATTTATTATTATGACATGAAGGGTTGTATTTGATATGAGTATCATGTGTCTAAACAATTTTGTCTCACTGAAATTTTATGAAAAATTGAGTTTTCTTTTGCTTTACCCCGTTAGTGTACATCGCATTTTCGCATGCACTTCTTGTTAATTTCTGTAAAAGTGTTTTCTCAGTGAGGAGAGTTCTACTAAGGGGAAAAAAAGACATAGCTAATGTCGTTAATGGAGAAATTTCCTTTTCTGAAAGTATTACGCTGCATAAGTTGCTAAGATAAAACAATGAATTAATAAATTAATTGCACATTTTTTCTCTGTGCTGATATATTTAGAACTAAATAGAATTTTTAACAACCGAGATGTACTGTTTGAAGTGGATAAACCCTGTATTTCTTTTATTACAGAATGCAAAAGTCAATTTAGGAATGATAAATTAAAGTTAATCGAGAAACTAAACAATTAGGATTTAATTAAGAAAAAAACTAATGTGAATTTATTGAATGAATTTGAATAAACACTTAGTAAAAAACGCAATTAAATTAAAAAAAATAGTTGGAAACAATAAAATGAGTTATTTTTATAAATAAATAAATAAATAAATAAATAAATAAATAAATAAATAAATAAATAAATAAATAAATAAATAAATAAATAAATAAATAAATAAATAAATAAATAAATAAATAAATAAATAAATAAATAAATAAATAAATAAATAAATAAATAAATAAATAAAAAATATTACAACTTATCTGTCAAAATATAAGTTCTAAGAAATGTTATATTTGAACATTTGAACATGACATATTTGATTTTCCCCTTCGTTAAAGGGGTAATTACATTTAAAATATTATTAATTTTTTTATTTGGTCTTGTTTTCGCTATTTATGGACGAGTCATAATTTACATGCTATTTTAAAATATATATTCTATGTTTAAATACTCTATTAATGCAAAACTACAAGTTTAGGAGAAACAAACTAGTAAATATGGAAATAAATTTATGTTTCTGTTCCTTTCTGTATTTGTATTTAAATATTACAAATAATTTAGTTAAACAATTTAAATTAAATCTCTTAGCTTAACATAGATGACATATTTTGATAATTAAAATTCCTTTTAAAAGCCTAACTGTTTATAAATAAAATACATTTTTATATCATTTGCATAATTTTCGATTTCGTTTGTATGTGGCGGGAAAAATCTTTGAAGAGTTAATTAACCCACTTCCCGTCATTAAATTGAGATGAAACTCAGTAGACATAATCGTTATAGATAACAATGCATTCTATCATTATTTGGAGGCAATAAAAAGCTATTTAATTGCACAGAATCAGCTTTTTTTTCGTAGTGGTCATACAATATGAAAAAGTATTTATAGTAAAACCTTTTTTTTATGCGTGAGGTTTTCTTAATCTTTGTTTACATGAATTCTATATATAAAAATATAGTAAATCTAAAAGTGGCATTAATTAAAAATTTGTAACAAAAGTATTGAAATGCATAAACAAGTAAAGGGAAAAAGGAGAGAAAAAAAAGGTATTTGTTGAAAAACTTTAAATTTGAATTTAAAATTAATTTAGAAAAATATTATATAACATTTATAAATTAGTATAAATTAAAACCCAATTGCTAAATAAAATATACAATATCTGATAAACACTCAAGGAATGATCAGGCAATGGACAAAAGCAGTTTAACGCCGTTATGATATATTGTATCAAAATCAATATAATGAAGAGTAACGAGGAAATGTTCGGCCGCCTCTCATTTTTATTGATGGATGTGTCTTCTAACGATCTTGGAAACATTAGAAAGCTTTTTGGTCGGATAAAGAAAGTGTGTAAAGAGATATCCTATAGAAGACATAGTTGAATAGTGGAATAAATAAATGGAAAATAAACCACTTTGGGATGATTTAGAATATTTATTTTGAGCATGTTCACAAATTCAAAAAGTAGATAATTACTTTAAAAGCATTCCTGTTTGCTTTTGATATCCACAGTATTTTATTTATTTTACTTAAAATCTGTAATATAAATTAATTATGCTTGTCATATTTTTTTTTTAAAATACTATTTTTATAATTAAGAAAAGTGTTTTTTGCAAATCTCCCTCTCTCTCTCTGTATATATATATATATATATATATATATATATATATATATATATATATATATATATATATATATATATATATATATATATATATATATATATATATATATATATATATATATATATATATATATATATATATATATATATATATATATATATATATATATATATATATATATATATATATATATATATATATATATATATATATATATATATATATATATATATATATATATATATATATATATATATATATATATATATATATATATATATATATATATATATATATATATATATATATATATATATATACTAGCTGTTACCCGCGACTTCGTCTGCGTAGAACTACTACTTCGTGTAAATTTGTTTGGACTGAATAGGCTCTGAAACTATAATGAAACGATTCTAATGAAGCCGGCACATTGAATTATTGAGATTAACATAGGTAGACTTTTCCTGACCCTGATCCCTGACTTAACTTAGTTTAATACGTTTTTGTATACGACATTTTTTGTTTTTCCTTCTTTGGTCAAAACATGTAGGTTTTGTGGACTCGATACTCGTGAGCACGCCACATACAGTTGCCCATGGGAGAAACAGTTTTTTTCTAAATGAACACCAGCTACTTTGAGTGTCTGTCCTTGAGCTTTGTTTATCGTCATAGCGAATGCTGCTTTCAGGGGAAATTGTACTCTTTTGAATTGGAATGGCAAATCGGTAGGGATTATTGGAATACGGGGAATTAACACTTCTTCTCCCTTTGCTGTTCCTGTCATAATTATTGCTCTCACAATATTGCGTCCCAGGTGTGTAATTTGTAGACGTGTGCCATTACACATTCTTGGTGCGTCAAGATTTCGCATCAACAGGACCGGGACACCTACTTTTAGCCTCAACTTATGGGAAGGCACCCCCGATAATTCTAAGGAGTTAAGAAATTCTACAGGGAACGATGTCACTTGCTCAGTGTCCATGACATTGTCTACGGACAGATACTCAACAAAATCACCTTCCACATCTGACATGATTTGTTCGTTGATCTGCCCCACTACTTCGTTTGTCGGTGCTAAAATTGCCCTTTCGCACAGCCATTGTCTGTTCTTCATATTGGTTGCAAGATCGGGATAGACGTTGTTCTTTAAGTCATCCATGTTACAGACAACATTACAAAATTCACGATTCAATGTAATCATTCCGTCACTATTTGTTTCCATACGGTCTTCTCCGATTTTCAGAAGAGCATCCGCATATTGCACCAATTGTGTATCACTGTGCAGTTGTACTCGCATATTTGTAGTCAGACAAAATTTTTTTACATGCACCCATAATGGAGACGCTTTTAAACATGCATTTATTTCATCTGCCGGCGTGCCTCTAGTTAACTATAATTCTACCTACTACTAACTTATGCTAAACTAATAATAACAACCAAAACAACTAAGTAAATAACACAAAATGCTTATCCAAGAAACCCTAAACACCAATGAAAACGTAAAGAAAGCGAATACGTTGCAGCTCAAAATTGTAGATATCGCATGCGTCCGCCAACGACGTCTGCCCTCACGTGTCTGCCCGTTCGGGTAAGCATACTTTGTGATCTACACTCCTCCCACCGAGCCATCCGCGTCCCCCGCACGTCTTTGCCGCCGCGCAGCGCGCCCGCGCCCGCCAGCCCCGCCACACCACACCATGCATCGTCACACTCACACATTCATAGTGTATAGGCCGATGGGCCTGATGGACATGTCAGGCAGAAAGTATTCTAAAAGCTGGCTAGGAGTATTTGAATTATGCGATACATAACTGCACCCCGCGTTTTCACCCGCATAATTCCGGGATTGGGATCGGGATAAAAAGTAAAGATGTCCTTTCCCAAGGTTCCATCTATCTCTATACCAAAATTCATCAAAATCGGTTCAGCGGTTTAGGCGTGAAAACGAAACAGACAGACTGTCTATGTCTTTCCCCAAGGTTCCATCTATCTCTATACCAAAATTCATTTAGTAGGCATATACGATACATAACTGCACCCTGCGTTATCTATCACTCGCATAATTACGGGATCGGGATCGGGATCGGGATAAAAGGTTGCCTTTGTCCTTTTCCAAGGTTCCATCTATCTCTATACCAAAATTCATTTAGTAGGGATATACGATACACAACTGCACTCTGCGTTTCCACCCGTATAATTCCGGGATCGGGATCGGGATCTGGATAAAAAGTACCCTATGTCCTTTCCCAAGGTTCCATCTATCTCTATACCAAAATTCATCAAAATCGGTTCAGCGGTTTAGGCGTGAAAAGGTAACAGACAGACAGACAGACAGACAGAGTTACTTTCGCATTTATAATATTAGTAGGGATATATATATATATATATATATATATATATATATATATATATATATATATATATATATATATATATATATATATATATATATATATATATATATATATATATATATATATATATATATATATATATATATATATATATATATATATATATATATATTATATATAAATTACTTCCCATTAGGATTCATATAAATACTCAAAATGATAGATTCTGTCAAATAAAAGGTTTTTAAAGAAATTTCGCAAATGGCCCTAAGTACAAGACATCGTTGTACCTAGGAACAGTAGCTGATGTGTCCAGCACCATTCTCTTTAAGTGAGTCAATTCATAATGAATAGAAAACAAACATACACAGATGAATTTTATAAAAGAAACAATATTAAGTAATTATCAGTCATTGGTTAATTTGACACATTGCAATTTATTGCACATATTATATATATGTGTAATAAATTGCAATGTGTCAAATTATTAGTGAATTACGAATTACAAGTATTTTCATTACTTGAAAAACTGATTTAAAAAAAAAAAAGAGCTGCATGCAATATCGCTTTGAAGCACCAACAGATTTTGGTTTTGGTAACTTGAACACAATATGCAACTTTGTGGCCCTAGGTACACGACTTGGTAATTTCATATAAAACGTCTTTTACTAAAAATGCAATGGAGAAAGGACTTATTTAAACAACTCAATTAGTGCTTAATATTACAAAAAAATTATTTCCTAGAATTCAAAGAAAAGTATTTGACTTAACTTTGTAAAACAATCATAGACATTAGCTGCAAAATGTTACTGCAGACCATATAAAACGTTTTCCACTTATAACTTGTCACAGCTTTCTCCTCTAAGATTTCAAAATGGCAGCCAAAAGAACAATTGGGTGTTGCCACTTACGCTAGTGAGTAAAAATACTTAGAACTAAACATTTTTCAATAAAAGTGGGGTGACCCTTGTGAGGTGGACTTATCTTTATAATTTTTGATATTATTGTACTACACAGTACCCTTTTACAATGACCAGGATGATCAATTGAATTCACACACACTGTGTTAAGATATTAAATACTTAATAGCCTATATATCTACGGAATGCTGACGTTAAGGGAATAACATCTTTCCATAACATCAACGAAACAATATTTGTTATTTTTATTACATTTTCAATCGAATCTATCTTCAAAACATATTTTTGGTACCCAATACCAGTATCACCTGATCATTAATCTTTTTATTATTTTAGGATGGGCAAAACGTTGAACTTGCTGTGAACGTTTCTCATTCAGAATGTACATTTAGTTTAGGAAATGATACCTCATTGTCACATTTTTTGTCATCATGTTAAATTGACGAAGCACAGAGATTACGATTTCAGAACAGTCGCAAATGCCGCAGCACAATTAAGCCGCAAGGTAACTAAATAAAACTTTCAATTTGGCATTGTAACTAATTATCTACAACGAGCGAACTAGCAAAATAAAATATTTCCCAATTTCAAAATGTTATATAATAATAATTAAAGCTTGAATTAAATAATTTTTTTTAATTTACGCAACTTTTTATTAGTTTTAAGCACAACTTTGTAGCAACGCAGTAAGTTGTTATAGTTGTTAATTAGAAATTTCACAATAGAAGCAAACATTTGGCGCTTATAATTATCATCGTCATCATCATAATTCTTTAACGTGCCAAGGCGCACTTAAAGCCTTCAGTCTAGCTCTCCATCCTCTCTTGTCCCTCGAGCAACGCCTGCTTCTCTTCAGTTCGCCCATCCGGCCTCATGTTTCTCTCTCTCCATCGTTGTTCTCCACGTTATCCTAAGACGTCCAAATTTGCATCTTCCCTCAGGTGCTCAAGAGAGGGAAACATTTAGGATTTCATCAACTCTCATTCTCAAGATATGGCGAATTATGTGACATCTTATAATTTTAAGGGGATTTGGTACCCCTTGTTTTCACAAAAATTAATAAAAATATAAATTTTAAATTTTTTCCGTGTTTATAATCTTTGAAACCTTCTCCTTATTCTGGCCAGTTTTTGAGCTGATCCGATAACTGCAATTGCAGAAAAACTATATTTTTATGGAGAATTTAGCATTGGTGCAATTGCTCCTTTGATGTTTCGAAAGCATTTTTCTCAGTTTGGGATTTTTGAAATTCCCACCTTACTAAAAATGCTAAAACTTGAGTAAATATGAATGAAATGACTTGACATTTTTTGCGTCATTTTTAATATCTATTTGACAAAAATAGGCATGAATTTTTGAATAAAGTAAAAACTTTATTTTTTTACAAATTTAAAGGTTGAAAAAGATACGTTTTTTACGCTTTTTTTACATATAGGTACAGTAATTATCGTTTTTCTCGAAAACTAATTGACTTTTTCTAAATCCGAAGCCTAAAAAGTTAGAGCATATATTACTAGTACAATGTTTTTACAAAATAGGAAAAAGATATTGAAAAAAAAAAAAAAAAAAAAAAAAGATAGAACTTGAAATTTTATGAATTTCTTCACATTTTTTCAAATTTTGAAAATTTAGAGCATAATGTGAACTTTTTTTATAATAAAATTTAGTTTTTACTTAGTAGTATTTCCAAATATGTAAAAATTATAGTTTTAAAGGCTTAGATAATTTTTTTTTTTTGAAGGTTACCAATTTCCAGTAATTTCCTCATCAATTGGTCTTAATTTTGTATTCTGTAAGAGCCTTTTATTTGTAATTGTGTTTGTCCAGAAGATTTTCTTAACTATTCTAAGACATTTGTTTTGAAAGACCACCTGATTCTTTGTGTTACAACTTCCTTATAGTAGGGAGAAGAAAATTCAAAAGAAAATTCAATACAAAATTCAATAAACCTTATTAATATTGAAAAATAACTATAGTTAGTATATTAAAACATTTAAATATTATACATTTTAAACAATTTTTAAATCTTTAAGAAATAACACAAACTTTAAGTTAGATACTTAATGGTTCAGTTTAATAATTACTGATTAATTTTGAATTAATCCCCCGAATTTGATCGCGAGGGAATGCGAATTCAATGAAACCTTAGATTGGGACCTTTCTCGTATCAAAGTATTAAATTCGCTTGGGTTTAAATGGAAGTATAGTGTAGTACATTGAAAATTGCATTACAAAATCCTCTCCAAATTCAGCAGAAATATGAGCTTTCAATGCCAAATAAGTGATTTCACACTCATCGGTAGTATGCCTGGAATTTTTGACAAACTATTCAGTATACGTCATTGTTTAGGATGTGATCCCGGAATAGTGACGTCACAACATAGGGATCGATTAAAAGTAGGCGATGCATGTACAACGCACAATGTTATAAATTTAGATTGATCTTGGGATAAAGGTGGAGCTATTTCTAGGTAGTTGTATAGTAGTGACGTATTTTTTGAATTAAAATAGGGTATTTAATAAGGATGGGTTGTGACGTCACTGACCAGGGAGTTTATGACGTAGAAGAGATGATGGTTTCTTTGAATGTTGCTATTTTAAACTCTTTTCAGAATGTATATTTTTTGTTAAAGGGGAGAAGATAAAACTTTATTCTATTACTTTTTATCTTGGGAAAAATAGTTTTCTATAAATAGTATGCTATTATACCGCTTTAAAAAGAAGTAGCTCGATTGATTTCTGCTTGAAGAGAGAAATTCATGTCCGGAATAGCTGTTTATTAAAAACAGTTTTTTGATCAATGTAAATTATTAATACAGTAATAAAAATTGTAAATTCAAACTTATTTTTAGGATGTAGTTAATTTGTATGCATATTTTAATGCGGTTTTACGTAACTATGGTTTTAATGTAACGATGACAGTAAAAATATGCTAGTTTTCTTACAAGAGAAGAATTTGTAATGATGATGAATTTTAATAAAGTATACTGGTACCACACAAGTTAGTAAATTTTAGGCCAATACACTTTTATAAAAATATAGAAGAAAAAGTTAAAATCTGAACAGGTAAACAAACTATATATGTTTTGAAAGCCAGTGTTAACGTAACCTGGAAATATTTATACACATCTACAAATACAAAGAAGGGAAATAAAAAAGAAAAGTAAAAGGAATGTTTGATTTGAATAACCGAATTTTTTTTGTGTTTTTTTGTTTTGTTTATAGCTTCGATTTCCCTTAAATGAAATAGTAATGTTTCGTGAAAGAATAAGAAATAACGTTAAAACCATTTATGAAAACTTTAACTTTATACATAAAAGTATTGTTTTATAATTTAAAGATTATTAAATTTTATTATAGTTGAAAATATTTACTACAATCTTTATTCAATTAAGGAGATATTTGATTAATCATTTTTAAGCCCATTGAACAAAAACTAGAAGATAATATTTGCATAAACTAGACTATGAAATAACAATAAAATATTTTGACATTATTTATTTTGGGTTTATAACTAGATAATATTATACGGCGGGATTTTTTTTTAAACATAGTAGTGAGAATTCAGAATTATGTCTTAGAATAAGAAATACAATATGATATGTTTGTGCATATGTTGTTTTTAGACTCCAAAGAAGTAGTAAATATACATGCAAAAATTTGAATACAAGCATGTGTGAAAAATTTAACACTAATCAAAATTAGTTTTATGTAATATTTTAAAATTATATTTGTGTCTATTATCAATAACATGTAAAAGTGTAATTCTTAGTTAAATAATCATTTGTTTAGTAATAAAGATTTTTCATAACTGATTCAAATATAGTGATAATCTAAAAGAATTTTAGGATATATTAAAATCAATATAAGAACAATTCATCTAAAATAAACTAATCGATTTTCTACTGATTGTTCAAATCCAAAGTATTCTTCTTTGATATTTATTTGACAGTTATTTCTTAAATTTATAAAACAATTATTTTTAAGCAATAAAACAAATTGAATATTTTGACAAATCATCTTATAATATTCAAGGATATTAACACTTTTTTTTTTCCTTTTAATTATTTCTCCCTATTTTTCGAAAGAAACTCTTAGTGAAAGTATTGCACTGCAAGAACTTTTTTTGATATTTTTAGATAATAAAATATACAAGTTAAAGTTTACTAAACTAAATAAAATAAGTTGATTAATTATCTTAAATCAGTTTCTTTTTAATTTTTTTATCTATTAATTTTCATACCTAATACATTAATTATACTAGTAGAAGAACACTTGTAGAATTTATAACTTTTACTAAAAAAGCCTTATTAAAATACATAAAAAAGTCAGAATTATTTAACTACTTAGAATTATAAATAATCATTTTAAATATAAGAAAATATTAAAAGTGAGTAAAGCGATTAATAAAAGTGGATCTAACGAAATAAGTTTAACTGAAAATTCCAGCATTTAATAAAATTGTGCGTAACAAATCTATAAATTTTTCAAAACATATAGTTGCGCTAATTAAAAACACGTCCAGGTGCGAATACTCACACACTCAGTATTTAAAACCCAAAAGTCGCGCGTGTAAGAACTTGATTACGATTTTTTTTGGCATGCAACCTTAGATTAACTGACAGTTCATGAGTAAATCTTTTTCGGCGTTAAATTTTTGGAAATCCAAGGTTATTTGAATTCAAAATCTTTTTTTTACAAGAGGTTATTTTATAATAAAAATAACCAAATACATTTTTACTGGAAAGAGCCCATGCTTTATTTGTTTATCAATATGGATTTCATAATATGTTTAAAATTAAAGACAATTACCTTGAAAAATTAATGAAAATTTTTGTATGCCACCAGAAAATGTCTTTAGACCAAATCCATATATGTATAATCAGCTTGATTAGTAAACGTTTGAATTTCTATTTTTGTTAATGCAAAATATTTCTATCAAACGGCAAATATTGAAGTGATTATATTATTATTTAATTATATTATTATTAAGTGATTATATTAAATTTTTTTCTTTTTATGAAGACAAAAGTGGTTTTGTAACTAAATAGGATTTAAAAAAAAAGGCATTTATATTACTTTGATAAAATTTAATAATTTTTTTTTCTATCACTAGATTTACAAATTTATTGACAAGTAATTTAGTCTATACATCATACTTAGATCTATTTTTATTACATCATAATTGAAGGGGTAAGTAGATAAAGGAGGTGTGTAGCAAAAAGTAGTTATCATGAAGTATTTACTTTCGAATTCTTTTATATGTAATAGGTATTTTTCATTAATTAAAATACATGTCTCTAAACATTTTATAAATCCATGGTAAGTGCCCAAAATTGGCTTAAAATGCACCCCATTATTAATTTTAAAAACTCGGATTTTTAAAAAATGCCACATACCGTCTTCATTCATTTATCTCTTCAATTAAAATTATTTATAACACAATTATGATTAAATAGAGACGCACGTTGCGATATATCCTTATAGTATTTTTTTTTTTAAATACATTATTTAATCGTTTTCTGAACCGGCCACATTTGAATTCAAATCCTCCCAAATAAGTTTACTTTATGATATTTCCCAACTAACCATCTAAATTTGCATTGAATATATACTAAATGAATAAAGTAGGTATTACATTAAACATATAAGAAGCATTTAATTTAATAATTTAACGTTTGAATTTTTTAAAGTTGGAATTATATCCACATTTCCAATATTTTACATGCTTATTCTTTTAATTTTAAGCTCACGTATCAGCTGAATAAAGAATATGTTTAATAGTTATTTCTTTTTAAAATTCTTTTTAAAGATGATATCCGAAATATATAAATATATGTGAATGAAATACTATTAGCACTATCATGTCATCAAATTTCTTCTATTAAGGTACCAGTATAAATTGGAATTTTTGCTTTAATTTTTTAATTAGATTTGCAATTCTTTACATTTAATTGGTGTTGGAAAACCAACTTATTAGTATAAACTTCTGTTGATGACATTTAATTGATTAATTAACATTTAATTACTTAATTAGGGTCTAATTACACCAGTTATAATTCAATTTGTAATTTATTTAGAATTATAATTGCAAATGATACTCAATTATTTGTGCTGCAGTGAACTGTTGGAGTTATAAAAATAACACAAACAACTTTTTTTCACATAATTTTGTTTTTAAAGTATTTTATAATGAATATAACTTTTTACAAAACAACAAGTTTCAAAATTTAATTAAAGATTATTTATTGTATCGATGTATTAAATTCTAGTTGGCTCTTTGCCGTGCATTATATACTTTAAATTCCATTGAAAAATCATTTTAATTGGTTTATTCAAACTGAAGTTATCTCTGGTGAAAAATGCCTTACCCTGATAAAAAGTAGTTCACAAATCAAGTTTAAAGTTTGCGGAAGTGATTTTTTAACACTTAGTACCTTTATAAAAATTAAAGCAATTTGAAAAGTATCTGGAATATCACAAAAAAACTAGTACCATTTTTAAGATACCAATTTCCAGAATATTCTAGAGTAAAACAAGAAAAATGTTTATTTTACCATATTTCCCAATTTCCAATCTAAACTGGTACCTTAAAAAACACGACTGTTCAAACAATGTCTGTAGTCAGCGATGAAGAGACAATGCATTGTGAGTATCTGCATTCCACATCGATTGAATCAGTAAAGGAAGAGTTAGCAATAAAGAAAAATCAACACTTCTCCCGCCAATGTGGGTCAGCAAGGCAGACGCCCGAAGTATTATCGATCGGAATTGATTGATTGCTGCTTCGCCGCATTCAAGCTCACATGTTTTCAGTGCTGACTGATGGAGAATAAAATTTCTTTGTTTACTTTTTTATATCAATCTGTTTGATAAAATGTTAATATTTTTTGATAATTTTTTTCGGAAAAGTAAAAGAAGAAGAACAAAAAAAAAAAAAAAAAAAAAAAATCAAGTGCTGCGTCTACATTTTAGGGCTTATCTAAGATATCACTGAACTTATAATAACGAGATTTTCATATTTGTGTAGATTAACTATTTTACTTAAATTAGTGTTACAAGTTTTATAAATATGTTTTTTGTTTGTTTTTTTGTTAAAGAAGTTTAGTGCGAATGACCGACCCAATCTCTTATATTTACAAGAGGATATTAAAATTAGATGATTATAGTTATTCCCGTACATAGGGAGAAGATTAGGGAAGTTTAGCTATTGGGGCTTTTTAACTCATTATCATTTTTTCCCTGAAACTTGTCGTTACATAATGCTACGTATCAAGGATCTGGCAACTAACTCTATCATCCACTTACCACGTGTCTCTCAGTGTCAAGAGATCTCAGTGGAGAATGATTCATGCATTCATGTTTTTCAGCATACAAGTAAAATTGAAGTAATTAAACATATTTTATATGAATTTAAAAATTAAGTTAAATGCTTCATTATTACGAAGTTTAACCAATTATAAAAAGAGACTTACTACCATGAGTGCTAATAGTTAATATACTGTGTTTGCATAATGAAAGAACTAAAACAATTACTAGAATGCTAGAATAGGATAGAAAATAGCGCCAGTAGAAATGAGGGAAGGCCCAGCAGTCATTAGCCCAGTAGAAATATGGAAAGGTTATTTCCCACTTCACCTTAATAAAATGACGTGAAATATTTTTACAATTGAACTTAGAAGTATATTTGGAACTCACTTAATATTATTTTGAGTAGAGAATTGCTTTTATTTTTAGAGAGATTAATAATGCACACTATACTTATATGGTATATAGTTTAGAGCATTGGATGTATGATACTAAAAACTCATTGATTTGCGTTCAAGACAATATTTTTCGAAAATACAATAGAAAGAAGTTATACAAGAGGATATTTCTTGACGATGGAATTAACACTTCAGTGTTTCAGTAATACGCAATTAGAGGAGAAATAAATCAATTAGAGAAGGAGCTTTGGAGTCCAATAAACTTTAGGAAGGTACTGTGTCAAATGTCAAGATGTGAAATCAGAATCTCAATTTCCCACCCACCCATTCATTCTCGGATGAAAAAGCTAACAAAAAGCTGGAACTCTCCACCTGCTTTAAAAAAGGTAGAAAAATATGAAAATTAACGAATATGAGGAGAGGATGCCTTATGTCTACATTCCGTTTGAACAGTAAGTGAACATCCAAGTGAGGAATGGATACAGTGTAGGAGTTGCTAACGCTGGACGTAAGTACATATATTCGGTGAAATTACAGGTTTCTTTTACGAGTATTTAAACTGTGATGACAATTTTGGTGAAAGTGTATGAACTTAACATTAAATTTTCAATAAAAATTTGTTGCACAATTCTGTTTAATCGAATAGTTAGTAGAACTTTTTTAAAAAGCGTACTCTGTAGTGAAAGGGGTATAAATGTAGTATCATCAAGCATTGTTATAATACATTTAAGATTTTGCTGTATAACGAATATATCATCTAGTTTAAAAGGGGACCGGAAGGCAAATATTTTTCTCGGAATCCATTTTGAGGATTTTAGGGCATCACAATTTTGAAATGTTATCTACAAAATGGGTGAACTTGGTGGGCAATGTGCTCATCCGAAGTATTTTTAAATATTTTTCGGGGAAAAAAAACGGGAAAAAAAAAAAGAAAAAAGAAAACGTCTGCTTTGTACTTGAAACGCTGTTTTCACACAATGCTGTTTTTTCATACAAATGTACCTTTTTCTCAGGATCTACTCAATATTTTTCTTTGAAATCCCTGGTACATATTGTATTTTTACACAAACAGACGTATGCTTTTACAGAAATGTTGATTACATTTTTTTTTAAATTCCTAACCATGTTTTTTTTTTTTTTTTTTGGAAAATTTTATAATTTTTTTTTCAAAACATCATAAATCCTAAACAAAACTTTATTTTTAAAAAAGCATATGCCAGTCTATGTAAAAGTGTTTTAATATTGCTGTACACAATTTTAAACCAATGCTATGAGTAGTTTCTGAGAAAAAGGTACATAAAAAAGGCCTTTTTACCATGGATTAGACAGAGCCTTTCGACCCCCCCCCCCCACTAAATATATCATAAAACTATACCTGGTACAGGTGTATCCAGAGGATTTGAGACCCATGCGTCACTGGGTACTCTTTTTTTATGATTGTTATCTGAATCCATCCAATTCTTCACATGAGTTCTATAATAGTTCTCTAATAATGTCAAAGTCTTTGTCGTGTACATTAAAGAAAGTAGGGACCAAGACACTTCTATTACACTCAAAGGTATTCGTGCAGATAAAATGTTATTCGCCTTTTTACCCTTCAGAAGATTTCCGATAAACTACAGTTAATTAGTGTGAAACATACTGCATTTCGAAGAGAGAGCATTTCTTGCATTCTTTGAAAGTTTGTATTTATACGAGGAAACTTTACTTCAATCGACCTAAATTACCTTCAACTGCACAGCAAGAGAGTTAGTTGAAGGCATTGAAAACCAATCAGTTTATTTATCCTTCTGTTCAGTGTAACCTTCCTTGCCAACCATTAGTCGTGTGTGGCAGTACTATTTTACGAAAACTTCTCAATTAACAAAACTACAAAGATTGACTTATTTTATATCTTTTCAATTAAAAGCACTGGTAAGTTTTCTTTACTTACTACTATCTATTTCTTTACTTACTCTCTATTTCTTTACTTACTATCTATTTCTTTACTTACTATCTATTTCTTTACTTACTATCTATTTCTTTTTGTAATATTCACAGATCATGAATTTGATATTTCTGCAAGTAAAACGTTTCTTCAGTGATTAAAATCTTATCGACATCTCAAGCTTAGGATATAAACCAAGCACGACATATCTTCAAGTAAACGCTGGATTCGGTTCATTTACTGTTGGAAACGCATCTTTCCAGCTTAGTCACAGATCGGGAGTCAGTAAAAATCAAAAACTTTAAAGCAAAACTGACTATAATAGTTTTGGTAAGAATATTGTATTGAAGTGCTTAATGGATGGACATTCCCATTTCATCAACACATTAGTAATATATCTTCAAACAAGAGATTTAGATAGGTAAATTCACTGTATGTGTGTATCAATCTCACTAACAGAATCACGCAAACAAAAACGAGATAATTCTTCAAGCAAGTACGGGGGAGTTTACTTCAATCATCAATTAACACAACAGTAAACGTTTAATGATGACTGACACTCAGAGAATACACGGGGAAGCTTACTTTAGTCAGTAATCACAGTATCCAATAAGAAATGAAGAAAGGAATTCCCTCAGGCATGCGAGGAGTACAATCCCGTTAAATTGATGAACACCACTTTTCAAAATCACTCATAAAAATGAGGTATTTCTTCAAATAATTGAACTGTACCTGAATGAACACTATACACATCCATATCACCAACTGAATAACAAATAAAGAGAGAGATTTCTTCGTATATGCAAAGTGGACTTCACTGGTTGAACACTGCTATCTCATCAACACTATACCATTTGGGCAATGATATCACTATAGTAAAGATCTTGCCAGAAGCATCATACACGTGTTGCGCGCGTTAACAGCGAAACAGAAACTTCAACCAAACCAGTTCTTTATACGCCCGCGCGTTTTACCGGGTAAATCCACGTTAAACGTGCACCCACACTCGCTCTCTAGTCACAGACGAATGGTTTTTCCCTTCAAAATTTCTTGAATGAACGTTGCGTTTACTCGTAAGTACGACTCCGCCTCCAACTTCCGATTTTATTCGAGTGTGATTGGTGGTGACGTCTAATCACGTGTGATTTTTAGTATTTCAGTGATAGTGACGCCTTCTAATCGTAACGCGGTGAGTGACGTGCAGTTAGAGTGTGACGTTTGATTCTGATTGTTGTTGACATTTGTGTTGCATAACAGTATTCGCGTATAGCTGTATTGTCCATTTGTTCCAGTTGGTCAATAAGGGATGTTTTAGTTCGGTTTATATGAATGTTGTTTGGAAATGTGACTCGAATTCGCTCTACCTTTTCATCACTAAATGGCACAGTGGGAACTATCTCCTCGAATGGACAATTCCCGCATTTTTTTTATTTTTTTTATTCAATTCTAAATGTTTCAAAAAGGTCATAAACTCAAAAATTTCTGCTCAATGTGCTTTTTCTTTTTTTTTAATTTGCGATCTAAGTTACCTTGTTAGACATTGGAGAGAAAACGATTCATTCCACTGGCATTGAATGTGACGTCATGACTTCCCAAACATCTTGGCTTGAAATGCAGCAGCAGAATGCAGATTTGCAAGTTTCTCGCAAATCACGCCAACCTGTACGGAATATGGCAATGGTCTACCAACGCCAACTATTTCAACGCTTACTATATGGCAGAAACCTCACGATAACTCTAGAAACTGTAGAAACCCTTGAAGTCACAGAATTTTCTGAGTGTTTTGATAGGACTGGTTTTGGCTCGGTTTTGATGCATTTTCTTTTCTTAATATTTAAATAACTAATTTTATAAAAAGAACTTTTGTTTACATATTTGGAATCAGAAAGAAATTCTTCATAAATATAAACTAATTTCACTCGTTTTTAAAAAATGCTGGAATTGTCCATTGGATATTTTACTTTATCACTGTTAAACTTTATTCCGAAACCCTTTCACTGATTGTACTGCAAAGAAAACATAATTCCGTACAAGTATTCCCAATGCACTAAACCAGATAATGTACGTTGCTTGCCCTTGTGATTGTATTATTGGTATTTCTATCAATTTACTCTAGTGTATATTCTAAAGTAATATAGATAAACTGTGCTCATTGGGAGGATATAGTCGGGATGTTCTAAGTTCTGCATATGAATACTGAAGATGAAACTATTTTACAAACCGTAAGAAAAAGAAAACTTCTATTGTTGAAAAGAAATTAGCAAACCAATTGTTATAATACCTTTCGTCAACGCTTCTTTCAGATACCGTATTTAATCACGTTGCTGTTGTTTCTGATTATGGGAAACTAACAAGCTCGTCATATGTTTTTATTGACGGATAAGAGTCATTTATATGTATTGATAACAATCCAAAATAATTCATAAAAGTTTTTTTATTTTATGAATAGAGGTTTCCATTTTGTTTGAAAAATCTTCGTGAATAGAATAAATCATATTGTGATTAGGTATATTTATTTAGTGACTAAAAATATAAAGTGCTTTTATTATTGTTAAAACTAAACCAAATGTTTTGCATAAATCATCAAAATGATGTATTCAATTTCAATGGGAGAATGCGCCATTCACCACAGAAAATTATAAACTCATGCCATCTCATAGTTTCAAATATATATGTTTTGATTAAAGCTTCGAATGTAATAATGATTGATACATGTTTATAATAATATTTTTTACGAAAAAAAGTAGATGAAAAACTTGTTTTAAAAGTTCAATTACATTTTATAGTGTGATTATTTCAAATAATATCATCATGTATCAATATATAACTATGTATTAATTATTTTGTTATTCAATTATCGAATAGTTTACTCTTCATAGAAGAATACACTAATAAAAATAATAATAAAAAAAATAAATAAAAAAAAAAATTAAAAAAAAAAAAAAATACACCTTCAGACGCATTTTGCCATTCTTCACAAATACATTATTATTATTATTTTTTAATAAATCCTTTTCCAGACAAATATAAATCAAAAATATAAATCACTTTTTTTGTACGTCCCTATAGTTAAGCCCACTTTTACTAACAAAAATTGAAGTTTAAATTTCTTCATTTTATTATTTCAAAAAAATTCATAAAAGCAGCTTTACTAGCGATCGTGGCTTATACCTAAGTTGTCAAAATGGAATAAATATTTATCTTTTACAAAATTAATAACATGACGATATTCATAAAATAAACCGAATTTTCAAAAAATTATTTTAACAAATTTAAGTTCCGAAATTATTTTCACACTCAATAAAGTGTTGAAAAAGCCCATTATCAACAGGAAATCAATAGTCTTCTGATGGGACAAAATTTCATTTGAAACGGAAATAACAAAATAAAGAAAAATCCTTTCCTATCAAAGTTAAGATCGATCATCGTTTTTAAATTTCACAGTGAGTCGCTTTCATTTTGTACACACAAACTACATCTTAGTTTTTATTTGGAAAGAGAACTTCCGGGCGTTCGAGGTCGTTTACAAGACTTGAGAAAACCTCAAGTAATTGAGGACACGTGATTTCCATGTAAACTACTGCGTCATTAACTTTGACAGACATGCAAGCAAAAAGTAAAACCGGAATAGGTAATTATTATATACGAGAAGAGTTTAAACTGCTTTGATGCAGGTAAGTTATGGTATTACCCTATCATTGTATAATAAGTTGGGAAATTTTGACGGATTTAACTATCAATATTTTTTTTTTTCAGATATAATCAGGGATATGTATTGTAATATACGTCATAAATAATGTTCTGAACTTAACAAGTTGAACAGGTTTAGCTTTAAATTCTAGACTGATGAGTATGTTTCTAATTTAAAACTTATCATTTAAAATAATGAGACATTTAAAAATGTTTTGAAATAATAATGTACATTTTTTAACATATGACCTTTTATAATTACAGTTAAGATGAAAAGTAATTTGTCAAAAAATGATTACAATTTGTAAATTATATCAATTATGATTTTAGATTTTCTTTGTAATTACAATTAAAATGAGGTTTAATTTGTGACATAATAATTACAATTAACATTTATAAATGAATTAAAAAATTCTCTATCATAGAAATGACCTCAAACTAAGAAAAAAAAAAAAAAAATGATTGTACGGGGAAAATGATCAAGTGTAGATGAATATTTGTTAGTCGAGTATTTTGTAACAGAGAGCTTAAAATTGAAAGTTCTCATTATATCAACATAATTTTATGTATCTTATTTATATTTCTGTAGCACCATTTACATATAATCTACGAATACAAGCAAATATAATAAATTTTCCGATAAGCTGATGTAATAAATTTTCTTAAACAAATTTCTAATCAAAGACACTGAAGTGAACCAAAATCAATGCCTAAATCCTGTGATAAATTTACAAGTAAAATTTTTATTAATTTTTTTTTAAAGTTTAGTTTGGTAATCAGGTGAAAAAGATGTTTAATTTCATATTAGGTATTTGCGCTTTTTTAGATCTTAAACTATCTATATATTTATTTAATTGAAGTTATTTATGAATGACAGTTATTTGAAACAAACTGAAACTTAATTGAATATATTTAAATAAAAAAGATCTATATCCATTGTTTTAATTTGACTACAATGGACTGTATTTTTACATTTAAATAATAGATTTTTAAAGATTTTTTGAGAACTTATATAATAAAGGTACTGATATTTTCAATTGTGATAAAATCTACTTCTTAATTTTATATAGTTTGGAAGCAATAAATATTTGAAACAGCAAGTATACAAAATAATTAATTTTATTTTCGCAAAATTTGATAAAAGGGGATTTTCCACTTTCATTAAACAAAATAAGTTTAACAAATGTCTTGAAAAGTATGGGCATCTGCAAATAAAAATATTTTTTAAAAACGTTCTTTGATATGAAACGCTTCAGTTTGATCGCAATTAGTTTCCATCAAATGACTTTAAAACTTTAAAACATTTTATAACAATATTTTTCTTTGGTATTTTAATTTTTGGTAAAAATATAAAAGTCTGATATTAAGTTTAAAGTTTATTTTGCATAAGTTGTTTTTATAAGCATTTGATACTGTCACTACTTAATGAATATTTTCATTTGACCTGTTCTTTTATACGTTTTACATTGCTTTATAAATATTTCATACTCATCACTATTTATTGATTGAAAATTTTTTAAATAACTAAATCTAAATATTTATTCTAAAAACAATCATTAATAATTTGCAATTGTGTGCATCATATACTCAGTATAAAAAATAGATTACTTTTTGTACATGATTTATTCGGACATAATTATAAAAAGAACAGAAAAAAAATGCACTTTGTTTTAACTTTTTGTCTCGATTTTTGTATCAAGAAAAATGGAGTGTGGAGTAAACGTCTCACTTGTAAAGCTTGAGGAATACCTTAAGAGGGCCTCATGCTGGCATTGTAATTAGTAAGTAATGAATTTATAGTTCCGGTGCGTACACTTAAGAATAAGCAAGCTTTTTTTTTTAGCATCATACAAGGAAGAATATGAATTGGCTTCTCGAATGGCGGCATAAAAAATATCAGGGGAACTGGGTCTAATATTATAATACACTTATTAATAATAATAAATATTATTATCAATTGTAAAAACAGTTTAAACATTTTTAAATATTGATTTCGTGAGAATTATTTTTGGCTTTAATCTTCTTTCATTTTAAAGATACGTTTGATTATGAAACTTGTAATCTTCACATTCAAGGATTTTGTAGCATTTACTCTTAGAAGAGAAAGTTCAAATCCCCCTTTCTACTCGTATTCCGTGAAGAAGAAGTACTTAAATAATTTGTTTTATAGTAATTTTATTCGTTTTAGAAATTTTATTAAGTTTGGTTGTCATTTTTTCCCCCACCTTGTGGGGAAACAAGATTGTCCAGGAATTTAACTAGTAGGTTTATTAGAAAAATATATCCAAACTGATGTTAAATATTTTACCATAAAGGCTATAAAATAAGTAAGAAGTAATACGATAATAAATCTCTGTAAGTACGTCTACTTTTCTTAGAACCTCTTACTACCTCTACCAAACGAAAGGCTTCGCCTGAGGTAGGAGGGGGGGGGGGGGGGTGGAGATGACTGGGATTTTAATACATTGGGCTTATTTAAAAGTACCCCCTGGTATCAAGAGAATGATAGTCATTTTGACCTCTGTCAAGTGACTAGTGAAGTATTGAAACGTACTGAAGTATATTTGAGACTTAAGAAGTTTTTTTTTTATATATATATATATTTTCATCCAAAAACAATAAGTGCAAAGTCTTTTTTTTTTGCCCATGACTTGAAATCCACTATTCTTTCATGAGTTTCTAACAGCTTTGTTCAACCAAAAGCTATATATTTTTTAAATAAATGGTTATCTTTAAGCATTAATAGTTATTTTTGAAATTATGAGCTAGAGTAACACTTTTTCAAACTAGACAAAATGTTTGCTTGACCAGTGCGGTAACAAAGAATCTCTCATGAAAATATGTCATTTCGATATCAAAATTATATAATTATAATAAAAAATATGTTTTATTACAACGTAAATTTTTTTTTTATCCTGTATCGTACCGAAAATAACACTTTATCGCGAGGTGTCTAGTAAAGTTACTTTATTGCACTAGTTTGATAAATTATTTACCCCACGTCTCGTGCTGAAATTTTATGTAGTCTTGGTATATATTTTCCGAAATTTTATTCATTGACTGGAGTTGCCAACATTGATATACAAGTCAATTAAAAATACTTTTTGCACGCAATTATAAAAAAAATACTGTATGCAATAAGTGCGAAATCACATTATCAAACTCGGTAAATTATTTGATTCGAGTTAACGCACTCGTCAAATAAGTATTTTGCCTCGTTTGAAAAAGTATTACTTTCACAACTAGTTGCATAAATAACTATTACGGCATGCCTGGTGATAAAGCGTTATTTTCACCACGATTCTTGATTAAAAAAGTTTATTTTTTGCAATCTGTTTCAAAACCAGGGATGTGGAAAATCGCACAACTTTTAATTACACTATAATACTGATCATTACATTCAAATTTGACGTGGAATAGTGTTATAACTATTTTTATATTTTCATTCATTTGAAAAATTTGCCAGTTTGGCAATAATTTTTCCATGGGTAAAATAAAAAGTAAAGGAAAACCAAACCAAAATGGCGAATTTGGCGAATTGACATTTCAATAATTCTTACATTATCCTTTTCTGCAGAGAGGAAGAAGAGAAAAACGGTTGTTGATGAGAGGCGCTCAAAGACAAAGAGCTCTGTGTTAAAAACATTCGTTTTTCAACTTTTTACACCTTTATAGCATTTTTACGGTAATTAGTGCTGGGTGGTGTTTTTTTTTTTAAAGCAATTTCCGAAACATGATTTCATAATATTTTGCACTGCACAATATTGACGAAAACCTTAATGACAGGCCCCATGGCTACCGTACCCCCGTACACCAAACTTGAGCATCGTAGGGCAATTTCTTCGGAAGTTATGCTGACCACGTACACACAGAGAGACATTTTTCTAGACCATTGTTTTGAAATCAATATGTTCCAAAACGTGTAAAAATGCACAAAAAAACAAAAACAAAAAAAAAACGATTTTTTTTTTTACCGAAAACAAATCTTTCATTACCCTATGTTAACTTATGGTAATTGAAAGTAGATATTATGAATTATTTTTGTGCTTGTTTCTTATTGCTAAATATTTTATTTGAATTTTCGTTCTGCAATATATTTTACGACTCAAATTTCAAAGCACGTTTGGATCAATAAGACACAACCTGAATCCAAGTATAAAATAACCTCTCTTAAATAGAAATGATAAACCAGTTATCTTAAAAACTGTATATTTTTTTGTCAAGTACCCAAACCTTGCTTGGGATTAACACAACATATTAAGGGGAGTTTGTACCCTCTATATTGGTAATGTTAATTTGACATATTTCATGTAACTTTTTCTCAGAAAGTAATTGACATAGAAGATTAATTTTGTTTTCAGTGCATTAAGGATACATTTTTTATTATACTGAAGTGAGTTTTTGAATGTAATTCATTTACTTTTTTTTTTAAAATGAATTTTTGTGACAGTCACTCAAATTTGTTAAAAAATCCCAAGTTTTTTTTTTTTTTTTCTTTCTTTTTTTTGCCGAAATAAGCCACAGCAAAACATATTTTTAAACTAACATATACATAAAAGGAATATGTGGTAAAAATTTAGATAGTCTGTGCAGTTTCTGAGAAAAAGGTACATGAATAATGAAAATTCTAGTTTTGAGAAAAATGCATTTTAAAGAAAACTTTACTTACACTAATAGTTACCAATTTTGTTTTCAAAAAAAATATTAAAAATTCTTCTAGTTGAAGTATTATTACAAATGAGGTATCCTTTTAAAGGGGAAAATTTAAATTTTGATAAAAAAAAATAATAAACTCAAAATCGATTATTTATAAATATTAGGGTACCAACTCCCCTTAAAACAAAGAAGAGTTATTAAAATGTATGATTTCTTGATTCAAAAATATATTTTCAAATATCATATATTCTGTTTTTGTTCTTGTTTAATCTGCAATTGAAGACAATTCTAAGTATATTATACTAAATTAGATCGCTAAAAATGCATTTATTGAAAAAATTATACTGTTATGTTTTGTTAACAGAATTTTTTGTGTTTTAGAAAACACATTCACACTTAAAAACGCTCCCTAAGAGAAGTAACGCATAACAAAGAAAATTCTAAGCCGAAAAAAATAACATTACATGATGGATTAGATAGTGGTGTATAGGAGACTAGTAAAAATATGTCACAATATGTCACTTTTATGTACCCAAAATAACCACTGGTATCCTCATAGTCTTATAGGAATTATAATTACATAATAATTTTTAAGCTTATATGCTCCATAATATTTTTCTGAAAATATATCAACAATATTCGCACACAAGTCAAGTTCTAAAAAGCATTGAAACCCAAATTTAGATTATTTGTCTAAGGTACAGATCCAGAAGATTCTTTGAGCATAAAGAAAGTTTGAAAATACCGAATATTGTTGGACTTGTATCCTTTCTGTCAACAATTTGATTTTCTCCATGCGCGATGTCCCTGCAGAGTTAGAACTACAACTCCTCGATAATATGACGTCACGATGACGTCAAAGTGGTATTTTCTTTTCAGGAAACGGACAAACGTCGTCTTTTAAGTCCGGACGTCGCCTAATATATTCGATTTACCAATGGACTTAAGGATAATTCTTTTCTATTTTGGCATGAATCGAAAACTGCCGGTGTGTAAATAGACAATATGGCTTCTATTTTTATAGAAGCGACGAATCAAAAATAGCAACTTTTATCCTATATTTACTTCCCATTTGAATAAACAGTCACAGGATATACGTCACAGGGACAAGCTGGTTTTCTTTTATTTAAGTAGAAAAGAAATGTTTTGATGAGTTGAGGAAAACCTTCTTAAAAAGACTAATTTTTCAAAGTTGAGTTACATTTAGCAAGTATATGTATTTTTACTTCCAATTACTCATATGTTAACACAGAGCAAAATAAGTATTAGATTCAGTCAAAATAAAATTTTGGAATTTTTTTTTTTTTTTTTATTTTTTTTTGCATTTCTTTACGCATTGGAATGTAATGAGTTAAAAAAAAAAATGGTATAGAAAAAATGTCTGTCTCTTCGTCCGTCTGTCTTTGATCAGTATAACTCCCGAAGGGATTGATCTACGATGTTCAAAATTTTATGTGCGGGTTAGTGGTGGCCATGGAACTTGTCATTAAGGTTTTCGTCAAACTTGCGCATGTGTATAAGACAGCTAACATTGAAAAAATTATATTTTTCAGTAATTGCCGAATAAACCGGCTCTGATGATTTTGATGAAAATCGCTGTGGAGATGCCTTTTAAGGTGATCTAAACACCTCCACCTTCGAAATTTTCGTAGGAATGCGGTAAATAAGCAAAAAGGTGAAAAACGAATATTTTTAACACAGAGTTCTCTTCACTTGACCATCGCCTATTAGAGATCCTGAATATTTGTGTTTATTTCTGTGAAGCAAGAGAGAAGTCATAGCGAGATGTTGCTCCTATTGGCCAAGAGCGAAAAGCAACCTGCGCAAGCGGAATTCGAAGACATCCATGGAGCTTACCATGGGGTTTTCACCTACGGTCCATAAACTCGCGTAATCTTCTAAAATAAAGGAATGTACAGATTTATTTCTTTAATTTTCAATTATTCAAAGTTCAATTTTTTTTCTTCTAAGTATTATTTTTCAAATTGATCAATTTTTACCCTTGTAATCCTCATTTTAAGAATGTATGAATGGTTTAGTATGTATTATAAGCGTATAATTTCTTTTTCCCACTGAACATATTTCTTGTTTGTATGTTTAGAATCACAATAGGTCGTTTTCTATCGCAACAGAATGTTTTTAATTGTATAAAATAATTTTTGGACATCATATTGATAGATTGACGAGCTTTCCATTCTTTTGGCGTTAGTTCCTTGACAAGCTTGCGACGAAATGCAAACAAAAATCTTGATGAGGATTACTTTTGGATTTTTAATCAATAAGCTTCCTGTTTTTATATGTTATGCTCTTCTTAAAAACGATAATCTATAATGTATCTCCGCGCCAATAGGTTCACATTTTTTCTTCGACTTGCTATTTTTCCACTGTGCCAAAGGAACGATCAACTGTCAAAATCGGTTTACTTAACGGATTCATGTTTTCCCCCTAAACCCCTATTTGGGACGACTTTCCAAGCTTATGGGGTAACTCTAAGCTGTGCAGCTTAATAAAGCAACTCTATCACCCATCAACGACAGTTTCATCTCTGTTGCAATTATAAGAAAGGATAACGTAATAGTCATCGAAAAACCTACCACCAATTCCATCATTTTTTTTTTTTTTTTTTTTTTTCTTCAAAAGTCATAATTATTGCCAAAAATATCGCCAAATTGCCCATAGTTTAAGGTAATAAAAATATGAAAACTAAAATGGTAAATTACACCAATCCTTGGGAAATTTATATGCAGTGATCAGCATTATGTACAATTAAAAGTTGTGCAATGCTCCACACCGTTAGTTTATTTACTCTTTCTGTCATTGATAAATTGATGACCACAAGCTAGATTCATATATTGATAGGAGTAAATACTAGTTAACACAGATAGATCTCCATTGAAGACATCTAGGGAGAAGTTAAACTAGATAAACCTAGATGGGTTTTGATCCTGTAGTTGGCTGTTATTTTAGGATTGTATTGGATTCGAATTTGGATAATCAATTAAACGTTTTCTCTCACATTTTTTTGCATTTTTGCTAAAAAAAAAACCTTCTGAAAAAACTAATTGGTAGGAGTTTTCTTATTATATGTCGTTAACATTAACGGTGTGGAAATTTCGGTTATTAAATGACACCAAATTATACATTCTTCATTCTTGGTATCTGGACTTGAGGCGAATTAAAAAAGAGGATGCTGTACTTTTTCTAAATGAGGAAAAGAACCTTGATATTAAGTGGAAGGATTTTCGTAAATATAAATATCTTTTATTTTGACATAATACGTCTTGCATATTAAAGCAATCAACGGCGACAACATCATATTATATTATTCATATTATATCCTATTATATCATATTCAGATTTAGCACAAAAAAAAAAATATGCTAGAATGCTAAGTTTTGCAATTTTTCAATGATTGGTTAATGATTACAGTTATGAAAAGAAAAATTATAGAATAATATTTAAACAAAACATTGGTTAATTAGCTGAATAACCGTGCTTCAAATTTAGCCAAATTTCAGCACCCGGGTATTATGGAAATCAGGACATAGGCATATTCCATATTTGCACCGTTTTACACCTATGGTGAGCACTTCCGATCTCCGAAACTTTACTCGGAAAATGGCGATCGCTTTTGCCGAACGGTTACAGTTTCGAGCCTAGCATGGTGAATGCCTTGCCTCGTGATCGGTGGGTCCTTAGATATAAAATTTTTCGTACTACCAACCTACACGGTATTTTGCCACTTCATATGACTTGCGTCAGTAAAAAATTTGGGTAGCAAAACTGGATTAAGTATATAAACAAACAAGATAAAAAAGAAGACAGCTCAAGTAAAACTAAAATACAAATTATACGAAAATACAAATATACCACACTGGTACACCCCTCCTTTTTGCTCCAAAGTGTTAGGTTTGTTTTGATATGGTAAAAGAGAGAAGAGTATATACACAGCAAGCGTGAGGGAAAATGTTGAGTAAGGTCTGATATTATCCCTCAGAATATAGAAGGCACAGTTCTTGGCATATTGCAGATCTGGAGCGTTTTAACGTAAAGTAATGAAATTTTGTATTTAGAGTATATGAACTATTTTAAATCAAACTACGTGGTAAAAAAGAGTAATCTGTATTAAGGTTTTCATATTTTTGAGCAAATTAATTAATAGATGGCTCTCCCAGAAAGAGATAAATAATTTACGAAATATTATTTGAACAAATGCTACTTACGATCAAATGTGAATAACTTTTCTCAGAACATATACGTAGTAGGAAAGGTTTTTAGGATATTACGCATCTGGAGTGTTTTAATACAGAGTAATGTAATTTTATCTTTTGAGTATATGAACTATTCTAAATCGAAGGAAATAGTAATCTATTTTAAGATTTTAAGATATTTGAATAAATTTATTAATGGATGACTCTTTAAGAAATATATTTTTATACAGAAATATATAAAATCATAAACGTTAAACATCCGAAATTATAACCATAGTTTGGATTTTTTAGCCTACTGTACTGTAATAGATACGTGTGTAGAAGCGGTTTCAGTGACAGTCACTCTAACATTTCAACTTTTTTTGTATTTCTAATCTTCAAATAAATAAATAAATAAATAAATAAATAAATAAATAAATAAATGAATGAATGAATGAGTAAGTAAGTAAGTAAGTAAGTAAGTAAGTAAGTAAATAAATAAATAAATAAATAAATAAATAAATAAATAAATAAATAAATAAATAAATAAATAAATAAATAAATAAATAAATAAATAAATAAATAAATAAAATATAAAAAAGTTATGCCTCCAATAATAATTTTGGGACTATAATTAAGTTAGAAGTATTAGATAGATATAAAAACATATTACCTCATATTTCTGGAGGATTAATTTAACTAATTTAATTTAATTTTTTTCTATAAATAATTAATACAAAGTGTTCGTATAGGAACTGTGCAGATTACTTCACCATCGTAAAATTAAAGAAAGGTTTTTTGTTAGTAAACCTTTACATTAAAATGCACTGTAAATTATTGACAAATAGATCACGTTTGTATTAAAAATCAGTTATATACTTTAAAAATAAGATAGATTAGTCCGGGAGCAAATGTAATCCCGTGGGCAACTTCATGATGCAAACATGTGGGTGGTGTCATTCTCTTCGTATGAATGCGTAGAAAATGAAATCCGATGGTGGGTACCTGGCATCCCGGTACGAGTGGCTCTACAGTCGAAAATTCAAAATGGCCGCCACCGTACCAAGTAACGTACGTTTTTGTCGAATAATGGCTTCCCAACTCATTTTACCAACTAGTTGACTATTAAAAAACTTGTAGGAAATAAAATTTCCTTTCCAATGGTATATAACACATGCATGTCAGGTTAAATTACAAATTTCAAAATGGCCGCCGCGTCGCTATCTTAAGTACGTTTTTCAGGTTGGTTGGTTTGTATGCTCAGCGATCTATACGTGTGCACAATAACGACTAATAAGGCCGAGAACTGCAACTGAAAGTGGATTTCGAACCACATAGAACATCCATGGCCAACCCGGCATCCTTAGCGTGAAAAGTTAGAGCCATCAAGTGGGCAGTGCGTTTTTCAGAGTAATAGCTTCTCAGTGTGCTTTATTCACTTGTTGGCTATTGGAAAACAGAAGGAAATAAAATAACTTTTGTAATGGAATATCTACCTAGTCAAAATTTAAGATGGCCGCTGTATTATCGTTGCTGGAACGTCTTTTCAGAATAATAGCTTTCCGGTGGGCTATATGAACATGTTGGTTATCAGACAACTTTTTGGAAATAAAAAAGCCTTTACATTATCACTCCAAGATTTAAAATTCAAAAAGGACACCATTATTGGGCATCTCTTTGGGACTCTAATAATAGTTTCCACATAATATTATAAGATAAATGAGCATAACATAGAGTTAATATTTACAGATTGGACAAGAAAATAAAGCCTTGACACTTTTCACAAGTAAATGAACTACAACAGACTGATAATAAACTACGGCAGCTCAATATTGATATGAAATTTTTTTTTACCATTTGAAATGTGAATGTCAGAGAAGAGGGTAACAGTGAAATAGTTTTGTTATACCTATATAAGAAATGGTGTAAGCAATATTAAGATTTTTTCATTATCATTAAGTTAAATTAACACCTTCATCCTTATTATCATTCATCATCAGGTCAACAGTTGCAGTGTTGCCTCATAGTCATCATCTCTTCCACATGAGCACATCTCTGTTGTTGATATTCCATCGGCAGAGAAGGCCACACAGACGCTTCAGACAAGGGTACTTAGTCAACACTAAGAGCCCCTGTGGAGCACAATTTTCTGTACACGTAACAGGCTCAAATTTCCCTTCCACAAGCGACCAGCCAAAATCAAGATGTAGGTTGAGGTATGTCAGGATGTTGTCGAGTATCTTGTGCCCAAATCATTGCTTGGTAGCGTGCACGCAAAAGACCTGGATAAAGAGATACCTTTGTTGGTGCAAGATGTTCCCCAGTCTTTTGTTTTTTAGTGAAGAGCCACCATCTTACCTCCCTAATGTCTGTCATTTTGGTTCGCGGTACATACACAACTGACAAACGAATGCCTCTAACATTTGCAACATTTTTATGGAAAGGGTTTCAAAATGACCCATAAGGCCATGTGCACCTATAATGTCATCACTAGCCACATAAAAAACATTCCACCATATAATCTTTCCTTTTCCAGCAAATGATCCAGTGTTACCAGCACCAGAAAGGGCGTGGAGTCCTGATAGTGATGAAGACTTATTGGGCCCTAGCATATGTCATAGATTGACTGAAGATGAATTAACCGTTTGTTTCTGCTAGTACCTACTATAATGCTGGATTATCTTGGAAGCATATAAGATATCTCCGAAGAGCAAGTACTTATACATCTGTGTCTTCAGAGTATTTGTTAATCTTGCTAATGCCTCTGGAATCAACATGTATACTGTGCAAAATTATTTTAGTATCTGCTTCCTTCTGCGTGGTCTCAAGACACGACACGTCCATATGGCTTGCATTTGCATGATTTCACCAACACAAACAAATTGTTTATTATTCTTGACTGCATAGTCCATAATCTTGGATGCCAGGTATTCTGTCAGTTCATCCTTAGTCATTTCGTGCAAAAGTAACTGGTGCATGGTTAATTTAAGGATATTTGTTGATAGATGCACTTTACATTGGATAGGGACCGATTTACCCTGACATTTCACCCTTGTCGATGTCTTCAGGGGATTCTGTTTGTAAGAATCAAATATTATGTGAACCTCTTTGTACATACCAAACTTCTTTGACTTTTGTCTGACAAAGTGATCTGCAAGTTCTTCATAATCCTTAACAGTCATAGGTTTATCAATGGAATGCAGCTGTTCCATTCTATCAACAACTGCAACAGTTTGTGCTGTTTCATCTACTGGAAATGAATTGTTTTAGAATTCGTTTTTTTTCATTGAATGAAGGATATAGATTTTGAGGTAGCTCCTCCAGGATACCCATAAGCTTGCTTTTTTTCGAGCAGTAATACATACATCCATTTAGGGAAAACAAAGCAGGTGGCAATAATGAGAATTCATAACGACAAAAAATTGCTTTCAAATCTATATCACCCGACTTCTTGTTGCAATCATCAGTCTAGAAAATATTGAAAAATCAGCTTTTAACTAACAATTTTTCCTTCAATGTTACTTTAAAATTTTGGAATGCTGATTTGCAGGCATAAGTTTCATCTTTTTCATTGGTGCACAAAACTGTTCTGAAGGCTTTGATGGTGCTGATTTTTCTGTTGGTACTGTTAGTTGGGGGGTGGGGGGTGATCATTTTAATGCGTTCCTCAATGAATTTGGAAATAAGACTCTCACCAATATCAGCAACTGTACACATGTCTTTTTAAATGTCATCGGAAAGAACTTGCTTATACACCAGAGATATGAGATGTTCTGTATTGCATTTAAAAAGATTGGTTGTCGATTTAAAACCCTCTATAAACTTTTCAACGTTGTGATCCAGACGCTTGCCAACCGATAGACAATATTCATGATGACATTTTGTATTGGGGGTGGCATTTAAAATCATTGCATTGGTTAAAGCAGCAATTCTTGATGCCTGTAAGACCACCTTGGTCTTTAAGTCTTCTGTTCTGGTGTTCTAGAGCTACATTGGCTCCTAAAGCGTAAAATTGTATTTTGGTTTCATTAACAACCCACTTTCCTTGCTGTAATTCTAACCATATAGTTGTATGCATTTTATTAAGTTTTTCCATATCCATCAAGTACAGTGGAATCATTCTTGCATAGTTTAGTCGATCAAAAGCATAGAAATACTTTATAAAGTCATGTGTCTCTGTGTAGCTGCCAAGTGCAAATCCCAGTCTGTATTTCTAACTGACCTGATAACTGTGTAGTTAGCTTTCTGGATTCTCGTGCTAAGGGTGTCGGGTTCGAATCCCAGGTTGGGCATGGATGTTCTTTGTGGTTCGCAATCCACGTTCAGCTGCAGTTCTCCGCCTTATTAGTCGTTATTGTGCACACGTATAGATCGCTGAGCATACAAACCAACCAACCTGAAAAACGTACTTAAGATCGCGACGCGAAGGCCATTTTGAAATTTTTAATTTAACCTTAAGTGCATGTGTTATATACCATTGGAAAGGAAATTTTATTTCCTACAAGTTTTATACAGGCATTTAGTAGGTAAAATGGGATGAGAAGCCATTATTCGACAAAAACGTACGTTAGGTGGTACGGTAGCAGCCATTTTGGATTTTCGACTGTAGCGCCACTCGTACTGGGTTGCCAGGTACCCACCATCGGATTTCATTTTCTACGCATTCCTACGAAGAGAATGACACCACCCACATGTTTGCATCATGAAGTGGCCCACGGGACCACTTTTTTCGACATTAGCGCCCGACTATATGTGGCAGTATGAAAATAATTATATTTTATTGAAGTAGGCTTTTTTGTCAGTAGTCAAAAAACATTTTAATTTTCTATTGAATTTTTTATCCATTGTGTTTATGGCTTCACAATTTAATCAAGATTCTTCAAAAAAATTGTAGTGGAAAATACACAACTGAAAGGAGGTTTGTTTGACATTTTAGATGACGAAATATATCGTTTTCTATGAACATGGATGATAATTGCACAACTTAAGTAATTACGCACTTGCTTATCCATTTCTCTGTAGCCTTGCCGAGGAACAGGAATTTTATTAAATTTGAACTATTGCTGACTATAGCATATACAGAAGTAAAATGTATGTAAGATTTTATATTTTAATCATTGAATTAGTGTATAATAAACTAAAATAATTCAAATGTTAATTATTTAATATTCAATTTATAATGTTTTCTAATTTTTAAGTTTAATATTAGCTTTATGTTAGAGTGACTAGCAAAGCAATTAAAATATCTTCATATCTTCAGTATTTCCTAATTTGAAATTATATTTATTCAACTGACTTTTTTAATTTTTATGGAGGTTTCGGTGGGACACGTGTTCTTTATAAAACGCAAAAATTTGTTTAATATGTACATTCACTTATTAATGTAATAATTGGGGAGAACAATACCGATATTTTTATATTAAGTTTGAAAAAATCTATGCAAATGTTTACTAATTGTATTTTTGAATGCACAAATATTTTTTAAATGCTTTAGTAGTGGAATGTTTTTTTTATTTTTTAATCAAATTAAGAAGTATTTCTACCAAAAAAAAAACCTATTAAATAAGGGTTAGCTAAAAAGTTAAAAATATATTTTACGGCAATTTTTTAAAAAAGATATTACTCTTGATTTGTAATAAAAATACATAAAAAAGTACATAAGCTACATATTTTTTATCCATTTAACAATTTTTTTCATAAAAAAAATTAGTTCTAAGTTATGTATTTAAAACAAATTTATACTAAGAAAATATATCATATACTTACAGCAAAACTCACTATAAAAATTTATCTTACTCGACAATTTATATTAAAATTAACTAAAGATGCACAATTAGGAGTTAACGTCGTTTTAGAAGCACTAAATTCATTAAATATTTTTAATAAACAATTCCTACAAAACCGAACTTCTCACTAGATAAATTTCGAGTAAGTGCCTATCCTTGAGGTAATCATCTAAAATAAAGTATGCATGGGATTACAGCAGAAATTATCGATTGCTGTGTATTGAACAAGCATGAAAAAGGTTTAGGCAATTGCCAATGGGCGTTAGCCGAAGGGTGGAGCTACGGAACTATTTTAAGACACGAAGTTCTTGACGCTATCATAAAGACCTGCCCTGTTAAAATCACGTACATGATTCGAACACATTTAGGATAATTTGTTTATTGATTTTATTTCATTATCTTTCAATATTCCCGAAGAATTAAACATTACATTTTGAATTATAGTTATCATGCATTAGTTGATATTATCCCTTTAAAGCAAAGTGGTTCCACACAGAAATCACTTACTACAATTTTTTATTTTTATACTCAGACTCCTTTTACAGCGAAATCACGGTTTCATAATCTAACCACTAACCACTTACAAAAGTTTATATATATATATATATATATATATATATATATATATATATATATATATATATATATATATATATATATATATATATATATATATATATATATATATATATATATATATATATATATATATATATATATATATATATATATATATATATATATATATATATATATATATATAAAGTATACTCCATCATTTTTTTACGCATACAGACGGCCCATACCAAACGTTATTAAAATCGGAAATAAAATCGAAATTCGTGATTCATAGGGTTAAATTTAAATAATTTGCTTAATAGCACACGTTAAAAATAATTGTGAGGTATGTTTCCACTGTGAGAAACCAAAAAAATTATTTTATTTTCGAAATGGCCGTGCTCGTAAAGTGAAAAAAATATAAAGTACAAAAAAAAAACAAAAAAAATATATATATATATATATATATATATATATATATATATATATATATATATAAAGTAAAAAAAATATAAAAAAGAAATATAAACTCCAAATTAGGAATCTAATCTGTAAATGTCGTCATGAGCCTTAAACATGATGACTTCTCATTCCATTGCTTTTCGCAAAATTTAATAATATATTTTCGGCTTAATGAGAAATGGTTTAACTTGCAGAGAAATTTGACCAATTCAAAATTTTATAGAAATGAGTTATTAGGTGAATAAATGTCTAAGTCTCCATATAAAATAACTATATTCGATTATTTTTTACTTGATCAGTTTCTTCTGTGACACAATGGTGTTCGCGTTTGTAATTGGTTTAAAAATTATGTATGAAGAAATTATGTATGAAGGTGTATTGCGATTCATAGTGCCAGTAAACCGATACTTCCTCCCTCCCCCCCAAAAACCCCCCACCAAACTTAAAGTGTTGTACGAATATATTGTGAATGCATAAAATTATTGAATACCTTGTGTTGTGTTGTTCGTTTGTTTTCATAGCATAAATAATTTCTCATAAATTAGAAAATAAAATTAGATGCCTTAATAATTAATAAAATTGAATTTAGGAACACACTATACAAAATCAATCCCATGTGAGTATAAATATTTTAATTCAATTTACTAAATAATAATGATTACCATCGAAGATCTAAAGGTATCTAGCGTAAGACAAATATTAATATAGAGTTCATATTTTTTTTTTTTTTAAATTTACATTTCTGAGGATATTTCTATAAAAATTTAGCACCTACATGGCTACGTTATCATTTTAGATAATTATTATAATTTACTGAGTAATTTTTAATATGACTTGAATTAAGTCTTTGTAATAAACTAACGATTTTTTATTTTAATACAAAGGATTTATTCTGAAATATAAGTCAAGTTGCTTTTAAAAAAAAAAGCTAGATTATAAATCAGAAAGAAATTCGAACATTGTATGAACTTTTCAAGAACGAAATAATTAGGTATTGTGTTATTTATTTCATTTACTGCTACATTTCTTAAAATGTGTTTACATAATTCACAAATAATTTTAAATTATATAACTATGGTGATGAATATTTAGTAACTAAAGCAGGTTCAATAAAATTTTAAGTAATTTAAAGAAAGCCAACATAACAGTAATAAAACTAATACTGTCTAGTTTAAATTTATTATTAGATCGAATTCACATTATTGTTATATATTTAAACAGAATTCATGTTTTTTCTAATATTTCTGTAATTTTACAAAAAATACCAGATAAATTTCATTTACAATATACACATAATTATTACACAATTTAACTAGTAATAAAAATTCTTTTGTTCAACAATTTAGCACATTGAAATTTTTTAAATAAAACAACTTCAAACATAATTTAAATATCCGAAGTAGTATATAGAGCATAAGACAGAGGTTTACATGTTACAAAAATTGTATCTACACAATCCCTAATTTTCTTAACTGTGATGAAACTTACTATGATCTTGAATAATTAACAAATTTTCTTAAAAATTTTCCAAATTTAAGAGTTATGGGTCTTATTTATTCAAACTTAATGTTATTATAAACGACTCAAAGCAAAATAATAATGCTATTAAAAATGAACAAGAAATTTACGGACATTCACTATAAATATTGTGTAAAAAGTGTTTCGTTTTATGTTGCTTTACAGGGAGGGCAATTATTTAAATTTTAAAATGAAAAAAAAAAAAAAAATAATAATAATGGATTTATTTTGTGAATTATATTACTCTAAATAATTAATACAATCTTTGAAACCAAAAAATTTTTAATTTAAAAAATACTTTATTATATGCTTCAGTGCTGAGTGTTTTAAAATATTATTTATTTAATTCCCTGACTTTAATTTTAAAATCAATACATTTGGACTTGTTATAACGATATTCTACAAATAAACATGTTAATTTGAAGGACAATATATATATATATTATTGACTTACAAATTAATATTCATTAAAAAGTTAAAATTCCAATAATTAGCTATTTTATTGATACTTTCCGACACTTTTAATACTCCTTTTCACTTTAAAGTGTAACAAATATTTAAGTAGCAAACAGTATAAACAACTCATCATGCTCTGACTACAAAATTCATTCACCAAATCTCAAGAGTAAATCTGACGTTCCCTTTTAAAAAAACCCTTTCTTTACCTGTTCAAACCCTTGAAGCTATTTACCAGCTGAAATATGACGTCAGAGCATGTTACTCCTCGCTGTACCTATCATGACGTCACATACAGGTGATTTCAGTGACGACATGTGTGAGGGGGGTCCATGGTCTGGGTCATTGCCGAGGAAACGATGACGTGGAAAAATATCGATTAATCGTTTTCATGACCGCTACCTTGGATTTAGAAAAGACGGTACTGTTGCTAGGTTTAATATTTCTTTAAAATTCTAATTTTAGATTTTGTTCATTTTATTGTTATTGTAGGAACAATCAGTTCAGTTAAAATTTTGCATTGACATGTGTTATATTGAGTACTTTTTCAAATTAAAGAAATTATTTTTTTATTTATGAAGTAACTTTTAAATTTTATATAAAATATTCGTTTTAGTTGCAAACGAACAAGATTATGAGTATCTCGCAATTTCGTTCAATAATTTCTATAAATATATACACGACTTACCATCTGTTCAAGAAAGCATACTGACAATAATACAGCTATTAAGAATTACGTGACGGAGGGCAAATGATTGGTTTGCATTTGTAAAGGTTTTATGTGCTGCTTATTTCAACTAACTCTTTATGTCTTTTTAATAATATCATCCCTACTCCTATCCTACAAATTGAATTATATCTACTAAGCAAACACTTTGGAATTTCTACAACTGAAGTTTGAATAGAAAGTACAAATTTAACGATGGTTTATATATACCATCATAGTATAATAATATGCATGCCTTAATGTTATATCGTTAATATTTTAAAACTTTAATTTCAGTATTAACTGTTTCAAATAAACACCCATTGCGCATTTTTACACACTTATATCTGGTTTAAGCTATTGTAAAGATGAAAGAATTCAAGGAGTCGAAGAAAATTTTTTAAGAAAGTGATGCACCCATTAATTTATGCAAAACTGTTGGGTTGCATATCGTGTCTTTCTTTTGTGACAATCAATAATAAACAATTGGGAAGTTTTAGATTTTTCTATAAATATTTATTGCATTTAGTTAACTTTGCAAAAAACTAGATAACAATAAATTTTAAAATGAAATTGTAATATTTTGTATCTGAATTAAATTGTGTTTTTTTTTTCTTAATCACTGAGAAAAAGTTAAAAAAAAATAAAAAAATGCATTCTTCCATTTTGTTATAATTCTTCATACTTTTTTCGTTTTAATACTTTAATGCAGCTATAAAAGAATAAAATGCAAATATTATGCATAATTGCAATGAAATGTACGTCTTATTTTTAAATAATTTCAAAATAATTTACGAATAAACATGCAAATTATTATGAACAAATTGTTCGTATAATGACTGATAATCTAATATCAGTTTTTTTTTCTTCTCCCCCCCCCCCCCCCTTTTTTTTTTAAATCTTGAACAAAATACTTTGCATATTTCTATTTGTTTACCATCGTATCAAACTGTTTATTTTTAAGAATGCAAAAATTACACTATAAGAATTTGTTTTTAACTACTATAAGTTCAGAGGTCACTAAAATTGTAATTTCGAAATATTTGAATTCGAAAAAAGTTTTATTTGATATTTATGGCAGAGCAATATGAAATCAAAAGAATACTTATTATAGTTCACATAAATATACTATAAATATAATACCTAAACGAAAAGAACGAGGATGATTACATTTTAAATTGAGGCTCAGAATTTAATTTTTGCAATTTAGTATTTTTTCTCTGCATCTTTCATGTAATAATCAAGTATTACAATTCAAGCTTTCATTTGCATAGGCCAATTCTAAATAGATATTTCAATTATATTCAAAGCTAGTACACAAAATCAAAAGACTTGCACTACCTGAAGGATTTCCTCATCAGGGGACAAGGGCAAGCTAGTAGAACAGGGGTAACCCTTTCCATGACGTGACCCAGAACGGAATACATCAGTTCATCCATTCATTCCTAGGGGGTCTGAGTGACGTCATATATGTTGACGAGGGGCCCAGCGGGCAGATACGTCATTGTGACGTAAAAGAGTCGACGTCACGACTTGCATGGAACCTGGTACATTTTCGAGTGTTCTTCAAGTTTCCATAAAAAGAGGATCTGATAGAGATGGTTTTTTTTTGCGTTACCACTCATTAGTATGGATGGCAGATGCATAAAATATTTCGTTACTTTTAGTATTCCGTTGTTACATTATGGGTAATTCTTCATCGACATTATTTTCAAATGTTTTCAATACATTATTATAGTAATATTATATTCACGTAGAAGAATATTAACAATTAGCAAAATAAGTGTTAGAATTATAGGGGTTACTTACTCAAAAATTTACAAACAAAACTTCGCATCTTAGAATCTTATTGATTACAATGCAACCCATAACCATTAACTTACAGGAACATAAACAGCTGTTTCTTTAAATATGTTCAGTTTAAATTGAAATATAATCACCACTGATTACATCGACACACTTTTTAAATTCCAGATGTGCAATTCAAGTATATAAAACCAATAAATAGAAAATTGCGTTGCATTATCTAGAGATCAGCAATAGAAAAACAGTGTGAGATTAGGGGTATATAAATCCACCACTCCATGCTTGTCCACCACCACTCCACCTTCTACAGGAAATACTACTTTGGTTAGGAACTCTAAATCATTATTTTTTCTATTTTATATTTTAGCTTTCACAACTACAGAAGCGTATGCACCATTTTTGAAACATTCAATTTTCGATGTGTTGTTTTTGAAATCGTATAAGGAGAGATAAAAATTCAATAGCTAAAAAATAGTGCCACAATTTTGAAATTTAGAATTTAAGAAGGCAAGCATGTAATACATACACACATCAGATGTGAAAATGTAGTATTACATGATTTTAAAAGCATATTTTCTTCATGTTCATAGAAATATAATTAAAGACTTTTAACAAACACTTATATAGTAAAAACATAATCCCAAGTGTGTGTATTAGAATTCTTTTTTAAATCAAAGAGACCTAAAGTTAACTTAGTAAACATACCTTAATAAAATCATTGAATGTCTGATTAATAAAAACTTCTCTGTACATCTGTGACATTTATTTTCTTCTTACTCTATTTCTGTTGCAAACACTATATAAAAACTCTAAGTACATAATTCCAAAAATAAACCAACCCACGCACAACCAAAAAAAGCTGAAATACCACTAAATATCTCCCAGCTTAAGAACATGCACAATGCAGAAAATGACGTCAGATATTAGTGACGTCAGAGCACCCGATTTACCTGATGGATCCTTTTGATCCAAGGGACGTAGATGTACCCTATCCCAGATTTTATTGATCGAAGAAAGAGTGTAGGGGTAGGTGGATCATTGCCGAATGGCCAGTTGCTAAGGTGGTTTCAATGGGGAAACCGCCAAAAATTTTACGTCGTCGTCTGTTTTGAACGGACGTGCCACCTGTACAAAAGTCATCAGTTTGGGATGTACGTACAGTCTTTGAGTGCAGGTTTGTATAGTTATTTTAAAGGACTGAAGAACGAGAACTGAGGAAAAGTTCGTGGAGAGTTTAGGGTATTAAGTGGGATGTGTGACTTTTTGCGAAATAAGTTGTAGTTTTTTATTGTATAAATAATGTTGCCAGACTTTCCGATTTTGGCGCGACAGTCCCGCTTTTCACCTTGATGTCCCGCTGCCCGAATGTCCCACCAAATTGTTACATCGAATGTGCTCTATAAATATATTGCGTAAAAAACAAAAAATAAAACAACTCCTTCCCCATTGTCTGAGACTTGTTCTGATTTTCTGTCAGAAAAATCTGGTCACATTATGTATAAGTAAAGTTTTGAAACATTTAAAGATTCAAGATGCGTGAAGCATGGTTTCCATTAAAATAGATGCATATAATATTCTTTACATTGAGTTTCATTTAAAGAGGAACAGATTGTTTGTTAATATAATTTGAAATTTAATGATGTTGCGTTCTTTAAATTCCTTGTTTAATCTTAGGACTTTTAAAGAATACATTGAGTTTCAGACAAACAGACGTATTTTTCAACATTTTAACATAGCATTTACGCCTATTTGTCTGTAAATTAACGAACTGTTTGTGAATGTAAATTTGGATTTGTTGGGCATATAGGAATTAGGTTGTTGAACATTATTAATAATATTCTTTATTGTTGTTTGTAAATATGTGAAAAGCTTGAAAAATCTAAAGTATTTTTTAGAATTATTGAATTTGAGCAAATACTAATTCTACGGTTGGATATAGACGTATTAGAAATGTTAATACTCCAGAAAGGGGAGGAATTGCTTGAAAAGTTTAGCATTTTCATACGTTTTTCCAATGAACATCATTATTTTATATTTCTTCAATCCGAATTTTTTACTTTTACTATCAGTTTACGCAATATTTCAACGTATTTTAAGTATGGTTTAAACAATCCTTTAAGTATGAACTAATTATATTTCAAGGTAATGTGTGGTTAATTCTTTTTCATGGTTTAATCATCAGACAGGCTAAGTTCCTGATTAAATAAACCTACAATAGGTTTAGCACAAGTTTGAAGACCAATAATATTCTTTTTTTGAAGCCTGTTTATAGTTTAATTTCCTATTCGTTTAAAAATGGTAGAAATTTTCTTTTGTTTCAAATGAAAATATATGTACTGGGTTCTATGAATTTTTTTTATATGCATTCCTATCGACTGCAATCAAAATGATAAATTAGTTTTAATCAAAATGTATTCATAAAATATGGCAAGTATAATTTTTTTTCATATTACAAATTTAGTCTAAAATTACTTCTTTAGCAAGCTAATGTGGCAATTTGACATTTAAAAAAAAAAAAAAAAATTAATGAATGTGCCTTTTAAATTATAAGTAAACCATGAGTTTATGTCATTTTAATACATGCAACTTTGAAATTAACTTATTAATGGTGCTTAAAGTTCAAAATATGCACACAAAATTTAAAATAATAAGCTTGAATATTTAATTTAGAAAGTTATAAATTATTTCGTTATATTATGATACTGATATAATGTTGCTATGATTTTAATAAATTTGATCCATTATAATATTTAAAAAAATATTCAATGGCATTTTGTATTAAAAACCCTCAAATTATTATTTTTGTAAATAGTATTCGTACTAAATATTTTTCAGAAATTATTAATTTCGCACTAAGGGAATAAAAAGAATGTTTAATTTTCCCATTATTCAAACTAAGAGACAATGTATTAAAGCTTTATCTAAAATGTGTAGTACATTCATGACATTCAATTAAACCTAAATCAGTCACAATCAAGTCGAGCGAAATTAAGATGTGTTATATATATATATATTAAGACCGAACTAAAAATATAGCATACTCTTACTGACGTAGCTAGTGACGTCAGGTTGCTATGCAACCACTCTCCTGGCTAGGAGAGAGCAGTATTGACCCTGAATCTTACAGTTCTTAGTGAGTTAAGATGCCCTATAAGTTCTATCATAGGTCTTATCCCCATTCTATATGTATCTGAAGAGAAAGCTTTTTTCATAAAAAGAGGATTTAAAACTGAATGGATCAATGTACTGAAAGTAAGATTGCGTTATGAAAAAATTTAAGAAAGTGTTATAATGAAAATTTTATTTGTATTTTTGTTTATCAAGATAGATGTTTAGAATAGTGATTTAAGTGGCATCCAATAAATACATCAAAATCCTGAAAATAAAATTAAGAAATGAAAAATATCATTATTTGGCTTTTGTTAAGTCAGTGAATAAAATTTACTGTAAGTGAAGGGTGTTCTTATAAATGTAAAGAAGGTAAGATCTTGTAAATCATATATCTTTTGCTTTGTAATACTCATTTTTTGGTGTTGAAAGATACTATTTAAAATCTTCACTTGGAAGAGCATATTATCCACTATTTTATACAGTTACATAGACGATAGATTACTTACGAATAAAAAAGTATTTATGGTATAAGTAACTTGCACAAGATCAAGAAAACTTTGGGAATAATGTTTTAGTTATATTAAAATAAATTTCAGTGTAACTGTAAAAATATATTTCATCTTATGCTTAATAAATTAAATGTCTTTATTAGTTTCACACAGTTATTATAAGTGTAAACATAAATACTTAAGTGATGTAAATATAGTTCGGTTACTCATAGTAGTTATGTGTATTTTAGAAACTCTATTTTTTTGTGTTGCGAATTGAATGTTTTACAACCTTTAAGAAAATAAAATATTTAATTTACTTGTGTATAATTTTTCTTAAAGAAGTTGTTTTTGAAGTGGTGTATAAAATTTAATATTAATTATTTTGTAACATTTTTAGAACATTTCTATTCATAAAGTATAAGAAACTATAATACAATTTATTATTAATAATGGATATTTACAAATCTGTTAAGAGATATCTAACAAGTTATGTTGAATTGTTTTTCTTCCAAATTTTGATCTTTGTTTCATTCTAACTTTAATAGATTTTAAAACACCAGAAAAAAAAAAAAAAAAAAGGCAGTGAGTAGTGCAACATTAAATAGATTGATATTCCTTTTCTCCTACTTAGGGTGTAGTGATAATTAATGTTTATTTTTTTTAATTAGTTAAATATACATGTTATTTAAATTAAATTAATTAATTTTTTTAAATGAAATTAAGTTAATGAGTTTGTTTATCTATCAGAAGAAATCAGAAGGTTTTAAATTTATATCTATTACAAAGGCAACTATTCAAATTCATATGAAACTTAAATTATTACTGGAATAAAGAACTGATCTAGTTCAATTGAACATATGTCCTGAATTATTCTTAATTGAAAAGAAGGAAATTTAAATTTTACAAGGTACAAAATTTTTTCAAAAATAACATTTTGCAAGACATGCGTATGTTTTAATTACATTATTATAATAATAGTTAATAATAATTATTATTATTATTATTAATATCATTATTATTATTATTATTATTATTATTATTATTATTATTATTATTATTATTATTATTATTATTATTATTATTATTATTATTATTATTATTATTATTATTATTATTATTATTATTATTATTATTACTATTATTATTATTATTATTATTATTATTATTATTATTATTATTATTATTATTATTATTATTATTATTATTATTATTATTATTATTATTATTATTATTATTATTATTATTATTAAGTTGAACTATTATTATTTATCTACTGAATGTTTTCGAAAAGCTCTATTTCTAAGACTATTATTTATAATATAGACTTGTATATTCATTAGTTATCTGAGGTTCCAGAACTTACAATAAATATACTTTAATACGATATTAAAGATTTTCAAAATAAAAAAGTGCTCTAAACCCCAATATTTTATTATTTACAAATTAAAAAGTCTTCTTTACAAATCATTAGACAAATAAACACTTTTCTTCCCTAATTAGCGGGTTTTTAGAAAATGATGTATAGAATCAAAATTATGCAAAACATAGTTCCTTTCGAATGTATTTATTCATTATAACATATGAATCAATAAAAATGCATTCATTCATTCTCCGAAGAAAGCTAAAAATTTGTATCTGTCAGTATCCTGGAATTGTATTAATATATAAATCATATTAATGAAAGTTCTCTAATTTAAGGTATACAAATGCAATTGATTTGAATATTTGAATTTTTATATTTTCTAAACGTTTCATTTGAGTTTGCTATATCTAAAATGAATACACTTTAATAAGTATTCAGAAAAAAAAAAGAGAAAAAAAAAGCAAAATTACGAAGTACACGAACACCAATAATTCTTCTTTAGAATGTAAAGGGAAATCTTGTATCTTGTAATATCCTGAAATAGTTTTAATGGTAAATTCACAAAAAAGAAAAGCCAATTCTGTGGTTTAAATAAAATGATCCAAGAAAAACCAATTCTGTGGTTTAAATAAAATGAAATAAATGAAATTGGAGTATTGGAATTATCTATGGGTATCCTTACATTTACAACGGATATACCTTAAGCAGAATTTAAATTTTAAAATTCAAAAGCACACCAACCCCAAAAACGTATCTCAAAAGAAAACAGAAAATCGATACAACGCAGTATGCTGAACTAGTTCCAACTTCTATATAAATCCTCCTTAAAAATTAAAAGGATAACGTTATTTTCAACGTTTACATGATGTTCGAGCCCTCTTGGAAACACTCTCTTCATTGGAGGATTTTCGTTGACGTAAGAATGATGTCTTCGAATTGTTGGGTGAGTGCCTGTTCGAATGGGAGACGAAGGAAGTGGTTGTTTTTTTATGCTTTGAAAAACTACCTTGAGACTGCCTTGTTTCTGTGGTGACTTAAATTTATTAAAAGAGTTAATTTGAGATCGTTTCTCTGTCTTGCGAATATGGATGACCGTGATCTTAATAGGTGCACAATGGGCAATTTGTTTCTGCCAATTTTAGAGATGAAAGTCTTTATTGCGGATGAGAATTATTCACGAAGGGTTTGAATTAAAAGAAGTGTTGGCAACAGCAGAATAAAATCCATGTGATTTGTATCGTGTAATATTCTGAAATGTATTCTTGTAAAGCTCACAAAAAAGGAAAACCAATTCTTTTTATTTAAATTAAACTAATCGAAATGGAATTTCGGAATAATCTGGTGTCCCTGAAATTCGTGGAAATGAATCTCTGAATTCCTAAAATTCGTGGTGTTATTTTTATTTCATGTATAGACACTTTATTTTTAAATCATCAATACATTTATTTTGTTAACAATAATTTTAAAGATATGCTATATAAAAAGAGCTTATATCAATTTTTACTAAAAAAAAAAAAAAAAAAATAGTGCTTTTTTTAGTAAAAATTCATATTTTAAGTAGGAGAAAGCGTGAAAGTTATTTTGGAAGTCATATATATTTCTTATATATATGAGTCATATACGTAAGTAAAAATGTCTTAACCAACTCAGAATTTTGATATCAATACAGAATTGGCATATTTATTAATTTAATCGCATTTCTATCACACATTTCAACTAGAAATATCAGAAAAATTAAACAGTATATCAACAATTATTCGCATTCAATATTAATTATTTTATTGTGGACTATCGTACGTTGCTATTTCATATGATAATGTACAATTAAATTGTTTTCAAAACTGTTAAAAGTAAATTTAGGCTAGTATTTCTTTTCTAGACTATTAGTTAAATTTTGACTTTATCATTAAATTCATTGCACTTGAAATTCAATTAATAAATTAAATAAACGTGCAACAATGGTAAAACTTTTATTAAATTTCAACGAAATCTTATATCTTCAATATATTTATGAACTTAGATTTTTATGTCTAATCTTTATAGATGATTTAAATATTTATTGAAAGTTTTCTTTATAAAGTGTTGTTTCGAATTCAACATTGATTTAGAAAAATAAAAATGAAATATAAATTAAATTTAGATATTAGTATCCAATGTTTTGTGTTACATTTTAAAAGTTGCAACTTACTTTAATTTTTTATTTAATTTCTTTTTTCAAAGATAAACTTTTATTTTATTCCTTTAAATATTTTATTTATTTTATTTAATAATTATTAGATAAACACTCTACCCTAATTGGTGTTTTTATTTTGTTTTTGTTTTTTTGTTTATATATATATATATATATATATATATATATATATATATATATATATATATATATATATATATATATATATATATATATATATATATATATATATATATATATATATATATATATATATATATATATATATATATATATATATATATATATATATATATATATATATATATATATATATATATATATATATATATATATTTTGTAAATATTTTTTAAAAAATCTAAATTTTACAAGTAATAGTTTCTTCTAAATGTATTATTTCATAACATATGTATCAATTCAAATATTTTCATTCATATAATATGGACTATAATTTGTCTTAAGTAATGGTTCGATATAATTTATTCAGTAAAAAGTCTTGGTATTAATAATATTGTAGAGTTAAAAAATTGAATACTTTTGTACAAATATTGAAGTGTACAAAAAAGTAGTTGCAAACCTTTATATAGCTTAAATTATTCAAATTTTTAATTCAATCAGCTGTTATTAGTTAATTATTTTTTTATTTTTCTTGATTAATATTGAATAACCGTTTGAATCAATTTTCAGGTGTGACTAATTTACTTTATTATTCTTTATTTTTTAAGAAAGAAGAAAAAAAAAAAAAAAGAAGCGGGGGAAAAAAAAAGTAGAAAAATAATAAACAATTTTTCGAAGACTAGATAGAAATTTCTTTCAAATTACATTAATTATTAATCGAAGCACGAAGAATTTAAATTGTGAAAGTATTTGTGTACAATATGTAGGAATAATTACCAATGGAAGCACTAGATATACATTTAACTGTTTCAATTATAAACAAATACTTAAACGAAAAATATAATCCAACATGCTTTATTGTATGGAAAGTTATAAAGCATGGTTCACGAATATTGTATGACTTTATTTATCATAAAAGCATCTGACTTTTATTGTCAAACACAAATTTAATTTAAATGAAAAGTTCAAATCATTTTCAAACATGCAATGAAAATTTTTAAATCACTAGCTTTAATCTTTGTATATAAAAAAAAACAGTATTTTAAAATGTAAGTTAGCTCTTCGGTGTAGGATAATATTTTAAAATATTGAGAGCAAATTGTATTTATACAACTGGTCTTTAGTAATACACTATATACGGTAAGCAAAAAAAAAAAAAAAAAAAAAAAAAAAAAAAAAAAATCGAACGATGGCTATATCTTCGGTTCTAATTATCGTAAAATCTTGGGCTTTGCTCCAAAATGTTTTGTTTGCGATTTTCTATGTGTGGGATGCAAAATTTCTTTCTTAGTGGGTAAGTAAGTTTAAGTAAATTTGACTCTATCTTTAAAAATTTCAATTCGAATCTCTATTTTTTATGTTTTTATTTTATTTAGAATATCTCGTTTACTCTAGATATAAAATTTCAGTTCATTATGTTGAGAAACATGTCACTTATGAGCGAAAATGTTTTGGACGATCTTGAGGACAAATGTCTTTTTCACGGAGAAAAATCTAACGTTTTGCATGCTTCAAGATGAAACGTGCTCACTTAAAGTGAGCTTTTTACATTTTTGCTAAAATATCGAGAACTAAAAGTCAAAATGGAATGAAAAAAATTCTGGTAGGGTTTTCGACCATGATAATTTTAATGGAAGCAAATAAAATATATGTTTCTAAATAAAAAAACTTTAAAACTTGTTTTATTAATTAATAATTAATTATTAAAAAACTGTTTAATACAAAAGTTGCATGTTATTTATTTTTTGACTTTAAACAAACTATCCTTTGAAATAAAAATTGCTAAAATATATTAACTATAAAAGAATTTATGCCCCCCCCCCCCCGAAAAAAAAAAACTCTTTTTAACAATGATTTAACATTTTTTTTTACATCATTTAAAATACTAACTACTCATTAGAAAATTATGAAATTTGGTATTTAGACGTTTTTTGAATTCTAAATCTAAATATGGTATAATATTATGGGGTTGCCAATGAATTTTTTAAAGTTTGGTTCAGTTTTAATATGTAGATGACCTCACATGATAAAACAAATTATATACAATTAATAAAGACCTTCCACAATTTACAACGGTACTTGACTTTTGTTATTTCATCAATTAGAATACAAGATATAGCCATCGTGCGGATTTTTTTTTTTTTTTGCGTACTGTATTTTTCCACACTACAATTAGTTCACTTACTTATATTTCCAAGCACCAAAATATCAATCATAACCAAAAAAATTTCCAATTAAAACATTAAAAGCATATTTTTGAATATACAGCTGAAATTAATAATTAAAAAACGTGTGCAGATTTTGTATAAAACCCTTCAAAATCAAAATTTATACAATTTTTAACTTTTTAGTACAATTTTTTTTAGTAACCCTTTATACGATTGCAAAAATTTAGATAAAATAATCTTGAACACTGATTAATTGAGCATTAAATTTAATTTTTTTCGTTAAAGTTATTTTCGTTAAAAAGCTTTTCCTCTAGATTTCTTTTTAAACAGACACGACACTTAAACAACCCTCTATTCTCAAACCCACTTTAAACACTTCTGTTTGCCCATTTCTTTTTTGTTTCCAACTTACGCAAGTCCGACGTCAATTACTTGACGTCAGTTACTTTCAAAATCCGCTTTTAGAACAACTATGTGCACCATGTGTTTACAGGAGATTTGCTTTCGCTGCGTCTCCGAATCTCTTTTACAGGTCCTTTGCACTGAAAAAGAAACAGGTGCATTGGTCATCTACGCTACCTTCAATCGACTGAAATTACGGAGGAGAATCGATTCAGCGATACGAAATCAAATGCAATGATGAAATCGTACATTTGTCGGAACTGGCGAGTGTAAGATGCGACTGACATGAATGAAACTGATACGTCAATGGGTTCAGGAACAGATGTTGTATTACGGTTATCAATGGAGATATGTCTTTTCACTGCTTCCTGCGCAGATGTGGAATTGCTATTTTGCCATTGAATTATGTTTTCTATATTTAGATCTAATACGCCACAAATGTGTTAAACCTCAGAGGTTCTTAAATCTTATCTATAAAAGAACTCCTTAGTATCTTAAAGTATGTTTATTAATATGTATTTTCAGACGCACTATTGATGGCAATCATTGTCTGAAAGTGTTATTATCAGAAGACGAGTTTTGAAAGTATTCTTGCTTGTTTATAACCGATTATGGCTGCCTAATTCTTTTACATTTAAGTGTTTAATTCAGCAAAAAGCCAATTAAGCTTTAAAGGTAGGATGCATGATTATTTATATTTCCGTTTCTCAATATTATATTAACTAGTGAAGATATGGTGGTTGTAATAGGTCAAAAGATTCAAAAATAAAACTATAATGTATTGGAAAACTTACCATGCACTCTAGATAAACCTTTCATAGTGATAATGAACAAATTTGAAAATAAATATTTTTTTAATGAAAATATAAGTCAAATAACAACGTTCATATGTATATGAATGTTGTTATTTGACTTATAAACATAAAAAAATATAAAATTAAATTAATGATTTTTTATGAGACGGAAAATATGGTAATACATTTAAGAAACAAATAACCTATTTACCATTGTGAAACTATTTGATAATAGTTTTTTTAACTTTGTTTTATGTTATTGTATATTTACATGACTTAACATGTGAGTGTTTGAGAAATCTTTTTAGTAACATAACTGCCATCCATTGTAATATAATATATTATATCTCATATTTATATAAGTATAGAAATATCAAACTTTTTTTGCCAAAAAGAATAAATTTCTAATAAATTATATAAATTGTATGTATCATTTAAATATAATCTAACTTTTAAACATGTAGTCTTGAATTTTACTCGATTTACAACATTTATATTATTTTAAAGGTATTTGATAATATTCCAGTTATAAATGGCTTTTATAAATTAAGAATGATTTTTATTCTCCAACAAAGCTAAGTGAAACGGACTTGTAATCTTAAAAAAATATCACAATGTGTACTTTATGTTGAGAAACATTTTAAGTTAGCACTAATATAAATAAAGAGATACACTTAAAAATTATAATTGAATATTGCATCGTAATAAAATGGAGAAATATTATAATTTGAAGGAATTAGCCGTTATTATTTCCCCAAATTTGTTACTTTGAAGAAGTAATGGATGATATTAAAACTCATAAAAGAAATAGAGTTTCGAGTGAAAATAATTTAATGTATTGAGAATATTGCGAAAATTATTCTATGTATTTTATTGTTAGAGAGAAAATGGTAAAAAAAAAAAAAAAACTTTGATATTTAAATGGTAATCAGGGACTTATAAGGTAGTCAGGGACGTACTGGGGCATAAAATAATCCCTGTGATTTTAGATTTGAGTTCTAGACTAGTTTTCAATAATATCATTACTTAAACTGTAATAATTATTGTCAATAATAAAATAATCCATTAATAAATTAAATAATTATTTTTAATACTTAAATAAAATTAATATATTTTCTTGCTTAAATATTTATATTGAATTATTATTTAATTATAATTTATATTCAATAATTAAAAAGTTTTATTTATTAATTAATTTTACTAATTTAATTTTTTAATAGTTAGTTTAAATAAATAAAATTTTCTCAGTCTACTATCTATACTTCCATTGAGTGAACTCGATTTTCATTAAAACATTGAGAATTTGTTGCAAATCCTAAAACAAAGAAATCTAAATTGCAAAATAAAGAATGTCCAGGTATATAACTAGTATGTTTATTAGAAAATGACATCTGAAATTATAATATGTATTTAACCTTAAAAGTTATGAAATGAGTAAAAAGTCGTTATACGATAATATATAAATATTAGTGTATGTATTTCCAAAATACAAAACATACTGTATAAAATTAAAGTAATGTATAAATTAATCAAAATAAAGTTATTGCGATGGTTGGTTGTGTTACATGTGTTGGTTGTGGTTGGATAAAATTAATGTGTAAATTAATCAAAAAAAGTTATTGGGTTGGTTGGTTGTGTTTAAAATTTATTGTGCCTTAAAGTTATTGGGATTTGAATACATTGGGCTTTTTGAAATAACGTTAAGGAAGACAATTGTTTACATTGAAAATTTTTTTTTTAAAAATTGAAAAACTTAAACAAAAACTTCCATATCGAACCGGCCCATATTTTAGACACTGACCGGCCCAGTGATTGTACTAGACAACCCTATGACCAATATATATATATATATATATATTGGTCATAATATATATATATATATATATATATATATATATATATATATATATATATATATATATATATATATATATATATATATATATATATATTCAATATATATATATATATATATATATATATATATATATATATATATATATATATATATATATATATATATATATATATATATATATATATATATATATATATATATATATATATATATATATATATATATATATATATATATATATATATATATATATATATATATATATATATATATATATATATATATATATATATATATATATATATTAATTTTATTTTTTAATTTATATTAACAAACTACCAAAGCATTTATATTGCACTTATATTTTTTGTCCTATTGCATTTCTTTTGCTTTATACATAATATATATATTACTATAGTTTAAATTCAATTCTTAACATAATATATATATTATTATAACTAAATTCAATTGTTTTACAATCAGATTATGAATTTTCTGTAATTTATAGAAAATGTTTACAATTTAAGTTTTTTACCACCTTCTACAAGAGTGTTGAAATGCAAATAAAGAATGTTGAAATGCGTTTTTCAGACGTCTGCATCTTTACGGTAAACATACTGTATGGGGGTAGACATTTTGGTCATGTACTACCTTCACACCGGAACCCACAGTTGAAATTCGCGGTAGTTGCAATTTAAAATGAAGTTAATTTTAGAATAATCAAAATTGTTTTAAATTTATATTATTTGTTGAATAATTAATCGTTATTTCAAAGAAAATAAGCATAAGTTAATTAGACTTTTTGATTGAAAGTAGAAATAGCTGATTGGTGGATTTTTATTTTACTGCAAAGCGTATTTAATTTAATGCGACATTGAGCAGGAGCTTTGATGGGGCCGGTACACTTCTGATTTGCTTTCATATTAAAGAAAATTAATTCAATATAAAAATCAACCCTCTAACTGGCTACATTTAAAGCACCAAAATTTGATAAATGAAATTTTGCATGAAAGAAAAATATATATAATAAATAATAATTTAATTCAAACAAAAGAAAACGAAAATCAATCAATTCATAGTTAAAAAAAAAAATTGGGAAAAATAATTTTTTAATGCTATATTATTTTAATTCAATTAAAAATTAAGTGTTATTTTTACAGTCCTTAGTAAAAATAGTTACTCTTTAAGCATCTAAAGAGAGGATAAATTTAAATATTTATAAATAAAATTCACAACTACTAGTATATAAAAGACACGAAACTCAGGTTTTCTAATTGTTTTGCATTGCAAAATTTGGAAATTAATTTATCAACGTGTAAAAGGTTATGTGGAAAATAAGTTCAATATTTATTTTAGTAAGGGATAAGATAAATAAAAGTCTCAGTAGTAAAGAAAAAAATTTGTATAAAATAAATACATTTTTTTTACAGTTTTTATTGAAACAAAATTAATACAGTTGTTACATAGTTCTCAGAATAAAATTTTAAAAAAAGTGTGGGAGTTTAATTTTTTATTAGTTTCTCAACTGAAGGAAATTCATATTAAATCTGATTTTAGACCTTTTAAACTTAAAAATGCTCGGGAGCTTCCAAATTTATTTTTAAACAATTTTTTTTTTTTTTTTAACTTCTCGCTAAGATTATTTATTACTAGATTCGCGTAGAAGAAATTCTTCAAATGTGAATAAGGAAGAAATATTTGGAAATGAATATTTTCATACAAGTTAAAGGGTTACGCTTGCAGCGCCATCTGCAGGACAAAAAGTGAGTAAAATTAAAATAAATTTATTTGACATTTCAGCAAGGTCAAGTATTCTTCATACTACACTCGATTTAAGCAAATGCATTTTTGTTTTACTCATTACTTTTTGATTTTCAATACGACAAAATATCCCAAAAATATTATAATTCTCGTTCGTTTCTCTAATGTTGATTTTATTTCTAAAAGTCATTGATAAATTGATAAGAAAAGTATTTAACTGACAGTATTTCTTACAGAGAGATATGAAGAGAAATTTACTAAGTGAATGTTTCTTTTCAATTTCATTGGCATGTATTAAAACAAAATAACAGTATTTATTAATTTATAATACTATCCTTAATATTTAATAAGATTGCTATTTATATTTCTTTTACAGGGCATGAGAGTTTATAAATAAAGTTTTAGATCATTTTCGGACAAATAAAAGTAGTTAAAACAATTCATTTGCTTTGAGCAAAAAATTTTGATGTTAGAACGAATAATTTAAAAATTTGGCCTAAAAATTTCATGATCAAATATAATTTAATTTATTGAAGAATGAAGAGATTTTAAAAGCAGTTGCCAAAACAATTTTTTAATCTTGTATAGAAGTGGAATTTGTATTCATATTTGAATGGGAAGTAATTTAGAATGAAACAATGACGGTGAGAATTAATGTAAGAGAAAATTTATCAAAAAAGATATTTCTGTTACTTCTAGCGAGGAATAACAAAGAAAAATTTATAAAAATACTTTAATTTCAACACATAAAGAAACTTAAATATGAACCAAAGGTCTTATTTAAAAAAGAGAGAAAGAAAGATCTATTTTGCAATATAATTGTAATAGTAGCTGCTTCATTTACCTTTCTTATGAAATTCCTTCTGGAATTCAACCATAGTAGAATATGATGTGAGTGTAGCGTTTATGCTGTTTTTCATTTTGGAAAATGCGAACGATTTAGAATCAAAATTTTTATTTCAATTTTTAAATTTACTATATTTCTAAATGCAACACAGTAAGCCATCGATTCTCCAAACTCCACTAGTCATACATCCTTCGGAATTTTCGAAAGTTTAAATTACATAATAAAAAATATTTATTATATATTGATATATTCTATAAGATTATAATGTATCCTGGATCACTTAATATACTTAAATTAAAAAGGAGTTGTATTGTGAACAAATTTTATACATGACTCGTTATTTATTCATATACTTTATACAAAACAAAATACCCTACCCTGAAATATATAGCACAACCATGGATATTTGTCAAGATTTCACAAGCTAATAATGATATCATAAAATTAAACTAAGCAACAACAAAAAATACATATAATTATGGCTAAAATATTTCTTTTATTTCCTATTTTATCCACGTACTTAATACAAAAAAAAAACAAAAAAAAACACCACTCTGTATATCACGTTACTTTTACCCACGGCACCCAACGGTACATTTTTACGAACTTTATAAACTGTACGTTTTAGTTGAGTTTCAATGTTTTAAGTATTTATAGTAATATTGCTCATTACCAAACGATTTGTATTTTATGTAGAACGAAATTTAACACTCTTTAACATCATAATAATTAGTTTGACACAATTTCATTTTATTATGATATAAATGTTCTATTGTACTTAAAAAAAAAACATTAATTGTTCTTTTCTCATTTTTTCTATACTATTGTCAATAAATTTAGAGCTTTTGTTCCTGTAGAGACCAACATCAGTCTAGGAACTATAAGCATACTGTTTTTAAGGTAGATAGTGGCTACTATTAAACTGTCGCTGTTGAATAAGTCCCGATCCCGTTGTAACTAACAGATTTTCATAAAACTTTTCTGACATAATATTGAGAATATGAGGTAGTGATCCCTAAAAAATTAAATAAGAAAAAAAGCTCAATTTATCACAAATAACACTTTAAGGACAACAATTATACGAAGGATATTCAATTTCTTTGTGTTTTGGCTTTTTCCCCTTTTTAGGCGAAAAATTCATGTGCAACTTTCTCTATAAGGTTCATCCTGTAAAGTTAACTTTCATATCAGCTCTTAAAGTGCCACAGTGCGTATGTTTACTTTGAGTCTAAAATTGTGTTCATATCTTTATCTATAAAGTCCACCTATTCTGTAAAGTTATCTTACATATAAGCTGTTAAAGCGGCAACATTTTTATCTCTTAAGTCTTAAAGCGCCATAGTGTGTAATTTTTCTTTTAGAATAAAATTTAATTTTCCACTTTCCCGATTTTATTAAGTTAACTTCTGAAATATTTCTTTATTAATCACTACATTGTAAAACTTATCAATAAAATAAAAAATTCTCTGCCAGACATATTTTTTTGGTTTATTATGAAGACTAAAGATATCACAGCGCAATTATGAAAGAAGAAAATTAATTATTAAGCATATTAACATCATGCAATTTATGCTGGCCCTTTATCCTTGTTAAGAGTCGCATATCAAATCTGGAGAGTTTCACACCACACACCCTTTGATGTACAAATCTGAGCACCATCTACATTAAAGAGTTACAACAACTTCCATATAAACTTTAAAAGTGATATACTTCCATCTAGTACGGAAAATACTGTATGATGTTTACTTTTTCAGAGATGACCTTCCCATGGTTTAAATATTGAACATATCAACTTATATGAAGGTATGTTCACTAGAAAAGGCTGCTGACGGTTGAAATAGCTACGGTTTATTTATGGCCACCGTGCATAACTTTCCTACTCGTGTTTTTATATGTAATTGCATAATGCAGCAAAATGGAAACTTTATTTCAGTCTATCTTTACAAATTTAGTACAAACAAGAAGTTATCTAAAAGTACATTTTAATAGCCACAACACCAGAAACATAACAATCCTTTCCTAATGTAAGATTTTTAAACTTTGCGTTACATCTGAAATGATGCCAACTTAAAAGACATATTTTTAAGATTGCACGCAATGTGCACGAGGCCGCTGTATATTTAGTTTTAAACTCTTGCCTAGAGAAGAACGTCATCGAATAACTTGCCAAGGAACGAAAGAGTCAAAATGTCATCTCTTGATGGGAAAGGGCAAAGTATTATTTTTAGAAGAGGCATTTAACATTACATACGTTTTAATAACAGTTTCGCCAAGTAACAATTTACTAAGGCCAGTTACATCACGATAATCGCTTATTACAATGCAATATAAATGCATTGAGAAGACATATGTGGCGTAGTTTGGCTTATTCAGCCAAATTCCAATTAAAAAAAAAATCTGTTTTTAATAATATGTTTCTTTAAAGCAAACCTATTCTTTTTCACAGAACAAAAAGTACAGCTAATTTTTTAACTTTCGAGAGAAAAATACCAAATGTATCTCAAGCCTAATAAGTATAAGTGTTAACACTGTACTGCCAATATGTAACTTTAAACAATGTTTTCTAACGAAATTTTAGTTTTTTTTTTTTTTTTTTTTCAAATAGAGAGTAAATTAAAGTATTTGATGGACATTTTGCCAACTTGTCTCTCAAAAACATTTTATGTTCTGTAATTTTTCAAAAATCTTCAACAGAAAACATATTTTTACTGCAATGAGTGGAAAAGAAGTATTTTGAAAAAATGTAGAAAGCCCGCGATTAGATTATTGTAATGTGAAATCTTTTGTATTTAAAAATATACTTTTAGCTAAACACTTTTTTTCTGGGGAAAAAAAAAAAAAAAAAAAAAAAAAAGATCTTACAGGTTTAAATAAAAATTCTAGCAGTATTTTATCAAGATTTTAAGTTTTTATGCAACAAATAAAAAGATTACATAAGAACGAAATAGTTCACATATCGAGAATTATAACAATTAATTTTGTTATCTCTGGTGGGCATTAAAAAACTTTATTATGCAAGAAATTTTTCATAAGAGGTTTAGAATTTTTAATTAACTGAACTAATTTTAATTAACAAAATATTGAAATAATTTAATTGAAAATAGTGTAAAGATGGATAAATAATATGAATTCTAAATTTTGCAAACTAAAATGCAGGTTTTTCAATTTTATCGACCAAACTTTTTAGTTTGATAAACAAAATTTTTGTGGAGATACTACCACGTTAGATAATATTTCCATGATATTTTGTTTATGAACTAACATGTTTTTATGAGTAGAGCTGTATAGGGTGAAATAGATGTTCATACTAGAAATAGTACCAGTAATAGTTAGGTACTTTTTAGCTTTGTTGGTATCATACATAATAATATAGGAACAAGATCCTTAAGAAACATATAGAAAGAGGCACAAGAAAAATTATGAAAATTGAAGATACTTCTTTCACGCTTTGGACGGTTGAGGTTCTAGTGTAATAATTTCTTCCCACTTTTCCCTCCCTTGACATTTTAGAAAGTTTTATTTTCTAACATAATTCACCAAATATTTTAAACATACCGAAAATTGTTTGTTTAAACTCAACTGCAGTTAATAATAAAGAATTATATACTAGTTTTTATTTAAACGCGTCATAACTACTTACGGTTTATTTGTCAGTTTCATCACATGTCATTACAAAAAAAAAAAAAAAAAAAAAAAAAAAAAATAACAATCATCCCAAGAATCAATGACCAATTCGGAAAATCTCTTCTTTTACGTCTTTATATTCTAAAGCTCATGATCAAGTTTATGAAATCTATTCACTTGAACCAAATTAAATATATTATTGGGCAAGACATAAAAGTTTTCAATCAGTTATAGAAATTACGAATTATCAATATTACAAATTACGAAAGCAACCTTTTCTTATTATCTCAAATAATCTCTTCTTTTTCTCAAATAATATGTACATATGAAACTATTTCATGAATAAAACTGTAATAATTTCTAAATGTTGTACATATCACCTTGCTTAATATATATATGTAAAAAAAAAAAAAAAAAAAAAAAAAAAAAAAAACTTTATATTTTCAATAGTTAGCAATTGCGCAGTCATCACATAAATTCCATATCCTCTGTTTAAATTTGATAAAACACATTTAAATTGATTTTCTTTAACAATAAAGTGACCAGAATATTTATTGAAAACTTTGTAAGAGTCTCAAAAGGTTGCTCTTATGGATTAGCTAAACATTTTTTCCAAATTTACTATAGATAGTTTTCTGAGAAAATTTTATCAAATTATCGTATATTTTTACTCCACATTCTTAACTTATATTCCAAAATCCCAATATATTGTTAATAAAGTTAATATCATTGAAACAAGTTTATAAGGAAACAAATGAAAGTATTTTCTTTCGGAATAACTTAGCAATTGAAAATAAAACATTAACATCTCACGAATATTAAGATCTATTTATATGGTAACATTAATTTTTAAAAAATCATTTTTACTGTCCTTATAGCAATTGCTTCATAGCAAAAGTAATATGGACATTTTGTAAAAACAATTTGAGAGAGAAATAAAACTTCGCTAAAATAATTTCAAGAAATTAATGGTATGCAAAAAAACATTATTGTCATGAAACTTCTTTTTGGAGAAAACAAAGAGCATTTTGCAATACTTAAAACGAGTTTTTTCATTGAAAGTAATAAACAGAATGTGTTAAAGTTGTGAATTAAACTATGGCGTACTACTGCCCTTTAACATTTGTGCTAAGGAAAGTTATTGATCAGTCGTAGTAACTGCGAAAGTTCAACAGGTAAGTACAGCTGTATAAATATAATCTCGATGCAGAGTAGGTTTTCTTAAAGAAATTACTCACAGTAAAACTAATACTTTTAATCTGTGAAAGTTGCTGGTGAATTTTAAACTAAACACTTTTGAATAAGAAATACTTTTAAATTTTTTAATAAGAAATAATGGAAAAATTTAAAACTACAATAAGTCAATTTTTTTTTTTCGTTAGTAACTTTTTTTCAAATTTAAAGTAAGTTGCATCGGTTTTATAGTAGAAAACCATTTCTAACCTATGGCGTATAACTGTGCCTCCAATAAAAAATAAACCAATTTAAAATTTAAAATTTAGTCAATTTAATAAATTAATTTACCAAAACTTAATTTCGGAAACATTGCAAATAAAAAAAAATAATAATAATTAAAAAAAAAAAAAAAAAGGCATTTTTTTACAAATTCTAAATGTTAAACTCATTTTAAAGTTGTATTTTATTATAAAATGAATGCAAGTTAAATTTGGAAAAGAATTGAAAGATTTTTAAATAATTAAAATTAATCTGTATTTTTAACTTAAAAGCGAAAACCTTGAAAAAAAAAAATTAATAAAACATACATTTTAATATACAGTGAGCATTGAACCTTATATAATATGAAAGTTATAAAAATTAGTTTTAATGTAGAAAGTAATCGAATTTGGATTGAGAACCATTAAAGTACTTCCTTAATAATAACAGCAATCTTTTGATCTGATGGTAAGACATTATGCTACGCAGGAAACAGCTATTACCTTTTCATCAAAAATAAGTGATGTATTTCTATTATATAAATTAGCAGAAACATATTATATTAAATAAGTAATATTTGAAGAGTATGTATTTGAAATTAAATATATATTTAAAATTAAAATTACATACTTAAAGCAAAGTTATGTACGCTTTTAAGTTTAGAAAATACACCTAAAAGTGTGCAATTCTTAATTAAAATTTTGCATTAGAATAAAGTTAGATTATTTAACATTTAAAAAAAGTTTTATAGAATTTAAAAAACTTTTCTTTTTTTGCTTCAACTTAAAAAAGTATTTTTATTATTGGTTAGTGATTTCAGTTTAATTTTTAATTGAGATGCATTTTAAGAGATAAACGGTTTTTTACATTCCTATTTAAAATAAAAAATCGAATTACCTTTTAAATGACGAACGCATCCGCAACATCGATGTTAATCCAAAACAAGGGCACACTTTTTTTTTAAACATGCACTAAATTATTTTTTCATAAACTAATATCTCAACATGTGTTTTTTTTTATATAAATTTCACGCAATTCTAATAACCTCCGGAAAATTATCACGTATTCACAGCTTATAATATATTTCCAACCCATAATAATAGTAAAAGTATATAGTATTATTATGTATTCTCTCGAATATTCGGGGGGACCGAAAAAACCCAACCGCTCTGTTTGCGAACGCAAGTTGGTAGGAGCTTACACACGCTCCGAATTCTGTATTTATACTTTGGCAACAGATTCAACCTCCAAGTCGGGATCCCCCTTGTCCAAAAACTCCACCGAAGTAGGAGTAGATTCACGGAGTAGTTACTAGGTGTGACGTCAGATGGATCCGTTACCTCAGCAACAACTCAATTGACGTCACCAGACGTTACGTCATCCCCGGTCTCTGAAAGTGAACTTTTCATCCTCTGCATCTTGGTCGGTAAGAGCAAGGCTGGTGGATGAAAAAGAAAGTCTCAAGAATTTTTTGGAGACACGCCACCAGATGACCTAAGACAACACAACATCAAAGGAGATTAAATAAATGTTAAAAAATAGTTTTAATAATCATGCTTTTGATAAATGCACAACATATGATTTTTTCTCTCTTTAACTGCTTCGAAGTATATGTTGAATGTATTTTGTTCTAAGTTCCAGTGACCACAGAGGTATTGGCCGAAATCGGAAGCAGGGGTTTGAGAAGATTGACTAGTCCATGACGAAAGTCGAGCATCGTTCCAAAGAACACAATTAAAAAAAAAAAAACTTGTGAAAATCATCATAAAACATATTTTTTTACTCTTCCGTCCTTTCTTATAACACTATATTTCAATTCAAAAACTCTGTAACAACATTTTAAAACTTTCAGGTTTTTTTTCTAAGCAAACATTTTACTCATAACTGAGCGAGATTGGCCAAGATCCGTAGCAACGGATAATCTACATCGGTCCACATCGGTATTGGCCAGTGTATTTATGCTACTGGGGAGGAGACAGAAATCTGTGTGAGGCAGTCTCGCTGTTTTGAAATAGTTAGATAAGTGTCGAATGCTTTAATTTTTAATCAGTTACAACAATATTATGTATATTTATATTCAACATATATTTTTTAAAATAGTTGAAGATAAATATTTTTACTTTTTAATGTATTCATTAAAAACATATTTCTTTTATTTAATTTTCTTTATCCATTATTAACTATCAGACGCTTGTATTTTAAAGCTATTTTTTAGCATTTAGTTTATATTATTTCCTTTTGTTTAGTCTTAACGTACAATTATTTTATTTTGAATAATTTCTTGATGCACAATGTTATTTAACTTAAAGTATGAAAATCGGTTCAGTGTTTTATATTTTATACCTTGTACAGGTATTGACATTGAGTTTTTACTGTAACTATTTTATTAAGTATTGATAAACGTCGTTATTTCAAACAGATTTTGTTGCATAATTTTTAAACGCAATCTGCTAAAATATTTAAAAACTATTATACAAGAATTAAGATTCCTATTTTGACGAACTTATAATCAGTACAAATTTTATATATAAATTAAATTATTCATAGCAAAAGGTTTGTCCTGATTGTTGCACGATGTAGCACCCTAAACTTCATAGAGTTTAATGGAGCTTACGCATTGGTATGTCACAGTTAACTGTTATTTGAGCGGGAAATTGAAGTGCACATTGTGATTGGCTAATTGGAATAGGATATTCACATTAGTTTTAAAAGGGAAATTAGTCTCAAGAATTTCACTCGTTTTGTGACCAAAAGTTATGCCTTGCTCTAGGACCACAAGCAAAAAAAAGTAAATAAAATAGAACGTTAATTTGTTAAGTTTTTCATGTTTGGTACATCGATATTTGCATCAGAATGGTAAAAAAAAAACCTTGTAAAATATGAAATTAATCAAAAGTTTAATTTTTTAAATATACTATTTATCATAAGTAAATTTGAATACATTTTTTGATAAATCTGAAAAAATAACCGACTAAATTAATTTGAAAAGCAATCTTCTCAATTTTGAGACCCAGTTCTCTTAGTTCTAAAATCCTTGCACTGCACGTGCTAAGGCTGTGGAAATACTGAGATGCTATTTTCGAATGTTTTCTCTGGCTTCGCCGTTGCAGCTGCGTTGATTTCAGTTAAGTAAACCTTTTCGGAGAGCGTGTTTGCGATCTTTCAAAATGTTATAAATATGTTTCAAACGACCGGAAAGGCAGATGTTCCTATTAGTTAAATGGTGATGTTGTATAATAAAATGAGCTAGAAAGTTCTGGAAGTGCTTTTCAATTTTAGAAGATTACCCACAGCTTATTGAATGGCGAATGATACTTAAATGACAATATAGAAATACGCGTTTATTTTTGGAAATACAAATGATATATTTGTATGCATATATTCTTGGACGTAAAGTGCATTTGACTGAAATCAATGTTCAAATATTACAACTAAAAATTGCTATGTGTCACGTTGAAACTATGCAACAACCGTTTTAAGTCATTTCAACCATTAAAAAAAAATTATAATGCAATAAATTTTTTAGTGGTATACCCAGAATTTAATTTAGAAGTTAATATTTAACTGTAATTTCAACATCGTAACCAAAGAAATGGAACTTAACTTTGCATTTATATGAAATTACAGCTTTATTTTGCCAGTGGAAAAAGTTTGTATTCTGAGTGAAATAAACTTACGATGGATCATCTTTTCTACTAACATTTATTTATATTTTTAATGAATTTTTCAGTTATATAAAAATGTCATAAAATCTGTTGTATAGTCACAGCCTATACTATGGTATACAGGTTGAAAAGATTGGTGTTGCGAAGTATATATTTTTTTATACTTTAAGAGATAGGGAATCAGAGTTATTTTCAAAATAATCATTGTTATTTCTAAAATTGAATGAAATAGAACGCATTATAAAACTTGATTAAGCACCATTTTAAAAGAGTTACGCGTGAAGCGATAAATTAAGGACTATAATTATGTTGATTATGTTTCCATTTCCAGGTTAAATGTTTTCTAAAGGTTATGAATGTGCATCTTATAAACAATGAAATAAAGTAATATCTCTTATTCAATATAAACTTTTAATTAAACGTTGAGGTATCAGAACAAATTTTATAGCATTACAATCAGCAGTATGAAAATTTACTTTTGTAAATAAATATACGACCCATTCAAATATAAACTCCTTCCCTTTTGATCAATTTTAAAGACAGAAATACGTTTTTTTTTTAACCTTTAATATAATTTTATCACAGGAACATATTTATAAATGATCTTTAAAAATGGCTAAAAATCTAAATAATATACCGTTATAAAAATCACACAATTGTTTCATGACCCCTTATCTTATTTCCATATTTTTTAATTTTTTTTTTAATTTTGTGTTATATATAGAGTCTGAATTATATATATTATAAGAAGCTTCTATTTTGTTATCGTTTGATAGGAATGTGCGTTTTATTATGACAATTAAATGAATCAAATATTTTATGCTTCGCTTGTCCCCACTACATTTGCAGAAGCCTAACTAAATGTACCTGAATTATAGATACTATTCAGTAGGCTTTTGCAAATGTGCTAGTGACAAGCCAAGCATAAAATATATTATTCATATAATTGTTATAATAATACGCAGGTTCCTCTACAGCGGCAAATAGTTGAACACATTTTGCAGACGTAATGCACTTGCAAAGACGTGCTTGATTTCAAAGGAAGCCTCTTTGTTAGTTTTGAGCAGCTTTGCAAACATGTATTGTGACAAATGGAGATAGCTTTGAATGCCAATGATTTCTTTGGGATAATTTGCTTTCTTTTTTCAGATACCATTCACCAAACTTTTTATGCTCATGAATACCTACAGTTCTGGAAAACAAGAAATATAATATTTTAAAAACATGCTTGTTTTTTGTTTTGTTTTTTTTGCAAAATTAATACTGAAACCCTACTTTTAAGTGCAGGAAAGCAAATCCAGAAACAGCAAAATCTGTACTAAACAAAATAGTTTTATCAAGAAAATAGCGAATGTTTGCGGTTTTTTTTTATTTTTTTTTTATTTTTTTTTTTTAAATATATTTTTTATGCCCAGTCCACACAAAATCACTTAATCTTCCTTTATGTATATTTGTAAAATAAAATGTAAGAGTAAATTTGAAGACAGCAGTACTGTCTTCAAAACTATACAGAAAACTTTGAATGGGAACATTTGTTCCCATATTATTGCAGGAAAACACGACTTTCTTTAGAAAAATAGCTGTTTTTTAAAACTTTAGGCATAATGAGACAGGTCTTAACGTTATCCAGTCGCAGAGTTGAAACTTTGATCATCTAATTTTCACACTAATTTTCAACTTTTTAGGGGTTGTCGTCGAAGAAATTCAGACATTTATTTCTTGCAACCACACTAATGTTACATACATACAGAATTAGAATAAAAATGTGTTTTCCTTAATTGCAAACAATATGTTTAATATTACCTTCTCGGCTTTCTTTAAGTAGATTGATCCTTTGCACTTCAACAACGAGTCAGATTCCTTATTACATTTTCTACGTTTCCATCAAAATAAACTCGACCTCAAAACTGATGTGTTTTGAGCAAAACATTGACGATGAGTTGAGTAAGCTTTTTGAACTTAAGGAAGAAAACCTACAAACCGATAGGACAGTTAAAGACAAAATCGCTTTAGAAGAAGCTCAGAATATTAAAATTTTAATTAGTTCTTTTTTAATAAACTTTAAAAACAAATTTTTTTTACAAAGTGACTTCTAACAGAAATACAGCTGCAAAATTTTCCAAATAAGTAGTTTTAGCCTTCTAATTGTAGTTTCGAATAACAGAATTTTAAAATTTTGATTAGTTTTTTTTTTATTAATTTTCTTAATTAATCAACAATTTCTTTTACAAAACGACTTCTAATAGGGCTTCAGTTCTGAAATATTAAGCAGAAGTAGTTTTGGCCTTCTGATTGGACTTTTGAAAAACAGAATTTTTAATTTTTATTTAGTTTTTCTTGATTAATTTTTTTAATTAATTAATAAATATGTTACAAAACGATTTCTAATAGGGCTACAGCTCTGAAATTTTCAACATAAGTAGTTGCAGCTTCCTAATTGGACTTTTGAAAAACAGAATTTAAAATTTATATTTAGTACTTTTTTAATTAATTTTTTTGATTATTTAATAAATATTTTGCAGAACGATTTCTAATAGGGCTACACCGCTGAAGTTTTCAACATAATTATAGTTTTGGCCTTCTAATTGAACTTTTGAAAAACAGAATTTTATAATTTTATTTGTTTTTTAATTAATTAACAAATATTTGACAAACCGATTTCTACTTGGGCTACAGTTCTGAATTTTTCAACACAAGTAGTTTTGGCCTTCTAATTTGACTATTGACAAAAATAATGTCAAAATTTTAATTTGTTTTTTAATTAATATTTTTTCAAAAAGCGACTCGTAATAGGCCTAAAGCTCTGAAAGTTTCAACATAAGTAGTTTTGGCCTTCTAATTTTGCTTTCCACAAACACGTGTTAAAATAATCTTAAAGGGGTGTTGCATTATTATATTAAAGGGAATTTTTTTTGTTTCTTTGCAGTGGAGTGGCTTCTAATATTAAGGCTTTACGTAGAAATTGCATTTTAGTGAGTGAAGCGAGTTATGCTTACGCAGCAATGAACCTTTCAGCGAGAGAAGCGAGTCTATTCTTGTATAATAATGAACCTTTCAACGAGTGAAGTAAGCCTGTACTTATGTGTCACTGAACTTTTCAGCGAACGAAGCTAACTCGATGTTGCGTTGCGATGAACCTTCCTGTGAACGAAGTGCCAAAAACTAGGATCTTTACACCAATGAAGGATTTCAGCAAAGCGAGGCCTCACAGCTAGCTAAAATATTGCACATGTAAAAATTTCTTAGCTAAGCACAGGTATTCAGCTAATTTTTAATAAATAATTCTTGTATAGTAAATTAAAATGTTTCTTATATTCATCATTTTTCAACGGGCGCCTTAAGACGTCTTACAACTTTCTAGTAATGTAATATTTATCAAAAAGTATATTGCCAATTTCACCGTTTTGGCGTTATACTTTTGATAAATGAGGTTCGTTTTTCTTTTGCCAATGTAATATTTATCACCAAAAATATCGCCAAACTGGCAATTTGAAATAATGAAAATATGAGAACAAAAAACGGTAAATTAAACTAATCCATAGCGAGTTTAAATGCAATGACCAGTATTAATTAAGTGCAATTGAAAGTTGTGCGATGTTAAACACCCCTAGTTCAAGTTTGTATGCCTTATTTATCTAATTTTTACGAGAATTTTGTGGTTGGGAATGTTTAGAGCATTTTACAAAGTATTATTATACAGCAATTTTCATCAAAAGAGTAAGACACTTTTGCGTGAAAAATAAAATTTAACTAAAAATATATTGACATATAGAAGTATTAAAATTTCAACAATTTAAATGCATTATAAAGCTAAGCAGCTACAGTTATCAGTTAAAAATACTGTATTTCCTGTGAAATTTGTTTTTATTTACTACTAAATATCGGAGAACTCCCCCATAAGTCCTTTCATTGGAAAGTTATAAGCAACTTGTATTTATGAACTGTCATTGATGGTGCATTTAAGGTTGGCAGTTCGGATTTTATCTTAGAGCTGCATAAAAACAGTATCAACTAAGACCTGTACATTTTCATTTGCGACCGGGCATTAAATTGCAAATAGGCTATATTTTTGTCCTCGCTTAGTAGTTACATCATTAAATAAACATCTAAATCTTCTTTGTGATTTTACCATAGCCAGTTGATTAGGATTGCAAGCTGAAAGATTTTCTATAAAATGGAGGTTAAACTAACGTCACAGTTCGCTGAAAAATGAAATGTGCATTTTGATTGAATAATAGAATGTGAAAATTTGAATATAATTTTTAATGGTGTATTGATACTTATTACAAATGCATGTGCCAAGTTGGAACTCCGATCAAAATAACGCCTTGCATAAGGTCAATTTTGATAAAGATTTCTAAGTTTTGAAAAAAAGATTTTCATTTCAGGAAACACTAATTAAAAATATTTCAAAACGTAGATGCTAAATTAAATTTCTTCAGCTATGTCCGATTTCACTCTTCAATTACCGTGGATGAACTATTTTAATATTTTCGACGAAATAAAAGAAGTAGCATTTGAACTCATTTTTCATTGTTCGAAAAATCCTTGAAGCTTCTGCTGATGTTTGTATTTCAAGCCAAATCGCTTGCATAACAAAGCACATTGTCTGTGAATTTCGAAGCAGAGGAAGAAAAACAAATTCAATTAAATTTCAAATATGGTAGTGTAGGTAATAATAGGTGATGGAAAAAAAATATCACGATTCCTGAAATTGAAGACAAATTCCAAGGATAGACGGCTTTTAAATTTACCCCACACCTATTATTATGGAACGAAATGTTTTGAAAGGGTTTTACAGACGTAGATCGTTCAATGAAACTCGAACATTTCTAGGAAGCGTTGGAATTTGTGATTCGACTTACTTCGCAGAAAAACAATTTGTTTAGTGTTTTTTTTTCGAAGATAAGAGCTAGTTTCGTAGAAAATACTGGTTTGGGAGGTATACTAATGATGAGAAAGAACTCAGTGATGCATTAAGAAAGTGGGCATCTGAAAAGACTCTCTGAGTTATCTCACCTGAAACATTGTCTGAGAGGCGACTGCAGGTTTAAGTACCCCATAGAATACCATTCTGAGCTTTTTATGGAATGCAAAGAAATCCTAGTAGATTTTGTATATGTATATATATATTGCCAGGACAAAAATTGCCGAAACTGGTCAAAAATTAAGTTTTAATGAGTTGAAGTAAAAGTCGGGTTTTAATGAATTAAGTTGAAATAATGAGCATTCCTTTTTATCTGGTGACCAACCTCTCTTTAATTTTCAATTAGACGATTTCTAATCTCTGACGCCAAATACTTGCATCTTTTAAAATTGAGCCAAGTTGGTGATAAATACTACGCCATCAACAATCATTTTTTTTTTTTTTTTTTTTTTTTTTTTTTTTTTCTTCCAGCAGACCAGCATATATTCATAAAATCTACTATCATTTCTCTCCAATTTCTATAAAAAATTCAGAATGATGTTCGATGATGTACCTAAACTTGCTATTGCTTCTTGGAGGATATTATATACGTATTAATGAAGTGGAAACTTCAACTGGGCGATCGATTAGATATTAGAAAAAGTTTAAAAAAAAAAAAAAAAAAAAAAAAAAAAAAATTCAACGAGTTTACTTCAAGATTACAGTTGCAAAAAATAGGCGAAACATTCAACGAACAGGAATCGGAAGTTGTAAAAAAAAAATTAACTGACAAAAAAAAACAAAAAAAAACGACATAATTAACGAGCATGAAAGAATGAGAGAAAAAAAAAAGGAATTTATCTAAGAAATAACCAATTTAGAGATATTTTAACAATGTTAAATTTAAAAATTATATAGCTAAATCGATGACAAAAGTATTAGTAACTTTGAAGAAAGATGAAAAAGTTGACCTCATACAAACACATGAAAGGACTTAGCCTTTTTAAAAGAGCTTATCAAAATATTAATAAAAAAAATTAGAACTGAACAAAATTTTTTAATTAAGTCATTATAGTGCCCTAGAGATTCCTGTTCTACGATCTTCGAAATTTGAAACTTTCACCCAATGCACTAACAACTCCTGGATGAAGTGGAAAATGTTAACTTAATTAAAGTATGTCATTAAAGCAAGTGAAGCTACCAGGTCATTTTATTGAAGGTCACTTCACAAAATCTGAAAATGTTGCAAAAAAAAAAAAAAAAAAAAAAAAAAAAATTAAAAAAAAAAAAATCTTAATAAACCTTCAGTTACAATTCTCGATTTAAAAAAGATAATATAAACTGATATTTGGGGAGGGATATTTAACTTTTGTAGAAGCAATTTAGTATTTGTTTTTTCCAATTTAAGGTTTAAAAAGAATCGTTTCAATCATATCCTGCAATATGTTAGACTTTAGTCTATGAGCTAATTCTAAAACAATAAACTACATAAAAGTTCATTTCTTTTTGAATTTTTAGAAATAGAGGGGACAATAACATTGAAAGAATTTTTTTTAGAGTACGTGGCAGCAACGAGTCGTAATTTTAAAGAGGAGGAGGTAGTTCAAACGAGTTTGACGAGTCAAACGAGTCAACTGAGCATGACATGGATGGAAAGAGGTTTAAATTAAAAAACTAAAAAACACGCTTTAATAGAAAAGTGAACTAAAAAGTAGAAAATAATTTTAAATAAGTTTGAAATAAGAATAGAGTGAATTTAACAAGAAATATTTTTTTTTACCAAAAAAAAGGGTGTTAAAAAAATTACTTTAATCAGAATAAATAAAAGATATTTGTATGTGAGTGCATAAATTTACATTCATTTCAATGAATAAATTTTGAAACTTAGTGTGCTGCATATTATGTTGAAAGAGATGTTTTTAATATTTAAAATTGGATGCAAACATCAAGCACACGCTGGCACCAGAAACTGTGCTATGTTAATGAATATAAAAACTAGCAATAGATATAAAAAACTTAGTTTTAGCATAATTTGTAAAATGTGGAATATATTTCAAGAATGATATTTTTTTCGTGAATTATTGAAACAAACTCCAAAGGCCTTTAAAGTATTGACGAGATGGGGCGAGTGAGTGGTGTTGAGCAATATTATCTATCATTCTTAAGAGGGTGAGGGGACCGAGCCTAAGTCGAATACAGTTTTACTCTTATGTTTTGAGTTATAAAGAAGACGAACTGTTAAATTGGATAAAAAAAAAAAAAACTGCATGAACTGAACTTAAATAATTTCCACTCAAAAACATGTATAAAATAGAAAATGGTTTTCGTGCAGTATTTATTTCTTGCCTATCTGTTCGCTTACACGTACACTTTATTCATTCACACACGCAACACCGTCCTGTGGTTTTAGTTGTTTTAATAATTTTACTAGCCATTTGGTAATATAAAATATATACAGCATTTACTATAACATTTCTAAGGGAAAATTTATAGGAACAATAGAAAATAATAAGTATTTAAAAATATGAAGCGCAATTTAAATTATTCTATACATATTTATAATTAAAATATATAATTGTATCTAATGAAAAGCAGGTTACCAATTTTTTATATTCTTAGTTCATAGCCACTGCATGGAGCAATCCATGAAATATTCTGTAAAATAAAATTTATTACATTTTGAACCCTATTTTTTTTATCTAGAAAGACCAAAATTAAATTGATAAATTTTTAAATATTCCCTTTTCTCTTCTCTTATTTTTAAATATCTCTAAATAAAATAAATTAAAAAGGGACCACTTTGAATTATATGACTCCAATAAAAAAGTTGAATTCGACTTTTTTGAATTTTTTGGCAAAATTTAGATTCTTTTATAACAGTAAAACCATAAGAAAAGATTAGGGGTGTGGAACATCACACAACTTTCAATTACACTACAACATTGGTCATTGCATTCAAATTTGATATGGACTTATTTACCGTTTCGTATTTTCCCACATTTAAAAAAAATGGCCAGTTTGGCAATACTTTTTTTAATAATTTTTGCATGGGCAAAGGGAAAAAACCCTCTAAGACGGAGAAATTGGCGATGGTATAAGTTTAAAGGCATCGTTTTTCAACTTTTTTTAGCAATTGTTGAAAAACATGATGTTTTCTTGACTTCAACCTTTTGCGCATGCGTAATTTTGACGAAAACTTATTGGTTTGTACCATGACCACCATTGACCCGCACACCAAATTTGAACATCGTAGATAAATTGATTTGGAGGCTATGCTACTCACGTACTTATAGACAGACGTTTTTTCTAGATCACTTTTTGAAATCAGGATATTCCAAAACGTGAAAAAAAAAAAAAAAAATAATAATAATGATAATAATTTTTTTCTCCTACCGAATGCTAGATTTTTATTATTATTTTTAAACATATGGGATGTGAATGTTTTTTTTTTTTTTTTATTATTATTATTTTTTTTTATTTAATAGCAACTTTGACACTGAATTATAAGTTCACACCCTTAAATTTTTGCACACTATATCCTTGTGAAAAATACAAAGAGTTATACCAGTATATAAAATTCATTTTATTAAATTACTTGAATAGAGTTATAGCGTTCCGAATTTGATAGTTTTTTACAATTACATAGGTTTTTGCGAAGCAAATTTTTTGAAAATGTATTTTTTTAATCTTATACGAAAAGAGAGCAAAATGGAGCATGCAGCATAAAAAGGTCAAATGCTTCCAATGGTGCCAAATAAAGAAAAATCAAGATGACTTATTTTGAGGTAAATGGATTTGGAAAAGGTTCAAACTCGATGTCATTTGTCATTTTAAGAAATTTGAAAGACTCTAACACAAAAACTGTTTATAAAAAGTAAATATGCAATGTCTTGTCCATAGTTTTTATCAAATGAGCATCATAAAATAAATTTATTATAAATGTAATTTTTTTTTTTGTTTTTTTTTTGTTTTTTTTTTGTAGAGGGAGGGCATGTTATTGAATTGAATGGTCTATCGGTTACTTTGTGAAATATGGATTATTAAAAAAAGTAGCAAGAAAGGAGCAAGAAGCTAGAAAACAAATTTCAGACTATTATATTTTTTTAAGATCCGGAGTTTCATTTCCCAAATTTTACTAACGAGTTTTTCCAGTTGCTAATTGCTTGTGAAATAATAATATTTTTTTTTAATAAGCTAACACTTTCTGAAATTTCTTCTATGAGATAGTACATTGAAAGTTTCATCACATAGATTGACACACAAATAAGTTTAATTGAAATAAACATGTTTTTGAGCGACAGAAAATAAATTAAAACTAAAGATTAAGCATTTATATTCATTGCTTTTGTTTTTACAATATCCATTGTTATTGCAACCATTCTTCATTGTTTCAGTTGTTAAAACGAAAATCTCGATTTTTGAGTTTCAGATTCTTGCACGTACCAGAATTTTTATTAGTGCCCAATTCACTTTCATCAAATACACCGTTGTAATTCCATTTGAATATTGATTCAAAGTTTTAGACTCATGAAATCAAGCCCGTAGCCATATTTTTTTCAGGTGGGAGGGATATGGTCAAAGATTTGATTAAATACATTTAACAAGTTACACAAAAAAAAGGGGTGAAGTAGAAAAACAAGATTTCACACAATTACTTCGGCTTGGGGGGAGGGGCCGTTGGTCCCCCCGTCTAGGGCCTTGTATGAAAGGTGTATTTTCTGTGGCGTATCAACGAAAAAACTGCAATAAAATGTGTGCAGTTTTGAATCAGCGTGCAGTATTACAGCAAATTAAGTAAAAAAAAAAATTTTTTTTCGTTGGATAGCGTTAACTCCTTTGCTAACGCTAGCTAATACTCAAAGATTGATTCTCAAACCAGGGAGATTGATTCGCAATCCATATTTATAAATATTTTGGAACTTATGATTGGTCACAAGTCCGCATGAATTGCCACTAAAGTAGCCATACATATAGTCATACTTCCGTGAAGTATTCAAAATGCTTCGTCTGACGACACTTCATTTTCTCTTTTGAACATGGGAGGAGAGAAAGTTGAAATAAAAAAACATAATTTAACTAACTTAATTTAGTCATATCCACGTCTCTATTTTAACAATTTTAATTGTTATTTTTAATCGAAACCTGATAATTTGGTCTATCAAGTTATAATTTATTAAAAGAAATAAATCTTTTTTCGATACTTATCCGCTTCGTATATAAAAAAAAAATCACGCAAGGTTAAGATTCAATTTTTCGAAATTTAAATTTTTAGTAACCCATGGAAATTTTCAGGGGGTTGCAGATGGCTCACAAAGGGGGAGGGGAGGGTTGCACGGCGGTTAATTTCTTTTTCTAATCTTGATTTTTCATTTGGATATCTTAATAAAATTTCAATTAATATATAGCTATGCTATAATTTTCTTATACATATATTAATTGATTTAAATTATACATCCATAATAAAATCCATTATATTATTTTAAAACCTATATCATACTCCTATTTAAAGGGAATCATACCACTTTTTTCTACATTATTTTTAAATTTTTAAATCCAGGGTAGGATGTAAGTACTACTCCTTGAACTTTCCTTGCGGCTCCCATGTTAATAACTCCATCAAACTCCACTACATCGAAATTTAATAAAAAGGTAAAGTTAATGTTTTAGTAAGCTCTGTACCTGCAAAAAATGAGTTTTCTACAGTGTTAGTAGACAGAGCAGTAAAAAAAAAAAAAAAAAAAAAATCTTTCAATGACATTAATAATTCAAAAATAAAATATTTTCTAAACGTTTTTCTGCAAAAGTACAAAATTTCATATTTTTAAATATAACAATTATTGCGCTGTGAGAGAAAGAAGTGCGCCTAGAATTCTGAAACAGGGCGATTCTTTTAATCCTTATTTTTTCCTAACATTAACTGTCCTAAATATTAACTGTACCGTCTTCAGCTGTTGAATAAAAATTTTAAAAAGTTGCTTTAACAGTCAAGAAGTTTATGTTGGGTTTTGATTATGTACAAGCATCTAATAAATAATATGCAGAACCAAATTTAACAGTTGCACTCATTAAATTATTTATACAAAATAATATTTGTATAAAAAAATTAAAATATAAGTCAACAAATTTGAAGTTAAATTTTCTTTTACAATGTCTTCAACGTGCTTTTAGGGTGCAAAAATCAAAATGCTTGCACACTAATAACAAATAAGCTTTATCTAATCTTCTCTAACTTTATTTGACTTTTACCCAAGTAATCAGCCTTTTCGCGTAAGCTGAAAACGAACTTGAACTCCATAAAAATTCGCCAGAAAAATCATATATCTGAATCATTATCTCAAATTTTTAGGTATTAAAAGTAATTCCTTACAAAAATAACAATGAAATTCAATTAATTAAAAAATAAAATAATAATAATGATCATCAAATACCAATCAAAATTAAACATGCATTTAAATTCGTTTGCCTGTAAGGAGTTGACCAGAAAAAAAATCAAGTATGAAATATTTCATACATAATAATATGAAATATATAATCAAGTATGAAATATTTCATACATGATTATTGATGACATATTTCATACATGATTATTGATGACATATTTCATTCAAGTATGAAATACACAAACAAGTGCGGAAAAGGGTATTCACATTCTGATAAAGGGAAAAACTGGAGAAAATTCTTATTTTAGTTCGTCTGAAGCAGCGTTAGCCATTACGCGGCCCGCTGGCCGGATTTGGCCCGCCAGATTTTTCTGCGGCCCGCCCGCAGCACAGAGAATTAAAAAAAATCAAGTTTCTGGATGATTTTTTTTTACATAATTGTAATTTGTCCGAAATGATATGTGTTAACTAGGTAAAATAGAGTTCCCCACTGCATGCACGAAGAAACTATATGAAGAAGCTTTCAGCAAAAGGATTTTCACTAAGAATAAATACAGAAATAACTGAATCCCATTTGAACAATTTATTAAGATTGGCTGCTTCAAATACTGCGACACACATCAACTCTATCATAAAACAAAGATTTCGACGCCATCATCTCACAATTTATGTCGACCAAAATAGTAATCTGGAGTACAGTTTAAATACTTTTATTAAAAGTTTAATCAAGCTCCATTGTCCTGTAGAAACAAAAGATTTACTTCTCTTTTTAGACCTTAATTTACTAATAATGAAAAATTATTATATTTTATTTGGAAAAAAAAAAAAAAATAATCAAATATCAATTGTAATTTTACTCTAAGATAATTTTTTTTTTCTTCAGTTTTCAGAAGTGCTATATATTACTAAATCAATAGAAATTAAAACTATATTCTGGTGTATCCGGCCCGCAAAAAGCTCCAACATTTGATATACGGCCCGTCTCTAAAAATTAGTGGCGAACTAGACTAAAAAATACCAGTAAAAAAGAAGATAAAAACACGAGATATATTACTTTAACACTAAAATTATACAGGTTTTTATAGGAAGATACAAAATTTAAATTACCTCAAAACAGTTTTTTTTTCATTTAAAATACAAAATTGTTAATTTCTTTCTAAGAGTGATTTTATTTTATCAGTATACATATCCGCTTGGCAACTCTGCCGATTTCGCAAACAAATTCTTCCTAAAATGATCCAAAACATCGCCTTATATTTTTAAACATCGGTGTGCCTGGTAGTAAATCTGAAGGAAAAAAAGAAAAAAAAATCAACGAAATTGCAAAGTTTAGATTCTATGGAAGAACCTTAAACGTTGTGCAAGCGATTTAATTTTTTCTCTATTAGTAGGCAACTTAAATGAAGCACTTTCCTACTGCTAGAATTTTTAAACTCATGGTAATAAGAAATTTTTCTGCGCTATTAGAATTATTTGAAAACAAATTTCGATCTTCCCTACTGCCCATGCTCAGTAAAAATTTGTACAAATTGTGCTTTGATTTCATAGTGATTAAATATATATATTTTTTAAAAATTACATACTAAATGAAATCCTGATGTAATACCTATTAAAAATATTTTCAAGAGCGTTGTTTTAATGTTGCTGCATGTGTGTACATGAAGGTGATTTTAAATGTAATAGATTTTATCAAATATGTTTTAAACTATACTAAACTTCAACTTAACTAGACATCACTTAGACGGTAGATCGTCACAGTGCTCATAGGTATTTAATCCATTTTGGCGGCGTGAAAGCAAAATGTTCGCCAAACCACAACCCTATAGAGAACAAAAGGCTATAAGGTTTGGCGAGAATTATGTCTTCACTCCGCCAAAATGGATTAAATACCTATGAGCACTGTGACGATCTATCGTCTAAGTGATGTCTAGTTAAGTTGAAGTTTAGTATAGATTAAAAGTCGATTTTTTAAAGCAAACTTTCAATTTGTCATTAATAATAAATGTTAAGCGCAAAGAACATAGCTTTTGTAACGAAAGTTACTAATTATGTATCATTAATTAACTACATTGAAGATTTTTTTTTTTCATGACATTCAAGAAATATACTTTACCATCAATTCTTCCTGTTACTGCAGTTCTTCATGACAAAAGACTAGCAATTATATGACTGAAAATATTCCTTATTAATTTGAAATACCTTATTAAAAACTTGGCAACCAAATCCTTTGAAAAATGTAAATGCCATTTATTTTATGCATTAGTTGTCCTGCTTAGGGCCATTCCCTCCTGAAAAGTAAAATCTAAATACTAATAATTTAATCAGGATAATTTGTAAAGTTATTCTTTCTTTACAAATTTTCTTCTTTAGATAAATCCGAGTCATTTCTAAAATGATAAAAACAAGAGATGAAAGCTACCTTAGCAGATCAGTCTACGATAAAGCAAGCTTATTTTAAATTTGTTCCATTAGTCAAAAGAATGTTCTTCGAAATCCTTCTTTAACACTTAAGGGATCATACTCATTTTCAGAAAAAAATTGTCTAAAATTTCCCTAAGTTTTCCAGAGTCGTGTTTTCCCATCATGGAGTTAATTTAGCTACATAAATATAGTTTACCCTCGATTATACGAATTCTCCAGATAACTCAAAAAAAGTATTTTTTCTTCAAGAATAACTTTTTGCAAGTCTATGTTATCAAATAACTTCTTAACATCAATTCCTCGAGATAGGGTTAAACAAATAACACAGAAGAGTAGGATTTTTTTTTTCAGATAAACACTTTTTCCAGGTTTCAGGGGGATTTTCCTTTTTCCCTGAGAATACCCTGGGTTCATTCAAATTCAAACAAATTAGACCCAATGTAACATAAATTATACTACTAAAGGCCCTATCAGACGACCAAATATCTGACTGTATTGCAGACCTGATCCTAGCCGTGACTACTTCGGTGACTAGGGTTGCTAGAATTGAAAGAGAAGTTTCCACTTATTCTTTTGTCACAAAACAAGTTTATCAGTGTTGGCTCTTCTTTGTAATCGGAAAAATTTCTTCCCTCCGCTTTAGAAATAGAAAATTCGTAAAAGAAAAATCTATCGCCTTGGCATTAATACGTAATATATTAAGCAGAAAATTTATTTTTAAAATACATTGGTTTCTGTAACCACTGATATAAAAAAAAATTCTTAGTTGATAATTTAAAGATGCTTCACATTTTTTTTTTTTTTTTTTTTTTTTAATATTTATTGTACAGTAAAATGTAAAATTATACAGTAAAGTATTCAGTCTTTAAAAATTATTTTAAATCAATAGGTAATAATTTTCATTTATATTAGATTTAAATTATGACTTTCTTCGACATATAAATATGTTATATTTATTTTCGTAAAAGCAGGCTGAACAATTTACATTTAAACAATATTTTCGTGTAGCAATTGGGTGTTAATTATACAATTTCTTTTTTTTAATTGGTTTTTTAGTAACATTACTATTTTGGTACTAATAATATTGTTGTGCTTCAAACAGACATTTCGGTCATCTACATTAAACGAATATTCTGGTGTTCGAAATATTATATATATATTTTTTTAAATGTATTAATTATTTGTAAAAAAAAATCAATAAAATAACGATAATCAAGGGAAATAATAAATTCTAGTATCCTCCCCCAAACAAATATTAATAAAATAGCGATAATCAAGTAAAATAATAAATTATAGTTCTAGTTTCAAGTTCTTATGCATAATGGGGAATCGAACCCGGGACTCGAGCATGACAAAAAGAACGCTAACCACTATACGGCGTTAACTTTGCGACAGTGGTAAAAAATAAGTTACTTAAACAATTTTACATAACTTTTTCGTATTTTCGTTATTTTTTGATAACTTTTTTCTTTTAAATTTTGAAAGCACCTAAACAAAACACAAATATTTCTATTTGTTTGATAGGGTGAAATCTTTAGATATTTTTGCAGTGGCACTAAATACGATGTACAATTTTTGTACGATACATCGTAACTAAATAAACATTTTGGTGGTTGGATTACAAATGTTATGTCCAAAAAATATAAAAGGAAATCTTGTAATAACATTTTCACATTATTGAGAACAAAATAATTTTGGTGAATCACAGACTAAGATGATTTTAAACGAATGCAGCAGTGATTCTATGCAGTCTAGACGTAATTGTTCATCAAACACTGTGATGCCTTCTCCACAAAAATATTACTTTTATCTTATTGCTTAGGTTTCTCACTAATCACATGCTTACTTTCCTCGAAGTTTTTTTAACTTTTAAATTTCCTATCTATTTTTCGCTAAAATGTTGCTTGGTGCGATGAACAAAATTCATGTCAATGGTTGGCGAAAACAGAAGGCATCTGATTGGTTCCCAACTACGTTGGCTGAAATTATCCTCAACTGCTTCGTTCACCATCGAAGCAGTCATGGATCGGGCAAATACAGGTTTTGCCCCTGGAAATGGGCTTTTCGAGTCAACGATAGAGCTGAGTCAGAATCAGGGTTGAGGATAAATATGTCGTCTGATAGCGCCTTAAGATGCTTGACTAATTTGCCACAGTATATATCTTATAAATTTGTTTTGCTTCATGAAAAAAGTAATAAAGGAAACTTGAAACAAAATTCTCATAACTTGTTGAACAACTTAAAATAAGGTTGTTTTATCATAGATTGTGATCTTCAAGGAAATTTTTCATCAGTTCAAATTTAATTAAAATGACGATTGAAATATACAATCACAAAAATCTATAAAAGAAATCATTTAAAAAATCCCAATATTTGTAGACAGTAACTTTATTTTTGTTCCATTCATTTTCAACTTGAATTTCAATTAATCACCAATAAAATATATTTGTTTTGATAATATCTATAAAGTGCTGTAAAAGTTACAGTGTATGGATATAGTAGAGTATTTTAAATCTAAATAAAGAGGAAAAATTACATATTGAACATCACATATGTAATCTCAGCCTTAACTGAGATCATTACAGATGCAAAAACCAAAATGTTAGGCAGCAAACATTAAACATAAATTCTCAGTCCAAGTCTGTTCTTTGGCATCCCCCGAGTCAATGGCCATATTTTCTCAGCATACACAATCATGGCCTTTTTATATTGCTCCAACACTTTGGTTCAAAAACCTGGTATAAAATGTCCCTTTCAAAAGTATTGGTCATCCAGCAATATGCAACACCCCTATGATTTATCAAATCCTCAAAGGAATTATAAAAGAACTTTTACTGGGGAATATCATAGTATTTTCCAAACAAAAATAAAATAATTGATAATTTTGCCATAAAGAGATACATTTAATTTTATGAAAATTATTTAACAGTTTTCAAGATTAAATCTATTGACAAAGTAGAACAGTCTACATATTATTTTACCTTACAAATATTTCATCACATAAAAAGATATCTTCATGGGCACCGCAGGAAGGTGCACTTTCAATCCCCTGGCATTCACAAAAATTGGAAAAGTTACCAAAAAAGCTGTGTACCATTTAATATATATATTCTAAATTAGGCTTAGCATAATTAACATATAATTAAAAAAATCCAATTAACTTTTTCAGAAAATCAAGTTTGAAACCAAAAGTGGTTTCCTTGTACCCTCTTTTGTAGGTTTAGCACCCTTGCAAATAACACTGCATGCACCCATGGATATCTTACACCAAATACTAATATTGAAATTCTAAAAAGGTAAAAATTAATAGACAAAAGTTAGCACATATACTATTGCAATGCGTATTATTTTCTAAGCAAGACAATGAAATACAGAAATACTAAACAATTACCAAACATTACTAAAAACGAAATCACCACAACCTCATAGTTTATAAATGCAATCCTATATTCAAATTAATTCACAGAATAAATGGCATGTAAAAAACTAACAGTAAAATATCACTCAAAATGCAATTACCACAAACTCAAAGTTTATAAATGCAATTCTATATTTAAATTAATGCATGAAGCATGTATAATAAATGCACTGAACAAATAGCATGCATCATATTTTAAGCAAGCAATTTATTACATTAATATTTTCCCAATTTTTATTACATACAAATAACAGTTATAAGTCAGAAAATGACAAACTATTCCTACACAAATATATATATAGTCCAAATGTTTATAGCAGACACAACATGAAATCAGCTAATCTCATTTTAACCATGACAATACTAACCCACAAATCATCAATTATCCCTGGCAAAATTTATTTATAACAGGTTAGAAATAGTTAATAGTAAAGTATCCAAATAATAAACCAATAATTAAAATTATCATCTTCTGTTGGTATGAAACTATTCCTTTAAAACTGGGTAACCATGGCGATTGCGATAAGACGGCCTAGTGTCAATTTACAGACGTTCAGACTATGATGTTTCGCCAAGCATAGCCTTCAACTGGTTATACAGTGTACACATGGTTTACATAAAATTTTATACAAGATCAGCTAAAACAAAGTTAACAATAACATTTCCATATTTGATGAGCATTACATATTTCAATTAGTGAACCTTCATCAGTTACAAATTCAGTGGCCACTTTGATGTAATACTCTAGAATATTGTAAAAATAAGGGATTTCACAATCCTCAAAATTTCTAAATTCTTTGTTTTCAAGCATACATTTCACTTTGATGTCAACAGCAAACTGGAGTTAAATGTCATGTTAAAACAATGCCAAAAGTTTAGAATTTGCAATCTCAACACCTTATTAATGCACATTTTTTCAACTAAGCATTTTTTAACAGACATAAAAAAGCGTACAATCACTAAATAACTTTGGTTACTAGAGTATTATTCAGGTAACCATAGGTTAACCTTTTTTTGACGGCAAAAACTTCAAACCTCCTGTGGATGGCTTCAGCCGAATGGCGGATCAGCATCCATCTGGATCAAACTTTTTTTCTTGTCAAAGGTCAACACGAAAATACGCAACTTTGCAGAGAGAACATTTTTAGGGAAGTACATAACAATGATAGTCATTAGTACAGAAAAAAGTCTTCATTCGATGACTGCTTAACACTTTACTTTACCAGCTAATTACGATACTTTCCAGAGAAAATAGCAAAAAATTGTTTTACTTCCATGCACAACACAAAGCTAACAATATTTATATGGCCAAGTTAAATACTTGATTATTACGGATATGAAAGTGAATACTTTTTTCAAACATTTTCATAAACAATAGACAAACGTTAATTACGAGATTCAAATGACAAAATTCATGAACAGTTCCTTAAGTGTGATCTAATTTTATTATGGGTGAGAAAGTTTTCGACGTTTTGCTTTGCTATCATTACGATGCACACTTCTTGTAGTAGGTTTTGCAACATTTGCTTTTTTTTGCTCTTCCATTAAACTTTCAAGACCTGATTGGATATGACTTACAAACATTTGCATTGGTGGTGTTGAAAAAATTAAAGTTAGGTTGTTGGCGTTGTCAACTCTATAATGCACTTCAAACGGACCATCTGCAAACTGTCCAATTTCAGTAGATAAGCTTGAAATGTCATTTTGGGTAGACATGCTTAAAGTATTCATTTCAGCAGACAGGCTCCCAGTCCCTTTTTTAGACGATGGGCTTAAAGCATCCTTTTTAGTAGATGATGATGGGCTTAAGGTATCCTTTTTAGTAGATGATGATGGGCTTAAGGTATCCTTTTTAGTAGATGATGATGGGCTTAAGGTATCCTTTTTATTTGATCGGCTTAAGGTATCCTTTTTAGTTGATGGGCTTAAGGTATGCTTTTTATTTGATGGGCTTAAAGTATACAATTTACTTGAGTGGCACAAAGGGCCATTCTTAGTTGATGCGCATACAGTAACTTTTTTAGGCGACAAGCAAACAGTATAATGTTTAGCCGATGAGGGTGAAGTGACCTTTATAGTTGAGGAGGGTGAAGTAATTTTTATAGTCGAGGAGGGTGAAGTAACCTTTTTAGACGGGAAGGGTGAATTAACCTTTATAGTCGAGGAGCATGATGAATTCTTTATAGTCGATGAGCTTGAGGCAAGCTTTTTATTCGATGAGCTTGAGGCAAGCTTTTTATTCAATGAGCTTGCAATATCCATTTTAATTGTTAGGCTTGAAGTATCCATTTTAGTCAATAGGCTTGAAGTAATCTTTTTAAACGATGTGTTTAAAGTAGTCTTTTTAAACATTTTTCTGGTAGTGTCATTTTTAAATGATGGTTTGAAACTATCCTTTATAGTCAATTTGCTTAAAGTATCCTTTTTAGTAAATCGACTTAAGGTATTCTTCCAAGTAGGCAGGCTTAAAGAATTCATTTGAGTAGACTGGCTTAAAGAATTCTTTTGAGTAAATGGGGTTAAGGTATTCTTTTGAGCAGAAAGGCTTAAGCTATCCTTTTCAGCAGATGGGCTTAAATTATCCTTTTCAGAAGACAGACTTAAATTACCCTTTTCAAAAGATGGGCTTAAACTATCCTTTTCCGTAGAAGTACTTAACTTATCTCTTTCAGTAGATGCTCTTAAATTATCCTTTTCAGTTGATGTACTTAAAATATCATTTTTAGTAGATGTGCTTAAAGTATCCTTTTCAGTAAATGGACATAAAGTATTTTTTTGAGTAGATGCATTTAAAGTATTCCCTTGAGTAGATGCATTTAAAGTATTCTCTTGAGTAGATACATTTACAGTATTCTCATGAGTAGATGCATTCAAAGTATTCTCTTGAGTAGATGCATTTACAGTATTCTCTTGAGTAGATGCATTTAAAGTATTCTCTGGTGTAGATGGGTTTAAAGTATTCTCTTGAATATATTTGTTTAAGGTATTCTCTTGAGTAAATAAACTTTCATCCTTTTGAAAAGGAAAGATAGGATCAACATCATTATCTTGAAAATACAATGCTAGAAGAAAGTTAACCATTTCCTCATTTGAGAGATTATCAACAATCGAATATACAGAATACACATCTAAATAAACTTCCCTGTCCTCATCGCTTGCACTTAATTGCAAATAATCATACTGCACACTAAGTTCTCTGATTAAATCTTTTCTCTCAATTCCTTCAATTATAAAATTTTTATATATCTCATACTGATGATCCTGCAAGGCTTGGAGAATATCAGAAACATCAAGATAATCCACTTTAGAGTTAATTGCCAGTGATCTATTTCTTATGACATCAATAACTAGGTCAAGCAAGGAAAGATTTTCATTCAGCTTCACACTTTTCATATTAGTAATCTCAGACTGACAATTAAGCAGATGTGAGCTTAGTTCTTCATATCCTATTTGATGCACGTAGGGTTCCAAATCAACAACAGTTTTAGGATCTTTATCAGAATGCTTAAGCAAGGTATGCATGATAACAAACTTTCCCAAAGGTAAATCACGTATAGCTATATCTAGTGGAGACAATCTAGTAGCAGGATCTCCAACTGTAACATCCAGGTGAGAACTAGAGTTCAAACTTATCCGGTTAACGTTGGCCCCATAATGGATCAACGTTTCAATCACATTGGTATTTTTCATCAGCGCTGCAGTATGTAAAGGGGTAAAACCTTTAATATCTGCCGAGTTCACATCAGCACCATGTTTGAGAAATTCATTCACCAGTTCTTTGCTTTTTCTAGTAATAACAGCACAATGTAGAGGAGTTTCTGCGGTGAGGCAGTGCTTCATGTTAATGTTCGCTCCATTACTTATCATTTTTTGTAAAACATTAGGATCTGATACGTCATAGAGCTTCGAGTCGTCTTCATTATGTTGATTTGAACATCTGAGAGGTTTAGTGACACCAAGTTGTCGGTGTCTAGCACAAAACCGCGCAATAAAAGCAAAACTACGAGACCTGTGGGTGTTTTCTTTAAGTAAATTCGCCATTTTTCGTTCGGAATTCAATGCACACAATACTTTACTCTGCTGCCAAAGACAAGCCCACAGCAGTAGACATCAATCCAAAAAAAAAAAACCTGTCTGGTGTCTTGGTCTTCTGATCTGATTGGCCCTACTCCTGATCTGATGATGTTATTCTCGGGTTGAAGTAACAGTTCATGATCTGATTTTACAGAATTACAGAATTTTATTTTGTTTTCTGAAGAAAGATGCAAAACGTTGAAGAAAATCTTGAGGATAAAAAAATATAAAATTTATTTTATTTATATTTCGCAAAATATATGATAGATTAACGCGAATAATTTTATGAATTTATATGCATTGAATAAAATCCAGATTTACACTTCAAGAGCACTACAACTTCTTCATAGAGTTGTCGTTAGTCGTGTGTCTGCGTGAGAAAAACGAAAGCTGTACCAAAACATGACTAAAAAGCATTTACTTTGAACCAAATGCTGCAGTTTTCAAATTTGAACCCTCAAAATTATACGAATAAGTTACTTATTTCTTTAAATTATGATTCGTGAGTTCTCGCCAATTGCCCAATCATTTTTAGGAACTCTTTTTACTTGGGCTCTTACTGGTGCAGGAGCTGCATTAGTATTTTTGTTTTCATCCACACAGGTATAAATTTCAAATTGCTATTTATATTTGACCAGAGTTCGATGCTGGGTATTTATTATTTACATTAATGATATTCGTGATATTTCAAGTAACAGTAATGTTAGCATTTTCACAGATGATTTAAAAATCATGGGAATTGTTAATACAGATGTATAGAATACAATTTCAAGAAGGTATATTTAATATATAATAGAATGGAGTGTTATGTAGTCATTTAATTTATATAGGTAAGTCATTAAATATTATTAAATGTCTGATTCTGCCCATGGGGCACTATAATAGAAATGCTTCTTATTATTTTCACATGGTTAAAGTCAATAATGGCCACATTGTTAACCCTAAGTCGGGCGCAATATTGAACCCGACGAGTTCGGGCGCATTATGCTTGACAGGCGCATAAAAAGAATTGAAAATTTATAATTATTTTTAATTTTAGTCTTCTAAAAGTAATCAATGATTACTATAGGAATATTTAATGAAAAAAATATGAAATTTGTTTTAAAAAAAACACATTTTATGTTTAGAAAATATTAAAAGAAATTTTCAGCTTTAAACTAAAGTGTCTTATTATCAGGGTAACAAAGACAAAAAATTTGGTAAAATTTATACATTGTAGTGCATAGTTCAGAAGCCGATATTCACTCTGAAAATCAAAATGTAATGGGTTGCCAGACAAAAAAGTTTGTTCTCTTTTTGACAAGTTATGACATATCTGGCAATCGGATTTTAATTCAACTCATTCCAAGTTGATTTTCGATCAGTTTCGGCCATTTTTGCCACGGCAGACCAGTGGATTCGTAATCTACTCACTTTTCATCAATTTCTATAAAAAAATTCAGAATAATGTTCGATGGGGTCCAAAAATTGCAGTTGCCTCTCGGACTATAGGAGAGGCAGATTCCTACCTCTCTATGAGAGGAGGGGGAAACGAAACCGTCAGAGCTGTGCCTATTAGTCCTGTTGCGCCCGATGGAGGGTTAAGATCTAGACGTATTGGTTAGTGGAGATTTCAAAATGGGGCATCCATGTGGAAGCCACCAGTAAAATGGTTAACAGGATGTTTGGATTAATTAAATAAATTTTCGAGTGATGTTCGCTAATACAGTCAAACCTCATTAGGACGAACTCCAAGAGACCATTAAAATTGATTCATCTTAACCATAGTTTTACTTATCTGAAAATCATTAAGATAATTTTTAAAAGCTCAAGGAATTTTGCGCAATTTTTCGAAGCACAATTTTGGTTCCGAATACATATTTAAGTAAAAGCCATAAATTTCGAATTTGACATAGAAAAAAATATAATTTCTAGATCTCTAATATTCCCCAGTCGGAGCAAAGTTGACTCAGTCTTTCATCCCTTAAGCGCAAAGTGTTGAGAGCAAAGGATGTTTCTGCTAAAGTTGCCGTTTGGGTTCAAATTGGTTTGTTGCTTCAATTTTTTCATGATTGTTTAAAATTGTGGGCAATGTACTTTTGGGAATTCAAAAATTAGCAGCAATGTCAGTTTTAGTCCCAGTCTAAAAATATGCCTTTCTCATTGAAGTTGATGGTGAACATCAAGTTCAATGAGTAAGGCATATTTTTCTTCCAAAGTTGAGGTTTCTTACTTTTAGAATTCATTCTATAATACGCGTTTCAATTTCGATCTACAAGGATAGTACAGACTACAATTCACGAATGGCAACTGAATGTGAAATGACAAATCCAGGAAATAAGCTGTTGGAGATTCCAGAATTTTAACAAGAAAACTAAGAAAGGAGGAGACAAGAAAAGGAAGGATTCGTTTTGTTGCAGTGTCGCCTGTAGAACCCTGGACATCTCAACCCTCTTTGAACCCCTTGAGATCTGGACAAGTTAGAACCGAAACATTTTGGGAAGAGGAAGTTGGTTACAATTAAAAAATGGCTTTGTTTTACTGAATGGTAGTTGAACCATTCAGGATGCCATAAAAGGATGCCAACAAAGGATTTCAAATAAAGGTTTAACTTATCCAATAGTTCGCAATAAGTGTATTCCTCTTAAATAAAGAAATGACGTTATTTGTTCCTACAATAGGACGGGGATTGCAAATGTAGTTTATTTGAACAATAATTTGTTTTAAACGTGTTCAAATTAATGAGGTTTGACTGTAACATTTTTCATATGAACATACTATATTCAGTCGTGGAATAATATAGAATTATTGTATAAATAAAAAAGATCTTGGAATTGATTTTTTAAATCCAAGATATATATATGATTAACTCAATAACTTTCCTTGGAATAATTAATTTTATGATTTCTTAAAAAAAATTGTGTCCATATGATTTGAAATTAAAGTGGGTGAGAGCTAGTAGTTTTGGACTACTATTTAGTTGTCTTTAAAGAAAAAATAAAAATGATGAGTCGCAACTGTTATATTTTTAAAATCTTCTCATTTGTAGCTTTCATTTATACTAAAAACAACGGTTTGTGTATGCTAAATTCATTTAAATTTATCCAACTGGTTTTAACATTGGTAAACTTTTTATTGTTTTGTTAAAATCGACCAAAATTGATGTACTAAATCATTTTTTTCCCCTTTGGGTTTGGAACACTAAAACAAAATCAGCAATTACCAGTAGTGCAAATAAGGTGAATTTTAGTTCTATAAAATTACAATAGTTTAGTTTTACAATCTTTTAAGATTCAGCAGAAAGCGTATACTAAATGGTCTTGATGGATTAAAGATAGCCTTACAGCAACAATTCAGAGCCAAACGGGTAAAAAGAATGTTAAATACTATGGAACCTTTTCTTCAAGACCCTTCAAAATAAAACATATTAAAAAAATAGCATCCTTAAAATATAAATTTTAATAAGTTGTAAACAAAATCCTTTTTTTGAAAACATAAACCTTTTGTGAACAAAGAAATATTTATACCTAAATATAAGACTGGACAAAGAAAAGTCAAAAATAAGCTTTGAAACTTGAATAAAAAGTTAATAAAGTTATTAAAAGAAGTATCAAACACTACTCTTCTTCTAGTATACATTTTTTAGTATTTCTAATCTAGGAACATAGCACATGTAACTTAAAATTGTGAAGCTTTTCTTCTCCAGTCACTGTAGCCTTAAGCTCTTTTCACACTATCAGGTTTTGATCGGATGGTGGAAATCTGAACAAAGCAACATTTACATTATACGATTTATGCTCGTTTTTTTCCAACACAAGCCAAGTTTGTGTGGGAACATTGGAGCTGTTTAAATATGAAATTTTTTATGAAGAATTGTAAACAGACTTTTGCATTATAGCTATGTAATCATAGCTGAAAAAGAAAACAACACAAACATCTTGTTTGGGTGCATCCTATCAATGATTGGTGAGAGTGGGCTTATTTTATACTTTATTTAAGGCACTATGGGAAGGTGAGAATAATTTATTTTTTTTAAATATTTTTGAACGTTTATTGAATCTAAAACATTTTTATCCATCCTTGACATTAACAGCATAAAATTCTGGGTGTAGCTCAATGTAAACTTTGTGCCAATTTTCTTTTGTTACATAAAGATATCTGATAAAGCCCATTAAAAACAATAAAATTGTAGAAAAAAGGAAACTTCTCAGTGAAAAAAATCGGAAGATTTTCATCCCTGTTTATTTATAAGCAATTAATTAATAATACATAATCGAACTGTTTTAGCAGTGCCTCGCATTAAACTATTCATACGATTTAAAAACTGTCTAATGTGAAAGCATGCATTTGGCTATATATGCCAATGTAAGTTATCGGACGCCTGTCGTCCACTTGGTGTTGTAGTGGCAGTAGCCGACTGCTACTTAGTGATGGGTAGAATTTTGCCTCCACTGTGTATTGTGAAAGGGACTCTTCTTCATGCCATCAAAAGAATGTCACTGTCCAATCTAAAGAGGTTATTTGCAAAAAGAGCCTTATTCTTAATGCCATCTTTACTTTTAGACATTTTGTTTTCCTTTTAGATAATGTATTTTGTAAATGATTAGGAATTTTTTTTTTTTTTTATATTGCAGGAAATATTTATGTGATACATATTTTAATTTTACATTTATTTCAACAGCGGAAACTTCTTGATGGCAGTTTGGGTTTTGCGGCTGGTGTAAGTATTTAAACCCCAATTACATAATTTGCATTTTAAGTAATATGAATATTTATAAAGTGTATTATATTTTATGGTAATTTTAAATTGGAAAAAGAACAATTTAATAAAAATTGTCATTAGAAATGTGGTATAAAACCTTTATAAAATATTTTTATATAAATTTATAAAAGTATAAGTAGTGAAAGTGTGAGCATAGTTTGCTGATAAATTTTTGTTGTATGTCCTGTAGCTAAAAATGATTTATAGTTTATTACTATTTCTTTAAATTTTTTTAAATAAGAACATTCTTTTAGAATTAAAAAAAAAAATATTGTTGCGTGGATGGGTTCGAAAGACTTGAAGCCAAAGCAGATAAAAAATTGAAGAAATTTATTCCGATGTAAATCTTTGCAGATTCTTTTACAACTTCAGAACTTCCTGTTCTAATAGATTCAATACAGCTCTTTACACAACAATGGAGCTCAAACAGCAGTTAAAAACTAGATACACAACTGCTAAGATCGACGCAAAAGACAATGCAATACAGTTCACTTTCGGAACTCTCTGAATGCTCGCTGAGAGACAACTAGCTAACTAACTCTTGGCCGTCCTTATATAGGAAAGTTTCCTTTGCGAATCTTCCAGAGATAGAAATTTGGAGAACTTTCCAGATCATAGTCGAAAAGCCCTATACAGGTACATGGAGACCGAAAATGTCACCAAGTTTGGCGACCAAAATTAGTCGCCAAAACAGTCTCCAACTTGGTGAGATTGCCATTAACCATAATGTTAAATGGCTTGCTCCTTGTAAAACTCGTTTTTCAGCATGATCCCTGTAGAACTCGTTTTCAAGCATTAAGAGACGCATTGCAGGAAAGCGAAGACAAACTCTTGCACTGCCTTATGCAAAATGTACATAAATTTTACTTTTTACATAATTAATACTACAAAATATTTACAAATATACAAAAATTTGTAACAATATCTTAGCATTGCATTTATTTTCTAGGTTATGATAGCTGCTTCTTACTGGTCTCTTTTGAAACCTGCAATTGAAATCGCTACAGAATCTGAACAATATGGCCCTAATGGCGAGTTAGTTTTTGTTCCAGTTGCAATTGGATTTCTGTTGGGAGCTGTTTTTGTGTTTTTAACTGACTTGTATCTTCCTTGTTGTGTAAGTTGTTTGATATTTTTATATGATTGTTAATTGGTTGTGTTTACTGATTTAATGTCATATTTTTCAAATTGTATCTTTTAAAATTCTTTAAACCACATGAAATTCTAATTTTGATTTAAAAAAAATACCTTTTAATTTATTTATAAGCTGTTTAAGATTTGAAAGTCCGATAAAAAAATGTATTTTTTGTTAATTTTTTTTTTTTTTTTTTTTTTTTTTTTTTTTTTTTTTAAAAGGAGGGGAAAAAAACATCTTTAAGTAGAGAATTACAGAATTACCTAGTTTTTCTGTATTTTGTATAAAAGCAAATGAAATATTTTTTCTTGCTTGTGTATAGCTTCAACTATTAAATATTAAATGAAAAAAAAATTAAACAAATTCCATATTGAAAGACGTAGTTAATCTTTAATGTGGCATGTAATACGAAACATGATTTGTTCATCTAGAACTGTAAGCATATCTAATTGTTTAATATACTCACTTTGGAACTGTGAAAGCAATTTCATTGGCCTGAAATCTTTGGCTTTTAATATAAATTAATGTGCTATATCATTTGCAGATTAGCCTAATTCTTTGGGAAGAAATTTAGATTTTTCTCTGACATACTGTTATGTTAAAATACTATTCTATTATGCTTAGTGTTTATTAATTTATTTGTGATTGAAGACTTTATTGAGACTTGAAAAATGTATTCACATAATTTTATTCCTTCTCTTGAATTTAAATGTATCTGTTTTGGACATTATTAAGGTATGAATAAATATAATTTCTATTTTTGATTTTTGCTTACAAATTGAAGTGTGCAAAACTATTGGAAGAATTTTTTTTAAAAATGTGATTTCCAGGAAAGTGTTGCAAAAGTTAGTGTTAGTCCAGATGTTTACCAAGAAATGGGAAGAAATGGAATGCAGAGATATGATAAGAAGGATTATGAGTTAAAAACTTATGATAATTTGTTGTTTAGTAAGTATTAACATTTAATTTATGAGATAGAGTGTTAATTACATCTATCTTGCTTCTTATATTAATCTTTGTCATAAATATGTTGAGAGTGAATTAATGGTGTTATGAATAAGATGATAATAAGGGGTGTAACTATCAAGCATTCAGCATAGGGAGAGTTGCCAATATTGATTATGTTTGAAACTTTTGATTCAAACAATCATGGGTAAAAACATGAAATTGTCAAAATGAATGAAAATTTTAGAAACAAAGTTTCAAAGGCAAATGTAAATCTGCCTCAATAAGTTTGTTTTATCAATACAGTAGACTTCCTTTTAACTGGCCTAACTGGGATCAACAATAATCAAGGTAAGTCAAAATCTGGTTTAAACAGACCATTGAAAAATCAAAAAATTGCATAGGGATGCGTGTTTTTTTGGACATTTAAATGACAAATTTAAAAAATGCAACAATTTACTGTTTGCAAATTTTTGATATTGTATTATAGATTACATATCATTGAGAAGAATATTTAAGGAAATCATTTGCTTTTTTTCTGCTGAAGGCAGGAGATTCCATTACTTGCATTTTAGTTTTGTCAATTTTTTTAAAAGCATCTCTTCAACAGTAGAAGCTGATGTCAGTTGCTCCACATATGCTTTAGCGCATCTGTATGTGATATGGGGAATTTGATACTGTCATTGATGTTTACATCGTCATCCCACAAATTATCTTACAAGGGACCTTACGGTCTTGGAAATTCAGATCGGGATGAGACTCGGCAGATTAGTAGTATACCTTAAGTGTATCCACACAATAAAGCGCACTAGCCAGAAGATTCCGAGAAAACAGGCTCTAAAGTGTTATGCACAGCTTATATACTAGTAGAGATTTTTGCTTTGCAGCTCCCCTGTGGCTAAGTGGTCAGCGTGATGGGTTCCCGTACGGGCGATCCAGGTTCGATACCTCGTGTTCTATATATATATTTTTTAATTTGTAAAGTGGGTTGGGTAGGGGTAGAACTTCTAGGGGGAACTTCTACTAGGGGTAGGTTATACTTCGATAAGTACGGTTAGGGTTTTGAAAATTTCTGACTTCCTGCTTATGTACAATAGGACAACATTCCTACTCTTCCATATAGAAATTGGTTCTTCATGTTTATTGCAAAAATCATTTATTTCTCAACAGCTTATAATATTTCAAAATTTATAATCACTTGTTTGTGTGAATAGTAAGCAGAGTTTTATTGTACCTTCATTAAACACATTACGTATTTAAAAATAAAATATTATCTTTAATTCAAATTTCAGTTAACTGTAACAGTTACTTTATAAGTGGACGAAGAAAAAAAAAGAAAGAAAAAATTATCTCGCGAGGTATCGAACCCAAAACGCCCGTACGGGAACAGAGCACACTGACCACTTAGCCACCGGGAGTTGCAGAGCAAAAATCTCTACTACAGTCGAACCTCATTAATCCGAACACGCTTAAAACGAATTACTGTTAAAACGAACTACATTTACGATCCCCGTCCTACTGTACATACAAATAACATTATTTTCTTTGTTTAAGACGAACACGCTTATTACGAACTATCGGATTAGTCGAACTCGTATTTGAAGTCCCTAACGTTCAAACTTCCATTCTGTAAAACGAAGAAGTCGTTTTTCACTTGTTATCAACTTCGTTTTCCCAAAACGTCTTCAAACAAAGACCCAGTATACTAGTTCGCCTCTAGGTATTTGGCTGTTTTGCCTGTTTGCGACAATTTTCTACTTTCACCAACTACTTAAAACCGGTTGATCTGTGCTGCTCTCCCCTCTCCAACTAACCAGATCCAAACCTATTGTCAAGTTCACATATACGTTCCTGGAGTGATTAAAAGACTTAAGGGGCGTATGTTTCCACTCGAGTTATTTGACCCCTAGGACAGTTCTAACATGAAGGATCCCCTTGAGGTGAAGTGTTGATAGGGAAGGGAAGGGGGTGGGCTACCAGGACGATGGATATGCCATATGTTTCACATAATCTAATTACTGGTTTTGAACTTGTTGAGATCTCCAGGGGTTCAAAGAGGTATCTACAGGCGACACTGCGATAGTCCCTAACCCTCCCTTTTATTGTCTCCTTGGAATGCTGTCTCTTTCTTTGTAAGTCTTTTTGCTAAAATTCTGGAATCCGCCACACCCCATTCACTGGATTCGTCGGTTCACCTTCAGTTCCAGTTGCCATTCGTTATCTGTACTGTCCTTGTTCTTGTGAAGGTAGATCGAGATTAAAAAGCGTATTTTAGAATGAGTTCTAAAAGTAAAAAAACCTTAACTTTGGAAGAAAAATATGCCTTACTCATTGAAGTTGATGATGGAGTTAAGACAATTCCGTTGCTCTCAATACATTGCGCTGATTTCTCTTGGAAAAAGACAATTCAACGGAATGCCTGAACAGTTTAGATTTGATTGAAGATTTCTGGATAAATTGCTCAGAAAAAAGCAGGAAACGGAGTGTAATAACCGAGTTTTTTAAAAAACAATGAGGTATCTTATCACCTTATGTATACCTTTTACCATACAACATTTTAAAAAGAATTTCTTTTGTAATCAATTAATAAACATTCTAGCTTTTAAATCTTTACTTTTGAAACTTTTTGTATTAGTGATATAGATATTGTATTTTTCTTTGAAAAATTCGAAATTCATTGCTTTTACTTAAATATGCATTAAGAACTAAAATTGTGTTTCAGAAAATCACATGAAATTCTTTTAGTTTTTAAAAAATTATTTATTGTTTTTCGGATAAATTGAAATACGGATAAAACAAATTAATTTTAAAGGTCCCTTGGAGTTCGTCTTAATGAGGTTCGACTGTAGTATATAAGCTGCACGTAACACTTTGGAGCCTGTTTTCTCGGAATCTTCTGGCTAGTGCACTTTATTGCTTTACTGTGTGGAGATCCTTGTCAAGGCCCAGGCACTGCTCCATCAACATCTTTGCAGCCACTTATGCTTTTAAAAGGCAATATAAAGTTGTATATAGTTAAGCTCTAGGAGGTTTGTGGAATGACTGAATTGAAAAGCATGTCTGATACCAAAAAAAGTATTTATCAATATTGTTTTTTATGTTACAATACTTTAAAAAATTTTCCTGGTTAAGAAAGGTTCTACTGTATTTTACGCTCCCAGTGAGAAAAATAATAGAATAAAGCAATCAATTCTATGTTTTATGTCTGAGCAAAAGATAAAAAATTTATATCAAAACCAGTTAAACAATATAAATAACATTTAGCATAACCAGGCATAGCATAAAACCATGCAAAACCTCTTAAAACCAGGCAAAAAGGAATAAAATTTTTTTTAAAAAAAAGCTCTTTAAAGAAAAACATGTCAAATCAATATATTACTGATGTTTATGTTTCTTGAACAGTTTATGTAAAAAAGTTGTAAATGTTTTCCTTTTATTATTTCTTTACTTACTAAGGTGAATATGGTACTAGTCTTCATAGAAGGTATAAGCCAAACACTGAGGACAGTGTCATTGAAACAGAAATAGTTCCCACAAATTTACTTGACATTCGATGGCGAAAGATTTTACTGTTGATCATTGCTATTACTGTACATAATATACCAGGTATGAATTACTGTGCATATGTTCTATTCATAATATTGAAATTTTATTATTAAATGTTAAAAATTATTTACAAGCTTGTAGTTCACACCTGTTAGTAATAAATTTTAACAAAACCAGTTAAACTTACTATTACTAGTTACTATTTACACAAGGAGCACCAATTGAGTTAAATTTGATGCTTTACATTTTTGGTTGAATATCAGTACAGGTGTGTTTTATTATCCTGTCCCTAACCCTAAAATTGCCCAATATTGTTTTCTTAGCTAACATTATACTAAATGAATATATAAAGTTAACTTTTGTAGTAGTATACTAAAATCTTAACAATAATGTTTTAAAATTTGTTTTATGATGATATTTGTTAAATCTACTCATTTAGCACATAAGTTCATCATGAGACTCTGACCAAATTATAAAGCAGCCTTGTGTGATACTGAGATCAATATCAATATGTAAGATGATATTAAGTCCAACCCAAAAAATAAAACTGTTATAAATACTTTCTCATCCATCGTATATGAAAAGTAAGATAATCGTTCGAAAAAATCAACATTGTTTTTTTCTAAATATATCGGCCTGTATAACATGCTTATTTCAAAAATGTGTATGTCTGTTTAGCTAGAAATTATACTTAATACTGAATCCAATTTATCAAAAGTGTAAAGTTGTATGTCAATGGGTATCAGTTGGGTTCTAACAAATATTCAGGTACTACTTGCATGGTCCCACATTGCAAAGGTCTGTCAATGTGTGTAGATCTTAGCTTTTAGCTCGCTATAAGATTCACTTCTTTGGAAACACAGACTGGATTCACTAAAAGGTTCATTGCTACGTTAACCCACAGCCTACAAGATAATAAATTTAGAAGAAACCTGAAAAATCACTCCAAAACAAACTTTGATTTGAACGCACTTTGAATTTCTCTAGTTAAATTTTATTCCTTGAAAATTAAGATAATTTTCCTTGAATAGTTCACGTTTTTTTTTTTTTTTTAGGATAATGGTTATGAACACTGTTAATAAAGTTAATAGAATTACTTATAACCCCTAAATTAAAATTTTTTTTTATTTCTGTATATTATTATTTTTTTTTTTTTTAATTTGTACTTTCAGTTTAATCATTTGCTTGCATTAATATTGGTGTACTTTTTAGAGGGCCTTGCAGTTGGTGTAGGATTTGGTGCTGTTGGCAAAACAAAATCCGCCACCTTTGAAAGTGCTCGGTAAGGACTTTGTTTTAAGTGCTTTGTAATTGTAGTTATAGATATGTGAAAATTTCCTAAATTGACTAGATTTTTTTTTTTAAATAAACTATACTAATTTTACTTATTCTTATTTTAAAACTGTAATACAAAAGCATTTTACACTTCTTTACAAAATATTTACATTCTAATTTTTAATTTAAAAAATAATTTTAATGCTTTATCAAATTATCTTTGTCATAGGGTTCTCTCCCCCCCCCCCCCCCATATGTAACACTGGTACATGCAAATCCTACAATATAGCAAAACACTTAACTAGCTACAGATAATATTTTATGATTAAAAGGGACGCTTATTATTATACTGGAAAATATGTGTGTCCTTAAAAATACTTTTAACTCTCTGTAATAATAAATATGAAATATTTATGTTTTTGAATCTTATGTGTATATGCAAATATGTATTTTTTCATTCAAGTTAAAAATTATGCTCAACTCTTAATTTCTTATACAAAAGCATTTTACACTTCTTTACAAAATGTTTACATTCTAATTTTTTTTAATGCTTTATTAAAATATCTTTGTCATAGTTTTTTTTTTTTTTTTTTTTTTAATATGTAACTCTGGTACACGTAAATGTTATAATATAGCAAAACACTTAACAAACTATGGATAATATTTTATGATTAAAAGTTAAGCTTATTATTATATTGGCATAAATGTGTATGCTTAAAAATACTTTTAACTATCTCTAATGATAAATATGAAAATAAAGAAATATTTATGTTTTCAAATCTTGTATATATATGCAAATATGTATTTCTTCATTCAAGTTAAAAATTATTCTCAGCTCTTAATTTCTTTGTTGATATTGCATGGCAATGGTTAGAGTTTTCAAATTAAGCCAAGATGATATGCCTCAAACTTAATATAATTTAATTTAGTGCTTTATTTGTATGATTATAATATGCCACGAGTTACCTGCAGTACTTGACTAACTCTCTTCTCTCTCCTAAAATTACTTAGCTTTGTGCTATTGACTTTGCCATTTTTTAAATGTTTTTGTTCATGTTCAAATTGCAGTGACATTTTTGAAAATTGGTACATTTTGAATAATGTTCTGAAGTTGTGTTTAAAATATATGGTATAATTTGAAAAAATTGTACTGGTGTATTGCAAATCTATTGTCACTAAGATTCTTGCATATTGCAATACAATTTGTAAAATTTTCAGCCAAAATAATATTTGAAGGGCTATGGCAAAGAACGATCAAAGACCAATTTCTCAATTCCCCAGAAAAGCTGTTTTAAAGTTTCAAGTCTGGGGACTCGTATTAGGGTTGAAGTAAATGATTACTCAAAATCTCGCGTACCATGATATTTATTTGCCAGAGGACTCTGCATGGTTAAATTATCTGCTATAACCTTGTAGATTGTGGGAAAACCTCGATTTTGAAAAAATTTATCTCTGATAGTTCTTTGCCATGGTCTTTCAATTTTAAATGGTTTCAAAATCAATGTAGCTGTGTTTTATACTTAGGATCTTTTCAAAGAAATGCTTTTTATCAATAGTCACTTGCAATAGATTAGTAGTATATAACAGCTGTTACAACCCGTTTGCTTTTAGAAATAGTTTCTTTCCATATTATTGTGCTTGCTATATGATAAAAATAAGGTTGACAGATGTGTCATTTAAATTTTAGACAATACACAATTCCCTTATATTTAATTTTTTTTTTTTTATTCCATTCTAAATGTTTCGAAAAGTCCATTAACATAAAAATTTCTGCTCAATGCATTTTTACTTTTTTTTAATTTGCGATCAAAATTACCTTGTTAGAGGTAGATCAAAATTACCTTGGTAGAGAGGAAAACGACTTATTTTGTTGGCATTGAACGTGACGTAAAGAGATCTCAAACATCTTGACTTGAAATGCAGCAGCGGAAACCAGATTTGCAAGTTTCTCGCAAGTCACGCCAACCTGTACGGAATATGGCAATGGTCAACCAACGCCAATATTTTTAACTATAACTATTAGGCAAAAACCTCGCAAAAACCATAGAAACGCAGGGATCTCTTTACGTCACAAATTTTATTGACTGTTTTGATCGGACTGGTTTTGACTCGGTTTTGGAGCATTTTCTTTTCTTAATATTTAAAATAACTAATTTTTTTTAAAGAACTTTTGTTTAAATATTTGGAATTGGAAAGAAATTCTTCTTAAATATGTACTAATTTTACTCGTTTTTAAAAAATGCGGAAATTGTCCATTGTATCTTTATCAAAAAGTTGCTGTTGGATAAATATATTTTCTCAAACCAATTATTCAAATGTGTAATTAAGATGTTCTTCTTTTTAGGTAAAATACCTTACTTATTTTATATTTCAAGTTTAATTTACTCCCAATGAAAATTTTATAATTGCTGTTATAGAAACCTTGCTCTGGGTATTGGAATTCAAAATTTTCCTGAAGGTCTAGCTGTAAGTTTACCACTACATGCAGCTGGAATGTCGAAGTGGAAAAGCTTTTGGTAATATTTTTCTCTATATATTTTTTGGGAAAGTGTGGGATAAATATAAACCCCATTGAAAAGGTATTAGAAATAAATTTCTTGTTGGATAAAATGAGAACATAACTGAAGCAGTATTACTGCTTCGGTTATGTCTACATTTTCGTCAAAAAATCATCATCAAGCAATATATTTTCAATATTGTGGTATTGGATTATAATTATCCCCTCACTTTCTCTGACATGTCATTATACTGTACATCATAATGCTTCTTCGTGTTTAACTATACTATGTTGCGGTGACATCTGCAGCTGATACTTTTTTTTTTTTAATCGTTGATACACCAAGATTTTTTACTACTATTATTGCTGCAATGCAAAAATATTTTACCAGCTTTGTTTACATTTCATTTGTAGATAGAATGATTGTTTTAAAAGAAAAAATTGTGTGGTCTTGTATAAGTTAAATATTTTGTGAATTCCCTTTTCTTTAAATCATTAAACAATGGTTTTGAAGAGTGATACAGTTTGAAGAAGAACTCTAAAAAGGAAGTTTACTTTTCTAATATAAAATGATAAACCTTTGACCAAAGGAGAGATTTCAAATGATTTCAAAAAGTTACAACCTAAAAGCTGGATTAGAAATCATTTCTATCAAGTTGTCTTTTTCAATGGTCAAGTCAGTACATATGGATTTTTCTAATATTGATAAATTTACTGTTTATCATCATGCAATTGTGAGTCTTGATTTCAGCTGAAATTATACTTAAGAAGTATCTTGGTATAAAATTGTAACTGTAATTAAAACTGTTTCAATTTTTGATTTAGCTGTCTATAAACTCATTGATATCTGACTTTAAAAATATTGTTTAATGTATACATATTCACTGATTGCGTCTTACTATTATGGAGTTGGAGACTGCTTATTAAGATTTTAAATTAAAAAGTCTTATAGTATGATGGTGGAAATTAAACTCCACTTCTTCTGGTCTTAAGTGTCTTACTTGAACTTCCATACAAACAGGTCATATATATTTAACTACTTTGTTGACAGACAACTTTTAAAACTAAATTATGATTTGTTTTAAATTGTTTTGTATTGAGAGTTCAAAATCTTTTGTTAAAATCTCAAGTTTCAAGAAAATTACCTAAAGCTATGTAATATAAGTGATGCTTGCATCTTTTAATTGCTCCATGATCATAACGTCTTTTCTACCCTGTTTCTTTATGAGACTTTTGCTGTTGTACTTGATAAAAAATTTTAATAGTTACACATTCTTATATAATAATGTGTATAAGGTCATTATGTTCATATTAGGTTTCCATTTTAATTTGATTCTTGCGAGCATGGCATAAAAAAAATTAAATAAACACTACGGTTCAATAGGAGCATAAGCAAAATACCATACGGATTTGCTATTGTGTAATGGCTGCACAGTAATTGTGACATAAGTATATTATTTTCTAACATTTTACTATAGATATAATTATTATAACTATTTTGCAAAAATAGCTAAAAAAATCTCTATTACACTAATTAATATTTAAAAAAGTTGGAAATCTATTGTGAAGGATGATGACATGTACTAGAAAAGATAAAATTTGGATACACTAATATGAAAATGTCTTTACAACTATAAATATGGAATATATTATTTTTCATGTTAATTATAGGTTTGGACAACTAAGTGGACTGGTAGAACCAATATTTGGATTATTAGGTTGTGTTGCAGTGACAATTGCTGAACCTATACTCCCATATTCTTTAGCTTTTGCTGCTGGTGCTATGATTTATGTTGTGATAGAAGATATTATACCTGAAGCACGGATACAGTAAGTAATCTACATATATCTGTACTCAGAGGTAAAGAATACCATGTCACATTTTGGTATTTGTTCAGGAGAGCCAATTTTCCATAACTTTGAGCTCTTAAAACAGACATGATTTTATTTTTCTATGTTTTATCTTCGTTATTTAATATGAAATGGACAATAATATGGAATCACATGCTTTTTACAAATGTGTTATTTATCCAATACCATGCAAAACATCTTTTAGTTTTATAAACAGATTTAAAATAAGTTCATTCGATAATGAATTCAGCTTCAACAAAGAAAACAGTTGAAGAGAGAATTCAAGAATTATAGACTGAATTTCTGTACATCTGGTCTGTCGCCATAATTAACTTAATGCAATTTTACTAGTGACTACCAATTTTTGCCATCGTTCAAGCAAATATGTATTTTTAGTAACTTTAAATAAATTAGTTTCAATATATATATATATCAGTGGCGAGGAGTCCGGTCAACGTTGGATTCGGCGATGAGTGCTTAAATCTCATGTAAAAAATTAACAATTCAGCAAAAAAAATAAAATAAAATAAAAAAATTGGAGGGTTTTTTCAATTTAATAACAATATTCTTAATTATTCTGGGCAGTATTTCTTTAAAAAAACATTTTTATAACTGTTTCCTAATAAGTTACACAAGAAAGTGATAAAAAATCCATTAAAGGAAATTTCGTTCGTGCTGCCCTCTTTATGAGATTCGGTCATTTTTCCGAATCAATCTTCTCTATAGTTTTAGTATACAGTCTGTTTGTAAAGGCATCAATCAGCGAATCTGATTCGTACGAATTACCGAATACGTTTAGGGTTTCGATAGATCTTGTAGGTGCATTCCTGACATTTGGCGTGATATCTCCAAATCGGCGATAAAAGATTATAAAGTGTTTTATTTTTAATACTATGTATTACTTCCATTGTAATTTATTTCTTCCATATACAATTTAGATGACTACTAAGTGACATATGATTGGGTATACGGATGAAAGTATTTTAATAATTAAAAATATTAGAAATCTGAAACTGTTATTTAGATTAACTGGGACATCGTTTTGGCGCATTTTTTAGAACGTTTATTATGTCTCCTGCCAGTGAACCTTTCAAATTAGTTTAAATTTACTTTGATTCATCAAATTTGATTTTGAACTTGACGGGGAGAATATAATTCATACTTTTTTTTTTTTAATTTTATAAATTCTTCTCATGGGCACCTTTGTTTGAATGTTTGTATTTAAGTTTTTATGTACTTGTGTGACTCTTTTAATTTCATTGATAATATAGGCTTGCGATACGATTTCAATCTACACTCCATACTCTCCAATCGAATGAATTGGGTCTGGATTAAAATTTGTCGTTACGTTTTAAACTTTTATTTTGAGAAGCTGAAAAAGAAGGGTTACATATCCCCTCGTGAACGGCAACTAAATTAGGGTATATTTGTTTATCATGATTGTATGTAAATGCATTTAGTATGTATTGATCAAAAACGGAGATGGGGGAGTGGGTAAGGACTTGTAATAAATTACAATAAAAACATTATTGTTCAAATTTTCATTATGTATCAGAATTTAATTTATTAAAATGTGTTACTATTTTATAGATTTTAACAAGCAGTGATTATTTTTCTTCTTTATAAATAATTATTTAATACATAAAAAAATTAGTCAATTAATATTTGTTCCTTTATGTTTGTGGTTTGTCATCGTAATTTTCTCCTATTCCCAATTGGACAGAATCACGAAAAACTCGCTCTACTCAAAATCAAGATCGTTTGAGCAACCTTTCTCTCTTGTCGATTGAAAAAGATATGTTGGTGACACTTCGAAAAAGGGACAATTTTTATAACCAAGTTATAGAAAAGTCTGCAAAAAAGACCCGAAACTTGAGTATATTTATAAATAAGTGTTTAATTTCAAACTTTACAATAGGGAAATATAGTAGTCGGATTGGCGGATTGCTCGTACAATTTTTATAAATTATAATATTTAATTTACAATGTTTTGCTATGGGTATTTTATTATTATAAGTTTTAGTTTGATAAATACATTTTTTTATGCCATTAATCTTTTGTATCATTATTTTCATTTAAATGTCTTTATTTTTATTCATATCATCCTGCTGAAAATTACTTACACATAGCTACAGAAATAAGCACTAATTTCAGTCATTTGCGGCAAAATTATACAACCAAGTTGGCTAGTTATCAGTAAATGGAAGAATACTAGTAAAAAGCGCGAAATGCAAAATATTGAAGTGAATGATATTTAAAATGTCAGACGGGCTTATTTCGAAAAATGTGTTTTAGCTTAACAAGAAGTTTTGTGCCACATCCTTAATACATGTAAAATTGTAAAATTTGAGAACATTTGTCTTATACTATTGTATGCAAATGCATGTAGTAACGATTGAGAACAGGGGAAGGGGGGGGGGAGATTTACCGATGACCACTACGAAAAGTCACGCCTAGCCACTGATATATATATATTGAATTATATATATATATATAATGGTGAAACTTAATGGCTTACATGTAAACTAATGAGATTTTTTATTTTGTTCTTTTTTAGTTCCAATGGTAAATTAGCTTCCTGGAGTGCCATTCTGGGATTCATTGTAATGATGTCTTTAGATGTTGGTCTGGGTTAAAATCACCCACTAATTTATTTTAATATATATTTTTATGTGTGTGTTGTATATAAATGTATATATTGTAATATACCACCAGTTATCCAAAAGAACAAAGAAAGTAATTGAAAGCAGGAATATTTGGTTACAATCAGTTTGGAAAATATTGGATCTAACAAAGCAATTTATATGTTTTATAATTCTAAATTTAGACATGTTCAGTATTTTTCTTTTCCATAAGTTATTAGAATGTATTCTGGACTACATTTTGACAATTTTAATAAATTTATAAAAACATGTTTATTTGATCCCACAATTAATTGGAGATACTTTATAAAAATTGTGTTTTTATCATCTGTGTTAAATGTGAATAATTTCATGCTGCAAAATCAGGTACTGAACACTCGACGCAGGATATTTGACTATCGTTGTTACGAAATCTATAACGCTCATAAAAAGTTTCATTTGGTTAATGATGGTATATGAAGATATTTTAGGGTGAAGGGTATTTCGAAAAAATATTTTTTTAAACATGAAAAGTTGTGATAATAGACAGGTTAATTTTTATACAATATATTTCAAGCTTTAAATAACCATTAAATCTTAAATAGTTAAGTGCAAAATGCTTTAAGTTCAAAACTTCAAATGATTTATCGTTTAATTACTGTGCAAACATGCATATATATTGTTACATTAAGAGTAAAACCATAATTAAAAATTATAACTTTTTTGTATTTTATTAAATTATAATTTTTTTTATCAGATTGTATGTTTAAGTCTTTATCAGTTAAATTTTTATCAGAATATACAATATATATACCGTGTTCATGAATTTTTGTACTTGTTGAATTTATTTGCAAGTGATTATTTTATTTGTGATGTATAGGTTTCCTTTAAACTTATTTCAGAACTTTGACACATTAAAAAAAAATTAGCATACATATATTGTGAATGCATGCAATTTAGTTTACTCATACTGTATTTATAAACAATTAAAATGATTTAAATAATCAGATTATTTGCAATTAAAATTTAATTAGCTTATAATGTATATAAGGTATTGTGATAATTAACTTGGTACCAAAGAATTTACAACATATTAAAACTTATTTGCTTTCATTTACTAAAATAAATACTTTTGAACAAAAAATTCAGTCATTTTAGATTTATGTATTATTTTTTTTTATTTATATTTAAGTGTACTTTCAATTATTGTTAATGGTTTTATTTATTTTTGAGTTATATGGGTTGATTGTGATTCAAAACTTTCCAATAAAGTTTTCTATACTTGTTAAATTTGTTATTTTTAAATAACTATTAGAGTATAAATTGTACTTTTGAAATTTTGTTTTTCTGGTCACATATTTTATTTTAAAATAATTTTCTAATTTATACTGTCACAAGTGAAACAACTGGACAAACTTTAAAATATTTTTTTTATTTTATTGGTAGTTTTATTGGATGTTATTAAATATCTGAAAAAAGTAAATATTTTTTTAATTCTCCAACTTAAATGAATTACAATGCTACTTACTATAAGCAGGGACTTGACACCTGTGTTAATATTTAATTACTGCTCCAACCATTTTTAGAGAAATTTGTTTCAAAATTGTTTAATTTTTCCATAGAAATAAATGCATTTTGAAGGGAAATAATCTTGCTTATTTGGCGGCATTCTTAAACAAAAATTTTCGCAACATTTAGTTTATATTATATATTCACTTTACTTTTATTTGCCAAATTATAAATGTAAACTGTCTTGAATAAATGATATATCTTTTTGTAAAATAGATATTTCGTTAACAAATTGCTATTCATTGTTCAACTGCCCCAAATCTAGAACTTTCTACTTCGAATTAGGCTTTTTGTTTGCTCAAAAAGCTTTATTCTGCTACATTTTTGCTGCTTTAAAACTTATGAAGCAGTGCATCATATCTGATATGCCACTAAACTATATTCTATAATTTTTATAACAACTATATTCTATAATTTTTTTTATAACACAACTGTTTTTTCCAATAAATAATTTTAAAATCGTCGGAGGAAGAACTACTATGATATTGCTATAGAAACATGCATAAATTATGTATTTTACTCAGTGTGGTTGAAAACAATTTGCTTTTGGATTGGTTGATAAAATACGGAAAATAAATTAGAAACAAGAAACTTTAGGGGTACAAATAAGTTGGTTTTGCTTTGTAAAAGAGAATATTAAAAACAAAGCAACTTATAAAACGTCAAAGACAATGAAGTAGTAAAAATAAAAAAAATACTCGGATAATTTTGAAAATTGAAATTAATGTTGCAAGTTGACAGTCAATAGTAATTAGTCTGATTTCACAAAGAACTTGGCAGTAAAGAATTAAGTTATCATTTGTATGCTGTTTGTATAGCCTGTATTTCCAGAAATAAGAAAAGCATAAAAATCCACAAAAAACAAGACCCGTAAAAATCTATCTCGGGGTGCCCAGCAGTCCTACTTTTCAATCTTTTTAGTAGGAAAAGTCCTACTTTTGGAACAAAAGTCCTACTTTTTCAAAGTTTCTTGTATATAATTTTAATTTATACCATGTGACAAGCACGCACCATTTTCCTTTTTTTATTTGTTTGTGGTTTCCCTGAAAGCGAGCGGGGTAGAATTCTACGTCATTTTCAGCTTGGAGGAATCCTTGTATTGATTGGTTGAAAAGTGCTATAGAGTGTAAGCTGCTATCAGAACTGGTTTCCACCGTTTTTTCGCTGATCTCTCATCTAAGGTTGATTTTTACTATATAACTGGCTGCTTTCCTACATTGCCCCAATTGCTAATCGTCAAGGTCAAGCCTCACTTCGAACACGTGCATTGAGACGGAAGATCGATGGTGAATTTTCGTTAGTGTTCATGCAGAAAAATTTTCTTACGAAAAGCCATTAGACTTCGTCAAAGAAACAGTGAGTACTTAATATCTTATTAATTTATATTTTAGTAAAATATTGTCATTTATATCTATGCAGTAAAGGAATGGTTATAATTAATGATTATGAAATGCGACAATTATTTTCACATTCTTGGGTGTAGAGTGAGGTGGAAGGTGCCTGTACTTTTTTGAGAGCAGATAGGGTATACCATTACATTTTTAGGGTTTTAACAAAGGAATTTTTAAGATTTATTGTTTGATTTATTTTATAAACCAAGTATAAAAATGAAGTTACTTTTCCGTTAAAAGGGGTCGTAAAAAATTAAAAATATTTTGCGGTAATTCTTTTTTTTACTGTAATTATATAATATATATTTTGAAAAAAACTTCCCTTTTTTTGTTTTTTAGTTCTGAATTCGCTCACTGCGATTTGGCGTTTTTTTTAAAGGCCCCCTTTAACGGAAAAGTATCAAAATAAATTTCTGTTGTATTCTGCAATAATTTTCTTTGAAATAGTTTCAATGAAATGATTTTTGTATAAGAGAGAGTTTTTTATTGATAGCTAATTGATAACTAATAAATCTTTATGCATGTATTGTGATTTGTGATATAAATTGGGTAGAAAATAAATTTGTTAATTAAGATTATTTATTTTGCTTTTTATATATTATGATAAATTAAATTAAATATTATTGTAAATTTGTGCATTTTATAATTGAAAATTCCCAGACTAAAGTTGGGTAACCACCACAATCGGGAAGTTTGCGTACCAGCAATTTTTTTTTAGCCCTACATTTCTGCACATGCTGGCAATTGTGGTAATCATCTTACTGTATATTATAATCCTAGAAAATGTTTCGAGAATGGACAGTTTAACACTACGATTTCTACGACTAATGCTGGGAATCGGAGAGATGTCTGGGAGCTTTCCGGTTCTGGAAAAAATCGGAGACATAAAAATTTCACATATATCAAGGAAATATGAAAGTACATTTCCCAGTTTACCAGTATTTTGGCGTCATTTACCAAGAGAATAGTGGCGGTAATCATTTAAAGTTTTATGTAACAGACTACTTTAAACTTTGTATTACTGTCGTAAATATTAAAAAAAAAATTGTAATATCGCTTTGACATACATGTTCCATTTGATCAGAGTATCTGGAAAAGTCGAAGAAATTTTGAAAAATATTTGTCGTAAATCAGGGAATTTCTTAGAAATATATAAGGGAACTTGTTTTCTTGAATTTTGTTGCCACTGTTTAATTTACCCGTGTGTTAACATAGGATAATAAAAGTATTGCATTTGATCAAGAAAAACTTTCCTTTTTTTCCCCCCCGTATTTATTTCTGAAAATTTTGAAACGTGTTGAGTTCAAAACAATGATCTAGAAAATAATGTAGGCCTGACTCCCAAATGGATTGACCAACAGCGTTCAAATTTTGTGTACGTTTTCGTGTTGGCCATGGCCCCTGTCATTAAGTTTTTCGTCAAAAGTGCACATGATGTAGCTGCAGTTAAAAATTTGTATTTAAGTAGTTGCCAAAAAAGGGTTCTAATGATTTTGATCAAAATCACTGTGGTAGAAATGCGATAAAAGTGTAAAAAGTTAAAAACGAATGTCTTGAGTTCTCTTCCTTTAAGCATTGACCATCAACAACTGTTTCACTTACAAGAAAATGTGATAGAATATTTATCGAAAACTGTATTGTCAATTGTGCCGTTCTAGCGAGGTTTTTTTGCCCGTGTAGTAATTAGTGCCAAAGAATATTGCTAAAATTATAATTTTTTTAATTAATAAAAATATAAAAGTGAAAATAGTAAATTATTCTGTCTATGGCAAATTTAAATTCAGGGACCAGTATTAAGTGTAAATTAAAAATGTACAGTGCTCCACACGCCTAATTTTTTATTTGTTTTTAAGCAGGCTTCTCTTGCCTAGAATCCTTTCTTTTTAGTTTTGGTTGGGTTCATTAGACATGAGATTATTATCAGCCTATCAGAGTTCATCCTAGGCGTTTTCCGATTTCCAATTTGGGGAATAAAAAATTGCACAAATTTTAGGAATTAGGTCAAATTCTTTAATTGGAATACAACATGTAATATCATGAATCTGGTAATGGTATACTTGCATTGTCCACAATGAATACTGACTGTTAAATTAACAAGCAGTTTCTTTCACAAGCAGTCAAAATGACTGCATTGTGAAAGAATAACTAATATGTAAAGAAATTTGTATAACCCACATATATATATATACCAGAAATGAAGGAAGGGGAGGTAACTACAATTATTAATAAACGCATTTATATGTTGTACAAAAAGTCACAAAATTCTAAGAAATTGTGTCATTATCAGAGTGGCCACAGAACCGGGAAAACCTGGAAATCAGGGAACTTTTGTATTGTTTAAGGCACTTTCATCCATATTTCGGCGCTACTTGCATGGAGATTTGTAGTGGTAAGCCATTAGAAGTTTAATGTTACAGAATAATTTAAACTTTTCATAACCAGCAAAACTATTTTTTAAAAATTGCATTTTATCTCTTTAGCATACATGTTCCATTTGATCAGGATGTCTAGACATATGGAAAACCTAAGAAAATTGTGGAAATTTAAAAAAAAAGTTTGCCTTAAAATCAGGGATTTTTTTTAGAAATCTGTCAGGGAAATCAGGGAACTTTTTTCCTGAATTTTGTGGCCACCCTGATTATATACGTAATTGTTTTTCTAATTGAAATTAAAAAGCAGTCAAAATGACTTCCTTGGACAATCTAGTGTTAAGAAAACACTACTCCCTGTATGACAATGCCAAAGCCTAAAAAATGAAGTTTAAGGTTGATTCATTGAAACTTTAGAAAATTTTGCCAAGGGGTAGGTTGAGAAAAGTTCATAATTAAAAATTCATTACATCAAATTTTTAAAAAAAATTTAGTTCTATTATAAATTGATATTTTTATACGAATAAATATTTGATGAAAGTGTAGATGTTTTTTAATAATTTTATCCATTTCATGTTCAACTTTTTAGAGTTTTTGATTTCTTTTGAGCATTATTTATGATTTTTTTCTTCAAAATTAAAAAATTACAAATATTTACCGTGGTGGAAAAGTAAAACAATATAGAAATTCTGATGGAAAACTGGATAAAATTTACACACTTGGCTATAAAACTGCCCTCCAAAACAGAAAGAGCCTTTTTTGGGAAAATAGATTTCTAGGATGAAGTCTGGGCATCCAATCATTTATGTGTTTTTAGCAAAAATCAACATTAAGACATCACGATTTCTTATTGTGCCTTAAAGGGAAATCTTTTTTTGTGTGTGTTTTGTGTGCAATCTAACTTTACATACAGTAAACAAAGAAATGGTTTTTTATTGTTGTGGTAAACCTTATATAAATTGGTAGTTTATATTTAATAGTAAAGCTGACATTATTTGTTAAATGTTAACTTAATGTATTATTCTAGTTTATATATATATATTTCATCGTAATTTTTTATTTTACCGGCTATATTAATGAGTTCATGTAAATCAAATGAAAATCCTAAGAGGTGATTAATCACTAAACATGCCAAACAAAACTTCATTCAGAATTGAATGGCTGAAGAAAAAAGACAATAATGGACTTCTTGAACAACGGTGCGAAAAACATTCCCAGTGCAAAGTTTTTTGCCTTGTGTGCAAAAAGAATATTAGATGTGACAATCAAAGCCCAAGCCAGTTGATAAAGCACTCTGCAACTCAAACTCGCGTTTCTCTCGTCAAGAGCATAATAAATGGAACCCAAACAATTCTAGTTAAGCAACCTACAGCAAGTGCATGTACCCAAAAAACATCAGTATCTACCTTTTCTTGTTTTTCAGCTAAAGAAAAAGTTTTAAAAGCTGAACTTTTGTGGGCCTTAAAAGAAGCAAGCAGCAATTTTTCTTACAACTCAGCAAAGGACTTAAGTGATTTATTTCGGGAAATGTTCCCAGATAGCATAATTGCTTCCAAATTTTCTATAGGTCACTCCAAATTATCATACCTGATTACCGAAGCAACCAGACCACACTTTCATGAAGTATTATTATTCGATGTTAAAAACTCTGCATCCCCATACACTATAGAATATGATGAATTAACTAATAAAAAAATTAAAAAAAAACTTGATCTCAAGATTAGATACTGGTCAAACAGTAAAAATGAAGTTAGGGTTCATCATTTAGATACATTTCTCATGGGTCAGGCAAAATCCCATGATATTGTCAAAAAAATTATGCAATCTATAAATGATGCCAAACTAATTTTAACAGATTTAATTAGTTTAAGTAGTGATGGTCCTAATAAAAATAAAGCAGTTTTTCAAAAAATTCCAGAAATAAAAAAAATCTCGGCACTTTCCAGCACTTTTAAATGTTGGGTTTTGCAATCTACACACGGTCCACAATGTCTTCAGAAAAGCAGTAAATGAATTCAGGAATGAAATTGCGGATTTCGTTGTAAACTTGTACTACTTCTTTAAACAGTCCCCTGTCAGAGTTGAGGAATTAAAAGATTTGCAAGATGAACTTGGATTCAAGAATCTTAAGCTATTAAAGCATGTTGAAAGTAGGTGGCTGACTCTTGGTTCTGCGTTAGACAGGCTTGTCAGCCAATGGTCCGTGGTTTCTGAATATTTTTTAAAAAGGTTGCCCAAAAGAGACCTAAAGATTTCCGAAAATGCTCGTTATTTGAGGATTGTGATGTGTCTGAAAAGGCCCAATACTACTTTGGTGAAAGTACACTTCCTTCTCTCCTTGGCAAATACCCTGCAACCTTTCTTGGCTCTTTTTCAACGAGAAGAACCTTTGATACATCTTGTGTATGAAAGGATGGATTCCTTAGTAAGAAAGTTGTACGGCCGTTTCTTAAAGATATTGAAATTAAAAAACATGAGTCTACAAGAACTGCAGCTGTTAAAGTTTTCGTCAATAGACTGAAATAGGCGATGATGAACTTGAAATTGGTGTTCAATCTCGAAAATTTAGCCCAAGAATTACTAGCAAAAACCCTTTCACTTAATATTGTGGTAAAAGAAGCAAGGTGTCTGAAGCCAGAAAATATATCCAAGTCCTGGTCTTTAAAAGCTGTTAAAAATCTTTCATCCAATGTTCACCTAAGCCCTCCGTTAAATGTTGACTTAATAGGCGATGAGTGGAGGGTTCTATAATGCGAGAACATTCCAAGAGACTGGTACACGTACGAAATTGACGATGAAGTATTTTCTAGACGGATTGATTACTTCTTTAACCACATCTTCTCTCTTAGGAATGATCTAGGACAGGAAAAATATCTCGAGCTTACAAGATTGGTTAAGGTTATCCTCGTGCTTCCACATGGAAATGCAGATGTGGAACGAGAGTTTTCCCAAACGTCAAATTTCTTGACAGACTCCAGAACAGGTCTTACTCAAGCTTCAATAAGTGCACTACAAACGACAAAAGATGGATTAAAGGTATGTGACAAAAAGTGTCATTTAGTCCCAATTCCTAGAGAATTCATAAAAAAGAGTGCAACAGCATATAAGTCATATATGGAAAGAATTGAAGAAGATAAGAGGATTGCAGCTGAACTAAAACAACAAAAAGAAAAAGGGGAAAAAAGGAAGAAGACGAGAAAGAGCTTGAAAGAAAGAAGGCAGATATGGAGTAGAAAACACAAACTGCTAAGGAAGCAATTCGTAAAGAAAGGTCATTAGAAAAAGTAGAAACGGAAGCAACAAATGAGATGGACACTTACAAAACGTTAATTGATGAAGAAAATGAAAGAATAAAAAATGCACTAAAAATTCAGGATTTAAAGGGTGTGAAAATTGCATAGAGCAAAGAATAGGAGCAGAGGCGGCGTTTCCTATTGACCTTCATTGGAGAAAAACATTACATGTTTTGAGGCATCATGGGTAACATAATTCCAAAAGAAACAGCAAACGCCTTGCGTACTGTGTAAAATTTCGCATTTTAAAAATAGCGTTTTATCCACTAATATAAGAATAAATCTTATGAAAAAATTCACATATTTTCCTTAGAATGTATACATTATGCTGCATTAAGAAGAAAAGAAGAAAGTTTCGGATAATTTTATTAAATTTGACTTCAAGAAGTTCACCTATTTGTCCGTCGACGGGAAAGTGTGGGGGTTCTTCCAACACATTCTTCCCGCATCCGTGACGGATCGTGGCCGCATCATTCGCCATACAATTACCGGTGAAATTATAAATTTGAATAAATGAAAAAGTTTCGGCTCAACAGGTTTATTTATTTCTAACTATTCATTAAAATAACAAAGAATAGTAATTTTATGTTTTTGAATAATATTTAAGAAATTCAAAAAGTAATAGCATTACAAAATATTCTTTATTAAAATTCTTTAAAAAACAACAACAATGGCAACAAAACACATAAAATATCATCTCGATCTGTCTTCATGATGCAAACAAACGTATCATATTTTTATTTGTTTTTTAGATATTTTAAAAGGTTTTTAGTTTAGTTATGAAAGAACAAATAACCCATTAGCATGAATGTACACTTTTATTAAAAAGAACTTTAACATCTTTAAAATGTTATTTTACAGGCGAACATATTCTTCCCAAGTTCACCTTTCAATAATTACAAATAAAAAAAATATTACTAGATAACGAAAAATGGAAAAATATTTAATAATGAAAATCTCATTATTTAAGTATCATAATGCTTATTCAAATAATTGGTTTAACATTTTTTTTAAATACTGATTTAACATTTTTTTTTTAAATCTTCCTTCCAAGATCAAGTTTTTGTGTGGAAGCTTAAACACAGTAGAATATCATGGCTTTGAAAAAGTGTAAAGAAAAATTTCATCTCTTATTTTGCATACGACTAAAATTAATGATAATTGATAAAAATTGATAATAGCAATTTCATAAAACGGAAATCCCATTTAACAATTAACAAATGTTCAAGAAATTAAATATTTTCATTATCTTTCCAAAAATTTAACATATTTTGTTAATGCATAATATTTAGCACATAATTTTAATGTATGTTATAATAACTATATTGTAGGAATTGGACAGATGTATAACATAATTACACATTCACAATTACATAGCTGAAAATTTTTGTATTGTTAGGTAAACATGTAAATATAACTTTCGGTTTCACTTTTTCATCTTGTGGGAAACTAATTCTTTTACACAACAAGTTCTTTATGAACTGTGACTTTTATTTATTGAATGCACTGCATCATATATCATTGACTGGTTTCTTAACATTGAAACCAAAGTAGAGAATCAACTATGTTTTTCCATTTCCGGAGAGAAGAGCACACGTGCTTTCATTCAAAACTTGATCACCTAACGTGACTCATCCTTCCTCTCCAGAAAATACTGACTTCACGAAAACAATTCTTAAAAATTCAGATACCTCAATTGCCTCTTCTAAAGTGGTAGTTATTAATTAATTATTAAATGGCAGTCTGTAGGCTAATTGAAATTTAATCGAAAATTCCGCGATACACACAATAATGAAGGAAAACGAAACGAGTACCCACACAAACTTTCATTTTGAAGTCATTCAAACACAAATAAATAGTTTTAGAAACTAAAATCAATGCAAACTATAATTAGACAGTGTTAGAAAAGAACTTACCAGTAAAATGAAATATTTGGAGCTGTACATACTATTTTTGACGGGTGATTTGTGCATCCAAATGCGAAGCAAGCAGCCATTGTCTATACAAAATGCGTTTATGTTTTGGAGATCTGTGCCCCACAATTCCTCGCGCGTCTCGGTCAAGGATTTGGAGGTTTACGATCAGTCTGCTTTATCTTTGGTCTATGGAAAATTGGACAAACAATCCTGGAGGCTGCTTGCCAAAAAGTTCAGGAAGGGACTTCACATTTAGATCAAATCAGAAATGAGCAAAAGGAAAGTGTAAAGACTAAAAGAACAATGTTAGACTTTTTTTGCTCTAGTCAAAGTAAAAAACAAAAGAAGTGAAAATAAAATTTTATTGTATGATTACTAATGGTTTGCTTTGCATTATATGTTCCTTCAGAAGTGATCCATATCTGTGTTTTATTTTTAAGCTTAATTTTATATTTAACTAGTATAATCTATCCAACTGGTACCAAACCACCGCTTTTGGCAAGAGGTTTGCATTTAATTCTTTTTTTAAATATTGTATTTAATGTGCATTTTTAGAACGTTCATTTTAAAATTAAAATATTGTTGACAAATTACTATGCATTTGAAATGGACGTTTTTGTTCTCTACTTTAAGGAAAACTGTTCCTGCTTTTAAGCGAAAATGTCCTACTTTTTAAACATCAAAATCCACTGGGAGGCTTGCTATCTAGTGTATTCAAGGAATTATATGGTTTCTCCATGAATAGAGTAATATAACACTACCATCCATAATTTGTGACTATTCCAAGAAATATTCGGACTATTTTAAAATCCACGGGCAATGTCCGCATTAGCTAAAAAATATCTTTCTCTCTTAAGGTATTTCCATTATTTAGGATAATTTATTATTTATGTTTTTCAGAAGGGAACGTTAATGAGCTTTGATTTTAATTCGCAGATGTCTAATAATGTATTGCATTCGTATTTATTTGGCTGGTAAAATATTGAAGGCAAGATAATTTCCTTGTTTCATTTTTAAGTTTGAAGTTTCGGTCTATTTTATACAAAATTTATTTATGATTAATTTATCACAATATCATTTGAAGAAGTTGAAAATGTTTACAAAAGATTAATGAAAAAAGTAGCAATTTAAGTTTAATGTTTCAATTTAATGTATGGTCTTTAAAAATTATCATCTACTTCAATAAAAAAGGAAATAAAAAAATTATATTGCACATATTTTTTCTACAGCCAACCTTACTGCTCAATTTATTGAACAATTGTGTATTTCATCTGTGCATTAAAAATGCATATAAATCACACAAAAAGTTGTAGTTTGAATTAAAGTTTTCTTTGTCACCAACAATAAATATTTTTGCTCTGTTTTCTTAATTTGATAGACGAATAATTAGATCAAACATTTCAATGATATGAAAATGATTTATACAAATTAGATACGATACATTTGGGCAACATGTGGCTTCATTGTTTTCTCATTGCCAGCATAGTATTAATATCCCAGATAAAAGTTCTCAACTGGTCAATAATTTCTTTTAGTTGCCTATTCCTAATGAAAGTACGCTGTAAAAAGAGAAATTGTAGAGAGTAATATAACAAAAATTTATCAATTAATATTTAAAAAAATGTGCAAAAGAAATTAATAGTATACCTCAACTAAAGCATTGTATTCAGCACTATATGCACGAACAGCATCGGTTGGTTTTCGGTCATCTTGTCTTGTATCCGTTTCATCTTTCAACGGAACCAAACTCTGAAATAATAATGCAGATTTCCTTTTAGATTATTATATACGAAATATTTATAATAATGTTACATACTTAAAGAATCAATTTAAATTATTATGTTACATATATTTAAGGCATTAATTTAAATTATTTTGTAATACTTACAAATCTAAAAAATTATTTTTGTAAACAAAAAATCTCAGCAAAATAGAAGCATAGAATTCCAGCTTATCAACAAAGTTTAGTTAACGAAGGTAGTTAAATAAGATATACTCATTTTATGGTTTGAGAAAAAAATATATGCCCCAGATTCAATTGAAAACAACAAAATTTATCTTGAAATTGTTAATATTGTGAATTTGAGATGAGTTTAAGAAACTCTCCAAATGTCCTGTGAATAAATTGAGAATGACCTATAATTATCAATACTTTTTCTTGTAATACATAAGCTATGTCACTTCTTTTATAAAGAGACACACATTTCTTGGAAAAAAAGATTTTTTTTTTTTTTTTTTTTTTTTTTTTAATTCTAGATACAGATCATTAAAGAAAATATAGAACTCACATCCACTTCAATATGAGTGTATTCCATCGTAGCAGAACTATAGTTACACTTTTCACAAATCCGACGTAATTTAGTAAAACAGAATGTAATTGTTCGTAAATACTCTTGTAACTTAACTTTTCTTTCTTCTTGGGTATTGATGTGGGCAGCAGTACCGTTTGGAGGCTATAAACAAGACCAGATTGTATTTTAATATCAAATTATACCATACAAAACATCATAAGGTTTGAGATGTGCAAAATATTATTGAAAACAAACCAAAATTATATTTATAAGTGCACTTGATAGGAAAAAAAAGCTTCAGGATTAAAGATGGGATTAGAAAACTCAAAAAACAGTTTTTAAAGATTATAAACAAAACTTATATAAAAAAAGTGGATGGGATGTTTAGAAACTGATTTCATCTTGATTTAATTTTAAAAAAATCATCTGTAGATAAAAAAAAAGAATACATACCAACAAATTAATAATATAAAAACATTAATAATAAAGAAAATTACTCGTATTTTATTGGATATCAATATCGTTGGTAAACATTAACTTAATGAAGAACTAGAAATTTAATTTTTCATACAAATCAGTACTTCTTATATGAAAGCAAAACTAATCTATGGATCATATTTGTTGCTGCTGCACCATAAAGACAAATTAAATTTATTTTAAACAAGTCTATAAAATAGTTGTAAGAGGGAAATGTTGCATTATTAACATTTTAATGTTATTAGCTTTAACTTACAAAAATAATTAAAGTGGGGTCGTTTGAAAAAGGAAATTTTTTAATCCAATAATAAATTCAGTTGCTCAATTGTAAAACTCTCTACAAGCATAATTCACAAATAGTTGAAATTACTCAACCAAAATAATACACACTGACAAGGTAGACAAAGTTGTTTTATTAAATCAAGGTAAAACTCATTCAAAATTATCCCATATATTTAGCTGGAATGCTGTTTAAATAATATTTAAGCATTTTATATAGTTTGCAAGTGCAACCGTGTGGTAATGTATGCAAGTGCAGACCATAAGAGCCTTTGAAGAAAATATTGTGTGTTTTTTTTATATGTAATACTTTTGTTTAACAAGTGAGGTTATTTACAATCAATATAAAATTTTTTGCAGGCTATCAAACTTAAAAAGTAGGTTTTCCAAACGTAGTTTAATTTTAATGGGTTTATACTAGAGAAATTTTCAAACCAAAACATCAATTATAATTAAGGAACTGAGGAACAAAGGGCTCTAAGTGACTTTTCTTAACTTTTGAGAAAATACACTTTAAAGTTTCTTATTTATATTAAATTCTATGAAAACTAGAGATATCTTCATCCCAGAGGTTCTTTCTTTTTCTTCTTATCAAGGACTATGGGAACTAAGGCTCCTCTGCTTAAGCATTTTGTACCAACCCTATATCCCGTACAGATCAGTAGTGGGCAGTACTGCATAGGATGTAAGCGCACAAGTCTACCTATAGCCACAGAAGAGTTCATTTCTACCTCTTTTGGTAGCTACCCGGTAGAGGGCAGCACTACCGACCGTATGTGGAACTTCTTAATTTAGAGGCAATACCAAGCAGAAGATTCCACCAGAAGACTTGGCTTTGCCACCCCTAGAGGTATTGATTGGTATGGGAACTTGGAGGACTTTGCGACCATGAGTGATTTAACGTGCTCCAGTCACCATTAACGAACACGGCGGTCTTTAGTTGGTCCCACGCCCGAACTCGCAACCTTTTAGTTGCAAGAACGATACTCTCCCGACTAGGCTACGTGGCCCATCCCAGAGGTTAGTATTTGAACAACAAATAATTTTCATACAAATCAGAAACTTTAAAGTGTATTTTCTCAAAAGTTAAGAAAAGTCTCTTGGACCCCTTTGCTTCTCAAACCCTCAATTGTAGTCTTTTCCATTAGAATCCAAGAATTCAGTTAAACTGAGTTTCTTCAGTCAAATTAGAGACTTTTGTCACTAAGGCTAAATAAAGTATTCAGATATTTTGCAATAAACAAAATAAAGTTTTCAGATATTTTGCAATAAACAAAATAAAGTATTCAGATATTTTGCAATAAACAAAATAAAGTATTCAGATACTTTGCAATAAACAATTGAAAAAGAAAAAAAATTCAATCTGCACCTGAAGATTTTTCAGCAACTGGAACATCTCGGTTGTTTTTGTAATGATATCCTGCACAGTTTCCTGGCCCATTCGGCAGATGATGGAAATACTAATGTCCTTCTGTGGAGGAGCGTTGGGGAAGCCGGTCTGGCTCATGCCTTGGGATGTGTCCATTTCTTGCTGACCCTCTTGTTCAGGAGGCATCATAGCTGCATTAGGTGGCATGATCAGCCCTTGGGAACCAGGATAGGCTCCTTGGTGGGGCAAGTGAGGCTGACCTCCTCCACCTTGGAAAGGAGATTCCATACTAAAAGAGGAGTTAGTAGTGTAGTGTAAAATAACAGGTAATAGAATGCTATCAATGAATATAACCAGACTTCATCCTAGAAATAAAAAAGGGCAGGGTGCTATTTTCCAAAAAAAAAGGTAATTCCTGTTTACGAGGGCACTTTTATGGCAAATTGCAGAAATTTGCATATGCGTTTTCTGCCACAATTTCAATACTGTTATACTTTTCTACAACAATAAATAATTTTCAATATTCTAAAAAAAAAATGCAAAAATCTGTGAATCAAAAACTTGCTCAGAAACTTAAAAGATATCAAAATACTGATAAAATCCTTCAGTCCTAATTCTGCTGGAATGTGACTGAAAAAATTATTAAAATTAAAGTGCAATATACACAGTAAAATTTTCATCAAATAGTAATTTTTATAAAAATATCAATTTATAATACAGTAAAATTAAGATAAGAATGTTTTAGTATAATGAAAATGTGTTAAGGTAAGAACTTTTCACTCTTTCAAAATTTTCTAAAGTTTGAATGAAGCCCAGAAGCAGAATAATATATAATGTTCCGCAACGGGACTTTTGACAGTTACAAATGTTCTGCAGACATTTTTTCAAAATTTCCATTATGACATAAAAGAAAAAAAACCATAAAATTAATACTACACATTTTTGCAAAATGACAATGACGAAAACAATTATTTTTCAAACCAAGGCATACATTCAAAATTTGTAACTTTATCAATGACTTTCAGCAAGAGAAGCGCTTCAGAACGGGACGCGGACACGTGATTGATCTCCCTATGAACGCGGGGAGTTTTTCTATAAGAAACCAAAGCTCGGGGAAATGTTGTTCCGAGAAAATAGAGGGGGGGGAGGGGAAGGTTGGACAATAAAGTCGTTTTGTTCTGCAAGAACATGTCATCCCGTAGGTGAAATTTTTTTTTTTTTTGCTCCCTCGGCATTTGTTCCAAACTTAAAATTGTTCTGCAAGGACTCTGATTGTTCTGCGACGTACGTCGCAGTTTTAGGCACTTTCTGCTTTCGGGGAATGAAGCAACCTTAAACTTCATCTCTTAGGTTTGCCGTTGTCAGATAGAGAATAGAGTTTCTCCAAATTCAACATTATTCATTGTGGGATATCACAAGGAGTATTCCGACTAAAGAACTTGGACTATGTCCTGAAATTTGTGAATTTTTTTTATTTTCCAAATCGGATCAAATTTAGCGTCAAAACGGCGATTTTTTTGCAGTGCATGCCGCTATTATGTAAGCTGTAATAGAAGTTTTATTTTTTTAAAAATTAGAAATAATCTAGGATTTTGATTGCATTCCTGTTATGTTTAATTTTAAATATGAAATGGATGTTTAGAAATTAATTGGTAACGGGTAAATTTCCAAAAACACCCCCTAAATTTAACAGGAGCACATCGCGATTACACGTGCCCAAACGGAATTTTTTTTTCTGAAAAAGGGCAGGAAGGGCGCTATTTTTATAGAAAAGGGCAAGGCAGGGCGCTCCGCCCCTCGAAAAATGTCTAGGATGAACTCGGATTTAACACAATTTAACTGGAAATATGGACCAGAAGTAACTGAATTCAGACCCTCTTAAAAAACAGCGGAATGCCATTTCACTTCCACTACATCGACTTGGTTTCATAAAACCCAATACAAATTACTCAATTTGTATTGGATTATTGGCAAAACAAGAGCTTTAATAGGGTGATACTGCATCCAAAATTATAACATAAGAATTTTAAGAAGGAAATGCCTTCTGGGATATCTTTTCAATAAGAAACCAACCTGCTTTTGATTACAACTGAATGAAAACCTATAAAATTCTCACCAGACAGTTCCGTCTTAATTGATGTGAAACTATTTGTCGCAATCAATGATGTTTCTGTTCATTTAAAAGCAAAAGGGGAAAAAACAAAGTACACCAGCATAATGGGTCCTGTTTTGCCTCTGAAAAATCAGTTTAGCTCCATGCATTTTATATATATGTATCGTAACTTGTGATAGAAGTAGTATATTGCATCTAGCTTGTAGTGAAGTTTGAAAGAATTGGAATTATACTATACATCTATGCTATGGAATGACTATATATATTTGAAATAGTTGACTATATATGTTTGAAATAGTCCTCTGAATGTCTCTATTAGAAAAAACTTTTCCTAACCAATCTAATCACAAATATACAACTATTCAAGTAATAAACCTACTTTCTAGACAAAAATAAAACTTAAAGAAATAAATCTTGATATCCCTAAAATCACTTTATATTAATTTCATCAGTTTTTCCTAAATCATATTTATAAACATAAAAAATAACAATGGCTTTTCTTGTGATGAATATATAGAAAAAAAATATAATTTACACCCTTCTAAACATTTTGTAATTAAATTATGAGAAATACTGGAATTAGTCCTTAAAAATGAAAAAAAAGGTAAAGATGCTAATATATTCGGCATGCTAAATGCTAAAATATTCCGCAATATGGAACAAAGAGAGCATAATGAAATATTTATAAAATTTCAAAGGAATATGACATTTATTCTGATTAAAATTTCCCTGAACATTTAGGGTGAAATTTATTTTAAGAAAGTCATTATGGTTACAATGTGCTTTACGCTGACCAATTGGAGACTTTGCAATATGTCACTAACTTGAATTGTCACCAAACTACAGGTTTGCCAAGTTGGAATGGAAAAATATTGTCTACAAGTTACCATACTTGGCGCAAAATTACAAAAAAAAAATGTAACCTCGTAAAGCACAATCATACTGGCATTACATATAGAATGACAATTGAAATAGGATTTGAGTATTAAGTTGAATCAGATTAATTTTTGGATCAGTTATATTTCAATTAAATGAGAATAGAAAACCTAACCATCTTCAGTAAAGATGCAAAACAGTGACCTAGCACGTTTTGTTAACTTTTCTTCAAACAAATATCTTCAAATTGTAACCCATCAACGTTGCTCGCTAGCTGTTTTATATCAACCATAGTATGTAGTCGATTTGCTTTAGTCCTGAACAAAGTTAATGGTTAAAATGCGCTATAGGCTTCCCCTTCCTTTTTCTGCGCTTTTGGGCCAAGTATGGTAACCCAGCGGTTCCATTACAACTTGGCATCCATTTAAGCAAACTTGTAGTTAAATTCAATAGTCGCGGCAATTCAACTTGGAGGCATTTTGCAAAGTTGCCAAGGGGGGGGGGGGGGGAGCGTATAGCGAATTTGGCCTATTAGAGTGTGTGCAAATATCGCCAAGCCTATTTGGCACTTTTTTAGGTGATTAAGTTCTAAATTTGGCAACCTTTTTTAGACAGTCAATATGACAGCCGCTAAATTAAATCGACGACATTTTGGCCTTGTCGACAAATTTTTTAAAAACGCGCTAACCCATGTACTCAGACTAGGAATTCACCGCGAATTTTAACCAAGTGAACGAAAATCGTCAGGATCCTACAGTGAATAAGTATTCCTTTGTTATTGCTTGGGTCTCTACAAATCTTAGATAAACAAATATTTTGCATTTCTGAAATATATATATATCGGCATAAATAGGTGATGATTTATATATTTTTAAAAAGCTTACTTCCAAAAGAAACTGAATTTCTTGTTTAGTAAACAAAATCGTTCACTGAAGAATGTTACTTCACTTCAGTTTCATAGAATTTAGAGTTTCATATCTCAAAGTGCAAAAAAGGACAGTTATATCTTATATTTGATGATGTCATAACCGTTTGCAATTTACTGACGTATGATTTATTAGTTTGTTTATTTGTCATAATTTAATTATCATCTCAAACTAATTACAGAAAAAAATCTCAATAAAGAGTTTATTTAAATTGCGACAAAAACTGTTTTATTGAGGGATTTTAAAAAAAATTTACCCGAGAGCTCTTCAAGAGCAAAAGTTAAAATACTCCATAACCACAATGAAATGCACTTGACACGTCACATATAACTGTAATTTTAAAATCACCTGTCCTACAAAGCAATTTTTAACTGTTATTAACATTAATTATTAATATTAAATAAACTAGAGCAAACACAACACTTTTAAGTCACTCTGGTGAAATATTTGAGAAAAGTTGCCAATAAGATTTCTATACACTAACGTCAGAATTCAACTGTCATTCAAACACACTCGCCAGTTTGCCGTAATATGGCGACCGATGAGAATCAGGACATAACGAGTAGAGATATTGTCTTTCACACTCTCCAGCTCTTCCTTCCGAAGGTGTAAAGTAATCATTACAATATTAGCGTCAAAACACTAGCACAAAAAGAGAAGTGGCAACTGCTCCCTTATAAGTGCTAATTACTGCCAGTTATCAACTCATTAGATTCTCATTCAAAATAGTACATATGTAAGTCTATCTTTTTTTCCCTTTTGATGGGGTTTCAGATGAAGGAATACGTATTTATTTTCCTAATTTGTAACAAAAAATATCTCCAGGATTATATAGTATATGAAAAAAAAATATTGGAAGCCGTATTTGTTTAAACACAATGCTTTCAATATTCAATTTTTACAGTGCGTATAGTTTACTTTAACCCAGCGTTTCTCAACCTTTTAGTATTCGCGGCCCAGTTTTCAATCATAATTTTCATCGCGCTCCCGCTTACAGTAAATTATGTATATTGAGTATTTTGGATTCTGTTTTGTTTTATTTTGTTTTGAAACCACCGACTGTCTATTTCTGCCACTTATAAAGTGCTTAACACAGCCAAATACGTCTCGTAATTTTGAGCATCTAGAAGAATACGAGATCGAAATCTTCTAGTGTAAACCCCTCACTCCGACCCCGCCACACCAACGAGAGGACATTGAGGCCACGACAGATTTAATGTGCACCAGCCCCCATTAGGTACACACCGATATTTGGCGGATCGAGGACAGAACCCGCAACCCTCCGGTTACGAGCTCGATACTCTACCGCCTAGAATATCGGGAGCCCGGATTCTGTTTTTAAATTGTTTTTAACTAACAGCCAAAACAAGAGTAAAAGCGAGCCAACGTTGGCGAGAAATCACATGTGCCATTTTTCCAAGCGGGCGATGAACATGACCGATGCCGTCTTGAGTATGCCCAGAGCAAATGTTTTCTCATAGAGAATGTAGAGAGTAAAATACCTCACACCACTGGTGAAGAGCTTATTATTTTGCCAGCAGCAATTGAGTAGAAACTATGTTTGGAGATAATTTTTCAAAACTATTACAGTCCATACCTCTTTCAAATGATACTGCTGCTCGTCGAATTGGTGATATAGCTGAAGATGTATAGTGTCAGCTTTTCTCGAAGTTGCGTGACAAATTCTTTTCAATACAGCTTGATGAAGCAACAGATAAGCAATTAAATAAGCATCTTTATTACTGTGTTCGATTTTGTGATAATATGTCAGTAGTAGAAAAACTACTTTTCTGCAAACCAATAAAACTCCAAACAACAACGCTCGCATTATTTGCTATTTTAAATGATTTCATGAACGAGGCAAACATAGAATGGACAAATTGCTTCGGAATATGCACCGATGGTGCTCGTTCAATGTCCGGAAGATTCCAAGGTATACAAGCACTTGTAAAACAAAAATCGCCTCAGTGCGTCTGGACGCATTGCATTATCCACATAGAAGCTTTGGCTTCGAAAGAAATGAGTCCTGGTCTGAATATTGTGTTAACTACGGTTGTAACCGTAGTAAATTATATAAAAATGAGACCCATGAAATCGAGAATCTTTTCTACACTTTGTAAAGACATGGGTTCAGTACATTCTGCTTTACTATTTTATTGCGAGGCAAGATGTTTATCACGTGGGAAATTTTTGCAACGTGTTTATGAATTAAGAGAAGAAATCGTTATTTTTTTAGAAGAAGAAAACAGACCGGAAGCCGAGAATTTTCGCGATGGTTTTTTTGGGATGAAATTGAGCTACTTGGTCGACATATTCGAGAAATTAAATAATTTGAATTTTCAACTCCAAGGAGCAAATGCACATACGTTGGATACAAGTGGTAAAGTTAATGCTTTTTGTAGAAAATTGGAATTGTGGAGCAGAAATTTAAAGCAAAAAAACATAACATTGTTTGTAAATGTGGCTGATTCTACTAAAACTTACAAGAGTGAAGAAGAACATGTAAAAGTTGTTTTTGTAACCATTGAAAATCGTTTAGCCATCCTGGCAAAGAATTTTAAAAAAGTATTTTCTTGCTGACGACAAACTGATTAGCAAGTTAAGAATGGGTTAGGGATCCATTTCATAAGACACCCGAAGGACTCTCAATTGAAGTGGCGAAACCAAAAGACAATTTAGTAATAAATCACTATTTGAATTTTGGGAAGGAGTAGAGGATGATTTTTCTGCTGCTGGCTGTTTTCAGATTATCTGGCGCCGTCAGCAACACGAGGGCTATAATGCGCCGAAACATTCGTCATTAGACAAGCCAACATACATTTACAAACACCCATGCCTAACACTGGACTCGAACCCGCAACCTCGCGGTCTAGAAGCTAGTACGCTAACCACTATACTGTTTGGTCGGCGATGATTTTTCTGCACTAATATCAAGGGCATTTCGTATTCTATTACCATTTTCAACATCCTACCTTTGTAAAACTGGATTTTCTGCTGTGGCTTCTTTGAAGACAAAATATAAGAACAGAACTGAGAGTGGCTATTCCTAATATTAAGCCTTCCTTCGAAAAACTTTGCTCTGCAAGACAGGCCCAAGGAAGTCACTAATAATTATTAAATTTGTTTTTAATTTAGTATGTTGTGATTAAGTAAGTTTTGATTTAGTAAGTTGTTTTACTTTATTTGTTAAATATGTCGAAATGTATTTTGTTTTCTATGTGTACGTGTGCTTTCCTTTCAGTCAGTTAATCAATTTTTTTAAATAATATTTTCTATTAGATTTTCTCGCGTCTCCCCGCTAGTGTGCGCCTCACAGGTTGAGAATCACTGCTTTAACCTCTCGATTAGTATGATGGAGAAATAGTAAATAAGAATTCAGTCTTCACTACAAAATTATTGCAAGAGATAACACCAGGTTACGATAAAATGCGGAGAGGCCAAGCAAGAGAAAATGGAAAATAAGATTGTAAGCCTGCAAGTTCATGAACACAATCTCAATAAAATCACACTCAAATAAGATGAGAACGGGTCATAATTCTAAAGATTCGTAGCAATGCCTTTGATTCGAATTCTCGACATTTAACAAAAAAGAAAACCACCATTGGCGCTTAATATATAAGTGAAGGATCAATTAATATATTAGTGACTTAATATAAAAGTGAAGAACCCAGGTTTCATCAAATTGTCACAAAGCGTTAGCTATGGGAAATTTATTCAGATTGAGAGCCACTTTGCACTACTTATTTGTACAAAATTTCACAGGGAAAAAGTAATGATTCCAGCCCTTCTTACTACGGCAGTGACTGTTTATAATGTTAGGAGACTTCACAACTTCGACCACAATCCTTCAGATACTACTGTTAAAGGATTTCAGATCACTGAGGGCAGCTTGTTTCAATTTCTTACATTATTTAATTTGGGAGTGAAGTTGAAAGAGATCATCACTCTATCTGGATGCTTGCAAGAATTTTTCGTCATTTGGTCTACTGTAGCTCCACAGAAAGGTTGGTAGGATTAACCAGAACAGTGTGAATGTTTAACAGAAATTATTTAATCAAAAAAATAAAACAATCATTACTTTAAATAAGTATCTGATATAAGAGTAGTTTGTTTGTATTATCTGATCTCAAAGATGTTCACACATCATTTGATCGTAATGTCTGTCGATATATTGATGATATCATAATTTACCAGATGGTCACTGTAAAATTCAAAATGACCGTTGATCGAGGTAAATCTTATCAAAAACAAACTTATGAAACTAAGTAATGCGCGCAAAATATTTAGTACTTGTGGGAGTGCCAGATAAAAGTACCAAATATTTTGCGTTTTCTAGTAATATTATCATATTAATAATGGGTTGATATATGAAGATAATGTAAGATTATTACCACGCTTACTTAGTCCAATTAGTCATTTGGTTCAGGGATGTCACTCTTTTTTAAATGTTTTCGACTTGTTTCTGAAGTAGTACCGACATTTCAATATGGATATGTCAAGGGCGTGCCTCAGTAATAATTCAGTTGAACCATATAGTTTTAAGTTTATTTTGAAATGCGATGGGATTTCTATTTGTGTGTATTACTTTTTTATTATTATTTTGAAACATTTTACTTTCAATTACCCGACATGTTTAAGGTAACGAAAGTATTGCATTGGGTTGATAAAATCGATGCAGATTTTTCTGATGACCTCAACATTGTAGAAGGTCAGAGTATAAAAAAGTGTTGAGTATGTGCATGCATATCATGTATTCTACCTGTCTGCGGTCAGCATTGCGCAAGATTGAAAATTTAAGACATTCAAACTTGGTTTACAAATCTTAAAGACTATATAAAGAAAAGTTTTCGTCTAATCATGAATACGCAAAATGTACATGCATTTAACTGAAAACTAAAAAGGAAACAGTTTTCGTATAAACGGTGTTAAAATCCTTGAACAGTGTATTGTAAACTTTAAAAAAAATCTAGCTAGTTCAAAATCGACAATTAATTTATAATAACCATTATTAAATTTATTTCACTTGTAGTTTAGTTTTAATTACTCGACTTGTTATATAGTAAAATGATATAAGTATTTCATTGTGGTAAAAAAAAAAAAAAAATCAAAGTTTATTTTTATTGTGATCTTCATATGTTTTGGATGGTCCTGAGCTTCAAAAAGTGGTTTCTAAAAAATAGTCCTGTGTGTGTTTGCTGTGAGTAATCAGCATATCTTTAGAAATAAACGTGATACATTAATCAAGTTTGGTAACAAGTCAATTAGTACATATGAGTCAAGGTCTATTCTAAGGAAAATATACGACTGTCCAAAAGTTCAATCTCTCTTCCTGCCCCCCCACCCCCCCTTTTTCAGCCCATAGAGCAAATTAATTTGAAACAATAAAATCTTTGAATATAACTGTAACACTCAAATTTTAAAAAGGGATTTTTATTACCCTACTTCATAAGGTTAAGTGGTTAATATTTATATATCTATGTATATTACTAAAATATTTTTCTTATGAAATAGTTTGAAATACCTTTCATGGCAAAGTCACAAAAGACAACTATAACTATCGTGAATACAAATTCAGTGTTTTTGATACCAAACATTAAAAGATTATTTACACTTACAAGGCAAACATTCAATACTTGTCATCCACCTTCTTCAGAAAGATTAGATACCTGTGTCTAAAGTCAGCTTCCCTCTTGTCAATTATTCATTGCTGTTTTTATAAGTCATCTCGGGACTTGGAATCCCAAACTAGTTTAGACAAAACAACTGCTGTCACCCACAGCCTAAAAATACAGTGGTCATTTCCAAAAAAAATTCCAGAGGGCAGGACACACATTGGGAGTGTTGACCGCAAACAGCCGAATTGAAGATTTATTGGCAAAGGGAAAGAGGTATTTCCTCTCGCGACTGATGAAGTGGATGGGACAAGATATCCCAAGTCTTGTAGGGATAGTTCATCAGCTGACATTGGATACTAAAGTCAGATAACATTCCTCATCTATCCCCTATCACAAGGTCAGGGAGAAAAGAAGACATCCTGTGCTTTTTCCAAATCTTTCTGCTGAATTAAGTTTTAAGTTCGAACAGGACCGACTTGGAGCGGAAATTTCGACCCCATCTCTCAGCTTTTATTTTAGGCATATATGTCTTGTTATTTGTCTTCCGAAAATATGATTTTATTGTTACAGAATAATAAGAGTGAACAATTATTTTTCTTTATTTTATTTGGTTTTGCGTTTTTTAATTTTTACGCCTGCCCAATTTTGAATTTACGACTTACCAAATAAGCCACGACTACCCGTTAGAATAGGCCCTGATATGAGTCACGAAAATAAGGTTTGCGTCAAAAGCAAGCATAGGCAGAAGGAACCTGTCATTGAAAAATTTGGGTTTTTTCATGAATTGCCGAACATGACCCCAACGATTTTGATCAAATGCGTTTTGATAATGCCTTTTCAAGTGTTCTTATCATTTCACATTCCTAATTCACATATAATTAATTTAAACTTTTAAATAAAGAGCACATTAAAAAAGGAAATTGTGTGCAGAGAGGATTCCAAAATAATTTTCTTTTCTAAAAAATATTTTTTTTCTTGAAATAAAATTTATTAGTTATGCAAAATTTATTTTCATTGCCATTTCAACTGATGTTGACAAAATAAACTGTAGGTTTTGGGATTAAGTTCATGTTTTGAATTATTCTAAAAACGTTCGAATTAATAATTCGTCGCTAGCTGTTATCTCAGATATAATTTCGAACAGAAAAGATTTAAAAGCTAATCTCACGTACAGAAGATTTTCAACATTTTGATTGCACGTTTGCTTTAAGGAAAACAATTATTTCGTAACCTGTATTTCTTTTTTATAATGCATCGTAAGTAGTTTTCCCTTAGCTAGATCGAATAAATAAATACTTTACTTCTAAACATTCGATTAATAGATTACAGAATACATCGACTACGTCGTCTTACGATTTAAAGAAAATAAATATTTTTATATTTCTTCGTTTCTCTCTTATTATTTATTATTTATTTCTCTAACTTTGCTATGAGACATTCTCCTTCACCCCCCCCCCCTTCTCCCTAGCAACAATACGGGCCCCTAATAGCGATAAACTCTGTACTTGACAAAGTCCGCTGGAGTGAATGCTATTTTAATAATACGTATCATTTATTGAGCAAGATGGCCAGTCCGTGTGGGGAATGGGCAATTTTCACAAACCCGGATCCTGGACAGGAGGGTTTCATAATCTTATGAACATTAAATGCATTGTTTGTTGTGTTGGGGGTCTTGAATGTAGGTCAGTATGAACACCCCTCAAAACAACTAAGAGGGGACTCCTATACTTCATCTGAAATTATAGGGTGTTTTTTATAGTTGTCAACTATGCGTGGTGATTATCTTATTTTTATTTACGCTTGTGAATGTAGGTCACGATAAAGAAAAAATAAATAAAGAATTATCCTGAATTATGCATTATCATGACTGGCATTTTATATTTGGTTGTGTTTCTATATTCTAAAACGATACAATTAGTTTCGTAATTTAGTTGTTGATAAGATTGTCCTTGAGAGAGTAAACTAATAGTAGGACTGATTTACACGTTGTCAATGGCTGGAATGCCATAAAGTAAATTATGGAAGTTCACTGTCATTTCTATCGGAAAGCCAGTTTTCGATCTCTTCAGTGCTAGCTAATGGAACCACCCAGCTATTGAGTGAGCCAGTTGTTGGTGATGTGAGAGCGCAGGTGATGAGAGTTAACGCATCAGCAAATAGAAAATGTATAATATACTGGAGCAGCCAGCTTACAAGCGATCATGTGGACAACAAGCTTCTCCAGTGACTGGAATGAAACGTTTATATGGTACTAGTTGCTGACAAATAATGACTGATGATTGGTGAATGACTAGTAGCTGGTAGCCTCAACTAGTAAGCCAACTAATAACGTGTAAATCAGACTTTAATGAGGGGTTGAGTTAACAATACGAAGTGCTCCTCTCCAAAAAAAGTTTTTTTTTAATTATATCGGAGACAGAGAATCAGCAAATAGCTAAACTGTTGAAAATTGTTTGTATGGAATGATTAAAATATAGTGTGATTTTCTCAGGTAATTTATTTTTAAGTTACCAAATTTTAGTCATTATGTAGCTCCTGTAAAGAAATAATAAATATAATCTTGGATTGAATTTACATTAATTAAAAAATTGAATACTATGTTTGAAAATTGATTGTATTGTAATGCATTAGAAAATGTGATTTATACGATTTCAGAAGAGATATTTAGGGAATAGTAAATTATGGTATAGGGATGTAGGGAAATTAGGGCTTATAACCAAACCGACAAATTTAATTTGTGGATCTAAGATACTTTAAAGGTTATGAGTTGTTTGCATCTTAAATAACGTATATGAAATTATGCCTTCATTAAGTTTTAATCGCATGTTTGATTGAACAAATCACACGGGAACAATCGTATTTGATACAAATCGTATTTTAAAAAATCAAATCAGATATAAATTTGCAAAACTGCTTTCAAGAACATATTAATGTACTTTTTTAATATGAATTTCTAATATCAATTTTATATTATTATTTTTATTTTTTTATTTTTACACTGTCAAACAGAAAGACAAATTCCAATTACTTGACAGGATAAGAACGCTTGACAAAATATATTATTATTATGATAAAATATATTATTATTATGATAAAATATATTATTATTATGATAAAATATATTATTATTATGATAAAATATATTATTATTATGATAAAATATATTATTATTATGATAAAATATATTATTATTAAATATATTATATTACACACGATAAAATATATTATTATTAAATATATTATATTACACATGATAAAATATATTATTAAATGCATTATTATTAAATATATTATATTACACATGATAAAATATATTATTATTAAATGCATTATTATTAAATATATTATATTACACATGATAAAATATATTATTATATAAAACAAACTTGTTAAATCACTTTATAAAATATATTATTATTATTGTTGAATGTTTTGCTATTGAGTCTTTTCTTCAAGAGTGTTTGTGTAAAAATTTAAATTTTATTACTTTAAAAATATTTTTTATGATCCCCTATATTTAATTGATTAAGAAACAACCAAAATTTTCAAGAAACCCTGCATATTAGATGTTCCATTGTTACGAAAGTGACTATCTGTCTCAAGTTTAGCACGGGGATAGTGAGTTATATAAGTCTATAAATAAGGCTAAGTAAAAAAAGTTGCTACGCTTTGTTTATTACTGAACTTCTAAGAAAATCATAGACGTATGTTTTATTGATTTTATTGATGGTTAAATTGAATAGTTTTATTGATTAATTCAATCGATTGTTGATTGGTTCTATTGATAGCCTTCTTTTCTAAGTTTTCTCTTTTTGGCATTTATTCAGTACACAAAAAAAAATCATCAATTTGCATCGAAGTAATTTGCTTAATGATTCTTTATATGTCTGGAGCAAAAAAAATTCTTGGGTATAGTAAATTGAACTCTAATTTTCTTGAAAATTTCAATACGTATTCCTATGTCTTATTTTGTTATTTAATCTAGAATACTTCGTTTATCCTAAATACTAAATTTCTGTTCATTATGTTGAAAAACTCGAAGTTGGAAAAAAAAAAAAAAAACACGTTTATTAGGTAAGGAAAAATCTTAATATTGTGAAGAATAATATAAAAGCAAGCTAATCAAAGTAAGTTTCAGGATTTTACAGATATATGCCTATAATTACTCTTAAATTACTTAGAATTTTAGTGTCATATTCAATCAGAGACTAATTCAAAAACTAGTAAAGTTAATCAATCAGAAATTAATTTTAATATGATATAATTAACAACTTTGAATACTGGTCAACTTCATATACGCAGATCACTTACGGTCGGTTACAATACTTAGCATATATAATCGTGTTGATAATAAAATTGACAAATAATAAAATTGTAATGTTATGGTTTTATATGACATTGGTAAAATTATTGATATTAATTAGGTCTCTCTTTTTTCTTCTATGTTTCACCAACCTAAGGAAACAAAAATTAAATTTTTTATTTAATTAATAAAACTTATTATGTGAAACTATGTGTATATTTTTCAACGTAATGGAACATTGCATACAAATATAAACTTGCTAAATCACGATATTAATGTTTATAACACTAATAAAAGTTTATATTAAAAAAAAATATTAGAAATGGCTTTTTTAATTAATTATTAAAAAAACTATTTAATTGAAAAATTAAATGTTATTTATGTTTGGCATATTAGAAACTATCGTCATATAACAAACTATCGTTAGAAACAAAAATTACTAAATATATATTATTTATTTAACAATTTATGGCAAAAAATACAGTTTTTCTTTTTTAACATTAGTTTGTAATTCCCATGTTATCTCTTAAATAATTAATCCCTCCTTGGAAAATTACTAAATTCGACATTTAGCCTTTTTTTTTCGGATACGGAATCTAAATATGGTATAATATTATAGGGTTGTTTTTGAACTTATAAAATTTTGATTTAGTTTGAATACGTAGATTACCCCTCATGACAAAACTGGACACAATTATTAAAAACCCTTCCACGAATAACAGTGGTACTTCCCCCCCCCCCCATCAATTACAATACAAGATATAGCCATCGCTTGGATTTTTTTTTTTCGTATACTGTGCAATGGAAATAGATGGAAATTTATTGAAATTGATATCCGTGAGAGAATCGAAGTATGAATAAAAATGTCCATTCGAGTTTAATAGTTATTTAAATCTTTCTATGGACACATTTAAAACAGTCTAGAAACAATAGACATTCATCGATAGTGACACTAGAGAAACAATGTCACTATTAATGAATTATATGAGAGGTCGACTAACTTGCGGTAACTATTTATATATGACGCTACCCCCCCCCCCCTTCTACATCTCAGATAATTCTTCTGTATTTATCTACGTCAATCTAAGATCGGTGTTAGATCAATTAATAATACGGATGTTTAAGAAATGTGATTTAAACACGTGAAGTAATTATGTTTCATATTTATTTTGACATTATATTAAGGTTAGACGTTACTAAGAATTAAAACACAATGATGTATAAAATGATGTTGAAATATACGCGATTGATTCTAGGAAGTTTTTGTCTAAATATCGAACTGACAGAAAGCAATACAAACTGGAGGTCATTTTATATATTTTTGAATACCGTATTATTTTTTTTAAAAAAATAGGTACTTTTTTGAAGTATTACATTTGGGACTTTTCGTCTACTTTAAAGGCTTTTGAGATGTCTTGGTGGTCGTAATAAAAATTCCTTAATTGGATAATATAAGTAGCATCATAAGGATTAAACAACTAAACATGCAAATTTTGGAGGAATTTTTACTTGAATTAAAACTATGAGTTCTTTGGGGAAATCAATAATTCATGAACATGAGAAAATAGGAAGACGTGGGTTTTACAGAAAGTGTTCAGGAAAGAATAAGATTTTTCCCCCCACCATATAGAAAGAACATCATCATATTAAAGAAAAATATTTTTATCATCAACATATTCCAATGCAAGTGCATGCATCACTGTTTAGTGTTGTTTCAATAGGACAACGGTCGAAATTCATAAAATATGATGTACAGCACCATCTCTTGATAAAAAAAAATGAACTTTTTTTTTGCTTTTATGAAAAATAATCCGATTTCAACGCGGTTCTTGTACAGGACTATAATGCTTAAATATCGAATTCCAGACTAGATATGAATGTTAATTTAGTGAATAAGAATTGTTCACAATTCAAAAGACACCGATAATCTTACAAAAACACATTAGATACTTTTATATCTACTGCTATGTATATAAAACTGAGTTGTCTCTATGTCTGAACCTTATACAAATCAACAGTTTTGCACCTAGAGGTACGAAACTTGGTACATAGATGCTTTAGTACATGGAGATTGTAGAGAACAACTTTGAAATTCAATTAAAAGTTGCTTTCATTAAAATGTAATGACACGAAAAAAAATTATTGGAATGACAACGATATTTTTTTATTACATCAGAATAAAACCAAAAGTTATTTTAACGTGTTCACCTTATTTTGCTGATTATTTTTATGCATTACAATCGTCTGTTCAATAAACAGTTCGAATTTTATTGTAATATTTCAATATATTTACTGTCAGTCGATACCGTAAACAACTTCTGTGCATGTGCGATTTTAAAGCATTATTTTTTTATGATTGGTTTTGTTTTTCTAGGTTTTAAATTCATCCTGTTTATGTTTACATTTTGTTTTTTCGTCAAAGATGTATTGTGCTCAGCGGGAATTGACATTTTGATTTTATATAATGAGCATTAATAACATTTAAACAAAATAAGTTCGAGAAATTCCTTTGTATTTTATTAGAAAATATCTTCTGCATTATAGTTGTCATAAATTTCTAACATCTAAAAGTTCTTTTACGAACATAATTTACCACTAATACGTTGGTGCCGTTATGAGATGTTTTCAGTCTGATTTTGGTCAACTTAATAAATCTATTATATCTTTTTTTCCAGGATGTGTCCATTACAAGATCAAACATAAGAAGAAAATTTAATCTGAAACACCTATACGTATATCATTAGGTGTGTTGTGTGGCACCGCGCTGACCAATATTGGTACTATTATTTTATATCCATGCCACTTGGCACTAATTTTTCAGTTGGAGAACAATTTGGTAGATAACACTATTGTTTCAATGCCTGTTAATTTTTCTCTTGATTCAGATTTGGCTTTATTTTAAAACAAAAATTAAAAGCTAGGTACAATATGCGTTCATGATTATTTTTAAAACAGATACTAAAGCTGCACTATAGACACCAGGCATATTTTGATAATATTTCTATATTTACAAAATTTTAAATGGTTAAATTTTTCCAGCGGGATTAATTAAAATTATGTATCTAACTTTATTTAAAGAGAGTGAATCAAAATATACATAGAATCTAGCATAGCAAAGGATTATTTACACTCAATTTAACTTCATTACTTGCAGCCTCAATGGAAAATTCCCGCATTTTTTTAAATATTTTTTTATTCAATTCTAAATATTTCTAAAAGGCCATAAACAGGAAAATTTCTGCTCAATGCGCTTTTTCTTTTTTTAATTTGCAATCAAAGTTTCCCTGTTAGACTTTGACGAGAAAACGATTCCTTCGGCTCGAATTGAATGTGACGTCAAAGCTTCCCAAACATCTTGGGCTGAAATGCGGAAGCGGAAACCAGTTTTGCAAGTTTCTTGCAAATCACGCCAACCTTTACGTGATATGGCAATGGTCAACCAGCTCCAACTATTTCAACGCCAACTATTTGGCAGAAACCTTATGATAACCATAGAATCAGTAGGAACCCTTGATGTCACAAATTTTGTTATGTGTTTTGATCGGACTGTTTTTGGCTCGGTTTTGAGGTATTTATTTTCTTAATATTTAAATAACTAATTTCTTAAAGAAATTTTGCTTAAATATTAGGAATTAGAAAGAAATTCTTCATAAATATAAACTAATTTCCCTCGTTTTTAAAAAATGCGGGAATCGTCCATTGTAAATTCGCCGAAGATTATTGAAATTTACTGAAAACTTTCAAATCATTTTGACATTTGCTAATATACCGCCAAAGAAAAAGAACAAATATATATGCTAAGTATAGAGCATCTGTTGCTTAGAGAGTTACGGCATCACCTCTACAAAAACAACGTCGACTGGAGAATGACCAAACGCGCCATTACAAAATGAACGAAAACATGGATCTGTTATAGTACATTGGAAGCTAATCACCAACAATAATTAATTCCAAGAAATTCCGAGGCTATGTAACACAGAACTGATAGATGTCCTTCAACGGGTTATCAGCACAGCCGGGCCACATAGCTAGTATATATATAACATCCAAAATATATCTGCCCGTATGTATGAACGTCTATAACTCAAATATATACATATATATATATATATATATATATATATATATATATATATATATATATATATATATATATATATATATATATATATATATATATATATATATATATATATATATATATATATATATATATATATGTATATATATATATATATATATATATATATATATATATATATATATATATATATATATATATATATATATATATATATATATATATATATATATATATATATATATATATATATATATATATATATATATATATATATATATATATATATATATATATATATATATATATTTTGAAAATGCAAACAGAAATAGGCAATCTACGCTTCATTTTAATCAGCCTTAGACACATCTCAGTTCATTAAGAAACAGTTATGTTTTTGCTCCTGATGGGATAACTAAATATGTAGTTTATCAAGAAGTTTGTTAATTATTTCTAAGAAATATTTTTTTCGGTTCATAATGAAAAAAATCTATTGAAAAGTCAAGTAGTGTATTTTTTATGTGTACTCAACACATGAATGATCCCTTTCGTTCTGTATGAAAGTAGAAAATGTTAATCAGGAACTGAATTCCTCTAAAATTCATACAATTTTTAATCCATAATAATATTTAAAATTGGGTAAGATCTACTGCCTTATTTATTTTAAAATTATTTTTTGCTGGTGTGGTTTTATAGACGTTGATATTCTCGCACACAATATATCTTGTTATTTTTACTACCTTTTTTCTGTGATTGATGTTAATTTAATAATACATGTCAGTACTCTATTTCTCTATCATATGATAATTGCAACAAGTATTCTTTTGACTTTCGAGTGATATATGTTGTAGTATATATTATGTGTTTATATTATGAACCTTTATTTTATGAACTAAAAAAAAGTAATTTCAAACTATTGGTATTCAAATTTTAAAGATTTTATTAAGATAGATTTGTGTATTAATAATTTATTGTTTAGACAATGACAACGCAACCTACAACTTAGAGTGTAGGATGGTTAACTGTAAAAATGGACAGAAAAAGATTTTATTTTTAAGTATCTGAACTAAATAGTATAAAAATGTGCCTTTTTTTAAACTTCTATTTGTGGCTATTTAAGTTAGTATTGCCTTTCCAAAGTAGACCTTGTGAAGCAATTGTTCATCTGAATTAAATAGTGTAAAAATATGTATTTTTTAAAACTTCTATTTGTGGACATTTAAATTATAAGCGTATAACCTTTCCGGCATAGTCACTGAGAAGCAATTGTTCATCTAAATTATTAGTATAAAAAAAAGTTTATTTTTTAAAACTTGTATTTGTGGACATTTAAATTATAAAGGCAGTATAACCTTTGCGTCGGTAGCTTAGCCCCCTGTGAAGCAATTCTTCAGCTACAATTCGTAATTAATAAAGATTAATTTTTGCAATCCACTCTACCATCCAAGAGACTGCTCTCCAATAATCCAATAAACTTTCCCCGAAGCACAAATAGACGAACTCTTCCGTCCGAGGTCGTTTTGTTGTTCCTCATCCTCGGAAGTAAAAACTGGTGTCTGTGTCCCGGGGTGCTACACTGCCACACTATCCCTCAAGGAGAGCCGAGGTTTCGGTGTCAAACGTACACCAGGAGACATGTCACAAGCACGCATGGCGTATGAACTGATAGCGCTGCGTCCGATGCCAGTCACCCACCAAGGATTAATGGTGGAGACGTGGACTTATGCGTTTCCGCACCCCAAAGGCGTCAAGACAGTTTTAGATGATGAGGACATGCTTTTTTTTTTTTTGTTTAGTTTTTGATGACAACTGAAGGACATTAAAGTTTGAGGTGTTGAGTGTTGTCTTCGGGAGGTTTTTATTCTGCGTTTAAACTAGGCTACTTAATTTAAATTTCTAAGAACATGCACAATGAGGTATGCACACTAGGTAGTTGTAAATTAGCAGATTGTGCTTATTAAGACAATTATCAGAGCATTTGTTTTTCTATATTAAAAACTCCCATAAACTCTTTTTTTTTTTTTTAAATTAGTTTGAAAATAATATCCAATCATGGAAGAATCCATTCTAAAAAACATGAACTACTAATCTTCCTCGTTTGAATTAGTTAAGCAGTTAACGGGCTAGGTTATAATAGCCGTGGTGGATTCCTTCTTATAATAATTCTAGGGCTAGTCTTAGAATTCACGCCATAAATCACATTGTTCATACACGTGTCATGAATAGAAGATAAAAAAAAGTATCAAACGATGGCTAGGTTTGGTTCTAAAAGTCCCAGAATAATGTTATTTGCACTCACGTGTCTTGATTATGATGTTAAACTGCTGTGAATTATAATTTTTTTTTAGAACTTTGAGAACTTTTATATAAATCATTTATTTTAACGCCTCACATTAATTTATTTTATTTCATCCATTCTGAATTTATCATTTTAAGAAAAATACCCTAGCTAAGAGGGGAACTGATATTTGATAGGTATCAATCACGTAACAATAAAAGTAAAAAAAAAAAAAAGTATGTACTCGTTCTGCGAACACTAAGTACGTATTATGATATATTTAAGTTATAAAAAAAAAATTCTATTTTCGAAAATTCACATTCTGGAGGTTACTAATCACCAGTCCTTTTTGCAGGAAGTTGAATAATGTTCAACCCAAACTCAATGAGAATAACGTGGATTATAAAAGTGTTCTCATTAGATTATTGTTAGGTTTAGGACGTTTACTGTATTTTTGTAGTTCATAGAAAAGTATTATAGACAAAAAAATAAACGGTAATAAAAATCTTAGTAGATACGTTGAACTATACATAATCATTATAAAATGTGATTCTATTTAACACACTTTCAATTCTTTTTTGCAAGCAAGGAACAGAAAACTAAAGGAATTGTTAAGGCATCGAAGCTTATTCATGTGAATTTTGATACGGATACATCGAATAGTATAAAAGCCTAAGTTTCGAACTACACATATTTAACAGTTTAAAATACTTAAAAATAAATCTATATGGAACATTTCATTATTTTTAAACTACCTCTATAGATGGGTCGTAGAGGATATAAGCCATAATAATTTCTGTTTGAAAGCGTCTAGTAAATTTAATTCTAGATATGACACACACATGCATTTGAAGGAAAAAATCTACACCTATTATGTTTTATGTTACCAAGTAAATAATTGTGGAGAGAGAGAGCAGAGAGCGAGAGAGCAAGGACCTTACATTATTTATCTAGGATGCCAAGTATCATGATATATATTTGCTATAATTGATGCTGAAATAACAAGCAGTTTAATGATTTCGGGGGAAAATACAAATTTTTCATTTCTAGTACAAATATTAAATCACCAAGAGCTTATAATCCAATAACACTGATAAACTGCAACGTTAAAAAAAAACTGTCATGCAATAGGTTTTTTTAATTGAAAATACATGCCAAGTTTGCCACTTATTTAAGTTATCAACAAGTGATCTTTTTCAGACATCTTTGATGTTTACTCATTGTTCTTCGTTCATATAAAGCCGACACGAGAAATTAATTTAAAGAATTCAACATACTTATTAAACTACTTATTATATTAATTAAAAGTAAATATTTAAAAATAAAATTTCCTTTATCACGGGAACGATCTGTTTATCGTGCTTTTCAATATTCATTACAACCATCCATACAATTAATTAACTGTAAGTTCATGGACACAATGTCACTACTAAATGTCCTCCCCCTTGTCACAACAAGTTAACCTCGTTTTCAACTTACAAGAAACGTATCGATCATCCGTACCTTTTGTTCGTAAACAAAGCCAGTTTTTTTTTTTTTTTTTTTTACAGACTATTTGAGGAAGAGGCAGATCAACTTATGAACTACAAATTGAAAAGGAAACACCAAAGGAAATAATGGGATGATCGAGGCTGATCAATGGCGCAAGGAACCAGGATGAACAATGTCTCTTGGAGTTTAATGATCCCATTTGAATGGATTGTGTGTATTGGCGGTAGGCTTTGAAACTTCGGATGACATTTTTAACTGATGGAAGCGTGTTTCAAATTATGAGGATAAGAGATAAGTAAGCCATTAGGTTATGTAAATGGATGACCATTATCGTAAGATTTCAAGAAAAGATTTTTTTTTGCGAATGTTTCATCGATATTACACTCTAAGTTGATAAAAAAGGACAGTTCTACTCCTGATGGCAGTACAGAGATTGACCTTGACATGGACTTGACCTATGATGTAATTTTATGTACTGAAAAAACTTAGACAAAAGTTCGTTTGCCAGTTTATCTACAGATATAGACAAAATTGCAATGTTACCTACAAAAATTGTATATTAATTTAAGAATCTCGTCAAGATACTTTTAAATGCCAAAATAGTGACCAGATATTCATAAGCAGACGCCAACCCGCACTGGTAAAAATACAAATTCTACAGAATGTGCTGTAAAGTACCGAATGACTCGGTTTAATTTACAAAAGTAATGTTCTTACAGAAAACAAAAGTAAGACCAATACATGAGGGAATCAAAATTTGAAGTAGGCGCCTAACGGACCATATCTTGAGAATCAGAGGTGATGAAATCCCAAATGTTGCTCTTACTTGGACGACAGAGGGAAGATGTGCGACCTGGACGTCCTAGGCTAACGTGAAGGATGATGGAGAGCGAGAGAGATGAGGAGGGATGGGCGAGCTAGAGAGAAGCAGAGGTTGCTTCAAGGGACATGAGAGGATGGAGAGCTACACTGAAGGCCTTATGCCCCCCTAGGCACTATAAGAAATGATGAGGAAGATTTGATGAGTAATAGTAGCACACATAAATGCAAAAATAATTTTTGCAATTCTGACCTAAAGACTGATAAAATTTGGGCTGTACAGGAAATTTATATGTTGGTTTAAAGTTGGAATTTCTCATTTGAAGTTCGATGGTTTTGGAAAAAAAATTTCACACCAAAATCGTCGAGTACAGTTTGAAAATAATTTTTTTTCTCGCAAAAGTTTATTTCAAAAGATACGCTCTGGAACCTCGTTATTATAAATTGCTTCTCTACTTATTTATTAACATTATACAGTTACAGAAGAAGTAAATCGAGTTTGCATTGATAACTTAATAAATAGAGGTTGTTTACCAAATAATGGCGATTGGGTTGATTCATACAGAAAGAGTTTAGTTTTGTTTGAGTTGGTCAATGGAATGGGTCATGTTTTTCATGAGTTGGGAATATTTGAAAATAATTTAAAACAATTTGAATTTAAAACTGGTCAATTTCGAAAATAAATTCTATATATATATATATATATATATATATATATATATATATATATATATATATATATATATATATATATAAAATGCTAATTTTAAAATTTTGTCTTTAATCTTGCCATTTGTTTTGTCTTCACTTAATTCAAAATAGCGTTAACTAGAACGTTTATATTCCTCGTCAATGTAAATAGTAATGCATTTCATTTTCAAGGATATATTTATAGTAGCTTATGAAAGACTAGTTACCCTCACCAGAATTACGAATTATTTCCACCATTTAATGTAATGAGGAATGAAAGCACGAGTTCTATAATCCATAAAACTCCGTATTAATATTTTGTTTCTATTTAAGTCCTATTTATGATTTGAACCACCAATTTTTCATTCAAGCAAAATATTATAGTAATTATAAACATACTAGATTTTTATTTTTATGAAGCTTATCTGTTATACAGAAGCTATTACTTTATGATGAAACTAAGAAATGTAATATTGAGGCTTGTAGGGCATTTTATACAAAAGTAAATTTTTGAAAGATGTTTAATAATTAAGGAGTGGATAGTAACGAAATTGTTTGTGAATAATTTAATGACTTTTGTGAAAAGTAAGTAAACATACCCAAAATTATGTTTTTGCTTTCGCTGGATTCTGCTTGGCAATACAATCCGTAGTAATTTTTCGAATATAATAATTATTGTATGGGTTATTTAGAGAAAATTTAAGTGGCGCTCGTTTAAAGTATACACGCTAAAAAAAATTCAGATGGATTTTCTTCATGATCAGACGTTTAACATCCCAGAACTCCACTATTAAGTCCATGCTCGTCTAATTAAAATATCACAATCACGTTTAAGTCGTCTCTAAAATCAATTGACTGCTTTCTTAAAACAAAATACCTTTGAATAGAATAAAGTTTCAGGTAGTTTGAATAATTGTTAATGTTCTTTTCATGGTGTTAATGAAACATTATAATTATACTGTTCTGTGATTCATAATTCAAGAAATGACTCAGCAGATAACTTATTTTCATTTTGCATCTCATTCCTGAGAAGAAAACCCAATGAGAAGAAGGATATACAATGCTTCGTGGTTTTTGGAAGCAGTATATTCAGTGTACTTTCCAGGTGACTTGTATGAAAACAAATAATAATTAAAATAGTGTTCCATTTCTTAGAAGTTTTTGAACCGCGTCACTTTGAGACTGAGGAACGCTGGATAAAATGCGGGAGGCAACGGTACAAGCAAACCGCCTGAAATATTTTCCAAGAAGGAATCCAGCCCTAGGGCCAACTGTTTCCGACCCGATATTGCAGGTGCGCAACTATACTTCCCAGATGAAGGTCAAGATCCATTATGGAGGCTTTTTCTGAATGAGAGTTGTTAAGTTCACCTTTTGTTCAGCAGCGTGAGCGAAATAGAAAGAAAGATTAAGAAATCGGGACAGCCCCAACAAGAATGAGAGACCTATGTGTGTGTGTGAGATACACATATATTTATTATCTGCTCAAAGGTCGGGAGTATCTGACACCATTAAGAAGAGAAATAAAGCGCCAGTGTGTTAGTAATTCCATGTCTTTTCATATGAAAGTGTGTCTTTTGTAGCAGTCGCTCAGATCTCATGTAGGTTTTATCTGCATCTGATTGGCAGTCTTACTTTGGAAGAGGGATTGAAAAGCTATTTTTGTTGTGAAAAATGGCGTGGGTAATTTAGTCTCTGGAGATTTCTCCAGATAAACACAAATGCAACTTTGTTCTGTAAATAAATGCGAGTGTTTATTTTCTCAGCGAAATGCCTTAATGTGAGTTCAGGTGGGAAGAACTATGTAATATAAGGTAAATGTAAAAGTGCGTTCCAAATTCAATGCGCCAATGTTAAAAGTTGTCTCAAAAGCGTTTTTTTTTTTTTTTTTTTTTTTTTTTTTTCAAAGAACTTTGTGAACTGAATTGCGTGAGACATGAGTTCATGAGCTGAATGTTTAAATACTTCAGCTTTGACGAACAGGTATCTCTTTATATCCTTTTTGTTAGGAAGTTGTTATCTTTACCATAATCGCATAAACAAAATCTTGAATGTGTTAAGCAGTGTCAACATTTGACCTTCATTATTTAAATGGTAATTCGAATTCAGAAAGCATTTTTAGATTTTTAATATCCCAGATAAGAGTTATTACTATGACTGTAACTGCACAAATAGAGAGCATGACGATGGCCGAGTTTTAAATGTGGTTGAAAGATACTTTTTAGTTATTTAAAATGCTACTAGTTAAATTTTTTAAATAGGTTTAACATTAAGGTAGTAATATAAAGTTGACCTTAGTATCCTAATAAATTTTCTTTTCTTTTGGTGGTGACATTTAAAAAAAAAGAAAAGAAAATGCATTATCTTGCAACTCACGTATATCTTTTAGTTGTAATTATATTAAAATATAGTAGTTTTATTTTTCGAATGTACTAATTAATTCCGAACTGCAAAACATTATTTCATAAGATTATTTAACTCATAGTTATTGCTTTTTCCCCTCAGGTTAAGTGATCAAGTAAGAACTTTATATCATTTTTGGTTTTGTATAAATGGAAAAAAAAAAAGAGATCGTCATAGAAAAAAAATAATCTGGAAATAATATATAAGATAGTAAAACCATTACCTGAAAATGAATTTTTATTTCAGTTTGCATCGATTTTGGCTTAAAGGGGCAATTAACACACCTGGTGCTTTGCTACTATGGGTCTATACGTTCTATACATAGGGGTCATCAAGGGTACTGAGGGCTAAAATACGCAATTTAATTTGTCATGCAATAAAATTTAATGGAGTGTTGCAACTTTTTGTAACCAATTGCATTTAAATTATTTTACAGAAAAAAGTTGGAAAACACGTTGTAGAAACATTGCAGCCTTTGCTCTGGAGTGCAAACACAGCAAAAAAAAAAAAAAAAAAAAAAGGAACTATGTAAATTGAACTCACATACAATTGTTTCAAAAAAATATAAATCATTCTGTAAAAATATGCTGTTATTTACTTTCTGAACATTTCGGATAGACTTCTCAATTACTGATGATACTAGAAAATATTGCAGTTGTTCACAGGATTGAAAAAAAAAAGTCTATCCATTCTCAATGTTGGAAGTTGGAGGGATATACAAGATTTTTTGTGTTATATTTTTCTTTTCAGGGAACTTCTGTGCCTTTTATCTTGATACTTATCTTGTTTTCCAAATATTTTATTTAATGTTTCGCTTCCTAATGCATCTTAAATTGGGAAGTTCATATCTCGGTCCCAAATTGAGGTACAGGACAAGAACTTGGATATTTCATGATAAGTTTTCACGTCTAGTTTGTCACTAAATTTGACAATTTCACGATACATATTTTTATGAAAATACTCTAAATAGTCAAGATTGTTGTTATAATGTGTCGTCAACCATATGAGGGAGAGAATTCAATAATTAAATGATGCCCAGTTCTACAATTGTACATGCTTAGTATCTAGGGATTCTTCTTACATGCCTTTTTCTTCTAATGCATTTTTTTTTTTTTTTTTCTCCATAATTAGCAATTTGATATTTGTGTTGTTTGCCATATTAGTAATTCTGCATCTTGCTAAAAAAATGAACCAACATCATAGTTATGATTTTCAGTTTTATGCTCTTATTACTTCAACATGGTGAAAGTCAGTGTACACATAAGATCGACGACGTCTTTCCGTTGTACACGTTGATTTAGAATACACGAAAATAAGTGGCTATTGGTTCCTAGTGGAATACATCTCATTTTTCTGATGAAGTTGCGAGAAATAACTCAAAAATATCATTTTAGCCAATGGTTCTTTTTTTTACTAGCGTATATGTACATCATTATGCTGATTTGAATGCAAATAACCATATACGAAAGACGTCGCTTCAAGCTATTGGAAATCCTGGAGGCCACATGCTTGTAAAATTCCACTTGTGTCTTTAAGAGGATCACCAATGAACCGAATAACAATCCAATTCCGACTCACTCTTTCTGGAATCTTTTATACTTATTCCCTTTCTGATCATCATCGGCTTAGAAGCTATTTGTCAAATTAAAAAACAACCATAAATAATAATGCGAAAAATGAATGGAAAAAAATCTGTCGACGAAGAACTGAACTCGCGAACTTGACCCAGAGACCTTGCTTGATGCGGTCAATGCCTTCTACCTGGAGGATGGATCTGGTGAAAATACCAGAGATCCAAAACCTCCGAGGAACGTGTTATTAATTACATAAACGAAAGCTCGTGAGCTTAATTCGCTTGTGCGTGAGAGAGAGAGAGGTTGCGTCATGTGGTCTTGGTGCAGCGTCATTGAGAAGTTATTAAGTTCAGTTTTTCAATGAATTCTAATGTTAGAATGCGATGCATTGAACGTGCGAATTTCTTAAGAGAAATCGATTTTTTTATATACACATGTAAACATCAGAATAACATTATTGGTGGCATTTGTGAGAAAATCTTTTTACCTCAAATAGTTTGTTTGGAACTTCCGACTGTCTATTTCTGCCACATTTAAGTGCTTAACACAGCCAAATACGTCTAGTAATTTTGAGCATCTAGATGAATAAGAGATCGAAATCTTCTAGTGCAAACCCCTCTTTCCGACCCCACCACACCAACGATAGAACAATGAGGCCACGACAGATTTAATGTGTACTAGCCCCCTTTAAGTACTCACCGATCTTCAGTGGCCGTCACAGGATCGAACCCACAACCCTTCTCTCATGAGCTCGATACACTGGCCACCTGTCTAGGGGGCTCCTCAAATAGTTCGAAAATTCAATCTTGTATTTTAGCGGTTGTGAAGAAACTTGTATTTAAGGTCATGAAGTTAATATAGCTCTAATACCTAAAACTTTGCAAATCTTAAAGTTTGGGAAACCAATTTAAGTCATTTATAAAATATACTATTTTTTCATCATCGAAAAAATATTATATGAAATTAAAAAGTTAGCATTTGTGATAAAATCGTTTTACTTCAAATTGTTCGGAAATTCAATCTTGTATTTTAGCGGCTGTGAAGAAACTTGTATTTAAGGTCATGAAGTTAATATACTAAATACTAATACCTAAAACTTTGGAACTCCTAAAGTTAGGGAAACCAATTTAGGTCATTCATAAACTATACCATCTTTTTTTCCTAATCGATTATTATATGAAATAACCACTTTTTCTAATAGTACTACAAATTCCGTATTTGATACTATCGTTTTATGTGATGTTAGCATTATGATAGGATAATTAGAGACTTGTATGGTAACATTGTTTGTCAAGTTAAGAATTAGTGATTTGTACCAATTAATTTTTGTTGATAATAATGCGTTGTGGAGAGTTGAGGAGGGAATAAAAGTAACGTACCGTAAACTTACCAAATACTATTCGAAAGGAATTCTCCTGCAATCCCTGTTTGAAAAAATTTTACAATTTTGTTTTTAGTAAAGTTTAGTTTAATAAAGTTATCATATGTCTGCGATTTGTAAATAAAATCTAAAGATGGTGATTCTATTTAATACCGTCAAAAATATAAGTAAAAGATTAAATATTTTCGACAGCTAATTAGACCTGTTATAGGTTTTATTGAAGCACAAAAAATTGCATGAAACCTAAGCATATGCATATAAGTACTTAGTTTTGGCTCATGTAATGCATGTTATGAAATATAAGTAAATAAATTTGTGCAAATGAGTTTGTGGTCAATGCATTGAAAAAGGTTCGATTCGTACCATGTAAAAATGATTTGCAATATATAAAGTTCCGTTGTGGATAAATAACTTAGCAGAAAAGTGCAAATTTTTAAAACAACCAACATATTGATAAATAATACACTCCATAAAAAATAACTATAAGAAAAGGTATACGTTACGCATAAAAAGTTCTGAGCGAAGAATGACTTAACTTTATTTCTTTTACATATCTCATTATTTTGAAAGAATTGGTGGACGCTTTTGAATTGAGCCATTTTCAATGCTCATCATTACCAAATGATATCAATACGAAATGATTAGGATTGCATTACATGACCTTAAGATATTACATAGAGGCTTTAAGACATAGAAAAACATGGTTCTCGTGTTTTCAATTTAATCCCAAAAAAACTCGAAGATCTAGATCAACCCTTAACCCTTTAAGTTCAATACCGATTGTTCGTTAAAACAGTGAACAGGATTTGAAAAGATTATTGTCTTTGATCCTGTTCATTAAAAATAATCTAGCTATTTTATTTTATAAAGACATTTTAATCATTTATAGGTTGGTATAATTCATTTTCCTATCGTCTTCATGAACTGTATTCTCAATAAAGTCTTATACAATTTATGTCTAAAATGTATTGCAAGCTTAGGAATTACTGATGGATGAGTATTGTTTTTTAATGAAAGCTAAGTTTAAATTTAACCTAAATTTTCCAAACATTGTTGTTAGGGGAGATGATATCTGAAAGATATCTGGTTAAGGAATAACTCTTTGAGTTATTTGATTTTGCATTGATACATTTGTACAACTGCACATTAATAGTACCCTATTAATTTAAGTATACCACTCAAGTACATTTTGTATTTCGAGTCATATTATGATTGGTCAAGATATCGCTTTTATGTATTGGTAGTAAAGATTTTAGAGATAAACTCATGGGCTTAAGTTTGGTCCACCAGTCAACAACATAAGTAATGGAATATTAAAATTTTATTCTATTTGTGGATGTTCAAGATAAAGGATTGTTGTTTTAAATTTGAAGAATTTAAGAATGCTTGAAATAGTTTGAATGGGATAAAAGTATAGGTGCGAACAATTTTTAATAATACTGGGTATTAAAGTAACATTATTCATGAATGAATCGTATATAACAAAATTTACACATTTTGTTATTACTTTCAATTATCCAAGGTTAACAAAATATATTAAAAGTATTGCATTCGGTAAGGAAATTTGCATTTGAAACTGGTTGATTTCAAAAAAGTGATCTAGAAAAATGTCGTCGTGTCTGCGTTTTGTTTGTACATATATTTTTATATATTTTCAACATAACTTCCGAACGGATTGAATACGATGTTCAACTTTTGTACACGGGTTAGTGGTGACAATGGAACATGCCGTTAAGGTTTTCGTGAAAATTGCTCATACGCATATGTAGCTTCGAAAAAAATATTTTCAGTAATTGCCAAAAAATGGCTTTAATAATTTTGATCCAGATCGCAGAGGTAGTGCCTTTTAAGGTGCTCTGAACATCCCCACCTCTGAAATTTCTATAGAAACGCGATAAAGGCAAAATAAGTTGAAAACGAATACACACCCTCGAGCATCGTGCATCAACGACTGATATTTTTCTTTTGTTTTACTCACTAGAAAGAATAATGTAATTTTTTTCGTAATTCACCATATCACTAATTTCAGCATTTTAGTGGAGGTTTGTGTGTGTGTGTGTGTGTTTGCCAATGTACCAATTATCACCAAATGTATATAAGATTTAAACCATTTTTTTTTAAATCAATGAAAATATGAAAACGAAAACTGTAGATCACACCAGTCCAATGCAAATTTAATAACAATGAGTAGTGTTAACAATGAGCAAATTTAATAACAATGAATAGTGATAATAAGGCGATGTTCCACTCTCCTAGTTTTAATACTAGCCAATAATTGACAAACTCATGAACAGGGTCGAAATTTTCTTTTGTCCGGTTTCCCGATGCAACAAGATTTTTAGAAAGGCAACTTAGCGAAAAATTTCTGTTGTCCTTTGAGCAACAGGAAATTTAATTTCTGTTTCATAAATGCATGCTTTTTTTTTTTTTTTTATGAAGGATAACTGTGATCAATTGTATTTCGAGCACTTATTCTATGTGCATTCTAATTTCTTAAGTCATTTTAACAACGGTAAAAGGAATTTTTAGTTTTCATATTCTGTAACATTGAAAATTTTTACGGGCAACAATTTTTATTTGAGGTCAACCAATATCGATTCAGAGATTGCCCTTAGGACAACCAGAATTCATAAGATTCGATTCCTGCTCATAAATGTATCGTTTTAAGACATTTATAGCGATATTTACACTTTTTGTTTGGAAATGTACGTTTGTATTCATTTATAAGTTATTAATGAATGTTTAATAGTAAATAAAAGTATTCATATTTTAGTGTTCTCACAGTTTGTGTTTTCATGCTTTCAATGAAATTCTTTTTTGAAAAAATGAACAATTAGGGCATTTTGGCAATATTTTTGGAGGTAATTATTATTATTATTATTTTTAATATTGACGAGTTGGCAAAAGTAGTTGTCACCACTAGATTTGGTTGAGAAAATTGACCTCAAACTTTTAGAAATAAGGATATGACTTTTGTATAAACTTGTCAGTAAATTAATATGGTACTCAAGGTACAATAAAAATTAGGCACATTTTTATTTCATAAAAAGCATTAAATTTGATTGAATAGGAGGGCATATTTTATTTATTTCAATCTAAATAACCTGTCATTTTTATTGTTCGATAAAAAAAAAGTATATTGTTGTGGGACAGTGTTTAACTTTCAAGTTTTTATGCCTTAGCGCATTTTTACTGAAATTTCAGTGATAGGGGTGTTCAGTACAACTGGACATATCGGATGATTAAAAGTAAAAAGATTAAAGCATTTTGCTTCGTTTAGAAGTCTTATTGAATTTCAAAAGTAGTTTTTTGCTATAATTTAAAAAATAAACTTTTCATTATTTTCAACCTTTTTTTCTGAATTATAATTGATGTATCTATAATTATTACTTTATCCTTAACAATTCATTTTAACAACAATTAATTACTATTTAAAGACAAATAAATAACCTTTCTTTCTGCACATAGTAATTTTTTTCGGAATGAAATGGATTGGAAATGAAGGAACAGCAACATTTAATTAAAGAATTCACGTTAGAGGTCGAAAATATCGATCAAAATAAATATCGATACTATATCGTTGCATAGAAAAAAATATCGGTAAAATATCAATATATCGATACATGATATATATATATATATATATATATATATATATATATATATATATATATATATATATATATATATATATATATATATATATATATATATATATATATATATATATATATATATATATATATATATATATATATATATATATATATATATATATATATATATATATATATATATATTTTAATTTGATTTTCAATTTTGCCAGAAACGAAGTTTTTCGGGGCAAATTTCTACTTTTCATGAATTCATGTCAAAATTGTTTTAATAAATAAATTATAAAAATTGTTTTTATAAATAAATTATACTTCAATCGAAATAAACAAAATACATTTGGATGCCAATGCATAAATTCAAATTTATTTTTAAAGAAGAAATTTTAAAAAGTAGTTTACCGCATACTTTTCCGACAGAGATGTTTTTAATATTTAAAATTAGATGCAAATTCAAGGCACACGTTGGCAACAGAAACGGCGCTATGTTAATGACTTCAAATTAATGATCTTACCTTTCCATTACATTATGTTTTCTTTTTGGTTAGAGTTCCATTTTAACTGTCTCTTAGCCATTAAGTCCAAATTTTAGTTTTGAAGTTTTTGAAAAGGGAATAAAGAAAATCGAAAAAAAAACAAAAAGAAAAAAAAAAAAAAAAAACATGGAACTACAAAGCGATCATCAAAAAACAAAAAATGTTTGAAAATATCAATACATCGGTGACTTATATCGATATTTTTTTTAAATATCGATAAAAATATCGTCGTATCGATATATCGCCGACCTTTAATTCACGTGCAATATAATTGAGATTTTTGCAATTTTCAAAGCGTGTCAATTTAATCCAACATATGTCCAAATTCGAAGTTGATTATTTAGACGCGACTAAAATAATTTCTACAAACGGAGGATGAGAAAGAAACAAAAAAAAAAAAAAAGGTGTGCAAAATTTAAATGTTAGGGACACAGGTATAACATTTAAATTTTGGACACCTTTCTTTTTGTAACTTTCTCATCCTCCATGTGTAGAAATTACTTTAGTCGTCTAAGTAATCAACTCCGAATTTGGACATATGTTGAATTAACATGATACGCTATGAAAATTGTAAAAATATGGATTTTGCCTGGCCGTTCGTTTACCTGTCTCGAGAAAGTCTGTATCTGAATACGTCTGAAAAACTTAATAGATTTTAATGAAATTTAAAATATGTATGAGGTTCGGAGTTGAGTGGACCCTAACAATAATTCAGGTACCTATAAGAGCATTGAAGCTCAGAAATATCAATTTTGGTTCATTTATCATGACAACTGTGAATAATCATTGGCACGACAATGGTTAGTGAATATATTTTTCAACTATGGATATAAAATGCTAAAAAAACTTAATTAAAAAAAAAAAAAAAAAAAAAAAGTACCTATCAATTCTTTAGGATTTGATATCACATAAATGGAAGTAAAATTATCAATATATAATAAATAATAATATTTAGGGCAAAATGAACATTGAATAACAAGAAAAATAAAATATGAACAAGTTTGTGTGAGGAATATATACAAATATTTGTAATTGGACTACTTTTTGGCTGATTTTTTTTTTTTTTCATTTATTAATTCGTCCGCTCAATTTCAAATTGATGTCAAGAACATTTTTGGTGTATAGCTACTATAAAGATTAGTATTAATCAATAAACGTAATCTAAGTCAGGTGTTTGAGCATCTGAAGTAATTAATTTGGCTTTTAATTTGTTCAGGTGTTACAAGAACAATTGCTTTAAAAAAACAATAGAATAAAAATACAATGTACTATACTATAATGATTTACCATCTTCTGCCTCCAAATAGTAAGAAGAACGGATCACGATTCAACTGAAGAAGATTTTTTCAACTGAGACAAACGGTAAAATATACGATATCTAATTAAATTGGGAAGTCTATTCCTGTCCCATAGACCTAAAAAGTAATCCTTTTAGCTTCTACCTGATGGCTATGTGGTTAGCGGTCTGGTCTCGCATGCCAAAGGTACCGGTTTCTAATCCTAGGTTAGACATGGATGTTCGTTGTGGTTCAGAATCCACGTTATGCTATTGGTCTCGGCCTGATTAGCCGTCATTGTGTTTAAAAATAGGTCGTTGAGGGTACAAATCAACCAACCATTCTTTCAGGCACAATTTCTTTTTTGAAGTTATAAAATTTTATTTGCTTTGAGGCATATAACACTTTATAACAAGCATAAAATTAGTAATAAACGTTCATTAAAAAATTTGAAGTCAAAATCACTAGTGTTTTTTTTTTTTTTTTTTAATATTACGCTTTAAAATAATTTTTGAGGTAACTTATAATTACTTAAAACTTTTAGTAATGAAAAATGTGCAAGTTATTTTGCCTTTAATATTTTTTCGATGAACTTTACTATGCTTTTTATAAAATGTCATATGCTTCAAAGGCAGAAATTGTGGCTGAAAAAATAAATCACTTGTTTTATGGAACAGAGGTATAACCTGACGTTCCCTCTTCATAATCCCATTGAAATAAAGTGCCTTAAAAATCGTCAAATCCTGTCATCAGTGTCATTTGATGTCACCTAAAATGAAGTCATGCATTTACACCTTTTTTAAAGATTGCAAGTATAGCAACACGGATGAATTGATTTAGGTTCGATTGATATTTATATACATGTATGAAAAAAACTTATAAAAATTCTTTTTGAGCCAGAAAAATGTGACCAGACTATTGTAGCATGACGAAATGAGTCGAAGCCGATTGCTATTGGCAGTCATATAACGACGCATTTACAAGAAACTTCGCCGTAAAATTTTCAATTAGCATCTATTGACCCACTGCTCTCGATGTCTTAGGCATAAAAAGTGTTAATATAAGGATCTATTATTACAGAAATAATCTTATTTCACTGATAATCACTATTCAAAAACTTGCTTTTTTTCCTACCTTATTCTATTTCTACTTTTCCTCAATAATAAGGTTATTTTTCTTTTTTTTTCTTTTAATACTAATTTGACATTTCTTAAATCACTTACTTCACTTAATGTTATATTATTCTTTAAGTTTCTTTTTAATATATTCTGAAATATCAAATAAATATAAGGTTCCAATGTCCCTGAGGTAAAAGGCCCTCAGCTCATAAATGGTAGGTTGTGGGTTCGGTCCTGGATTCTTTTTGTAAGTGAAACAGTGGAGGAAAAGTCGTTGACGAGCAATGCTCAAGTGAACAGAACACTGTGTTAACGAAATTTGTTTTTCAATTTTTTATGCCGTATCACATTTCCACAGAAATCTCGGAGATGGAAATGTTTAGATCATCTTAAGAGACATTACCATAACGAGTTTGATCGAAATCGTTAAAACTGTATTTAGCAATTGCTGAAAAATTTAATTTTTTCAAGAGCAGGTACCTTATGCACATGTGCAATTTTGACGAAAACCTAACTGACAAGTCCAATGGTCATCACTAATATGTATGCAAAAATTGAACATCGTGATAGATTAATCAATTTGGGAGTTATACTGACCAAAGACATAGAGGTAGATATTTTTAGACCACTTTTTGAACTCAATAAGCTTCAAAACGTGTAGAAATACAAAAAATTTAAACTTTTTTTTGACCGAATGCAATACCTTCATTACTTAATGTTAACATAACATATGGATGCTTGAAAATAATTATAATTTGTTCAGCTGTTTTTGGAAATTTTAATTTTGTTTTCAATCGTGTATTTTTCTTTTAATGTTAAAGAGAAAAGAAACGCTGCACTTAACATAATAAACAAAAATAATTTTAACTTTAAATAATGCAATAAACAACTGCATGCAACTGAAGTAATATGTAATGAAAATGAGCAGGTTTGCTTCTACTTTTTAAACTTGCACTTTAACGACGACATTGTTAAAATTCAGCAGTTTTCCTATATTTTAGATATTTTTGGCACCTATCACCACAAATGATTGCCCATTCATAAATCTTCCCTAATAAACATTTGAAACTATTTTTAGGCAACCATCGATACCCAAGTCGTAGTCGCGTCATTGTCTAAAAATAATCAGCTTTGAAATAATGAAGTCGCATCAAAGAGTATTTAATTGTAAACTCGAGTACGCTCCTTTTGCTCTTTTCAAATATTGTTCTATAGGTAATGAAACCATTACATGAGAGAGAGAGAGAGAGAGGGAAAGGGAGAGAGAGAGAGATAGAGATAGAGATAGAGAGAGAGAGAGGTTTCTGTTCTGCAAGCATATGCAAGTTCTGCAAGCATATCAATTCTGCAGCCCAATTGAAAACTTTTCCCTTTCTGGGCTATGTATAATGTTACCTATAGTTATAGATATATTCTAACTAGTTTGGAGGAAGTTGCTGATATAAAATCTCTATGTTGGAAATCAATAACCAAACGGGATGATTAATAGTGTACTTAATGCTATCTTAAAGTTGGTGAATATGTTTTTTCTAAAATTCCCAAAACATCCGAGAAATTCAGTAAAATGATAAACACGCAATTATATTTCAAAAATCATGGTAATGCTTTGAAAATTTTCATTTAAATTAGAAGCTTATTACAAAAAATAATTCATAAAATTAATTGATTTTTTTATTCAAATTAGAAGTTTATTACATAAAATAATTAATAAAATTATTTTTTTTTTTTATTTAAAACTAAAAAAGAACTTTTATTAGAAACTTAGAGTTATTTAGTGTAACTAAAAGGCGTCCTAATTTTTGCTTGATTTTGAGTTATTTTGCAATTATATTTGCACAAAAAGCAAATTAATTTTTTTTTTGCAGATTTCAAAGTCAAATATATATTTATTTAATTTTACTTTATTTTCTCGTCGCCCATTCAGTGTAGGGATTAGCGCATCAGACTACCACGCTGGTGTGTCTCGGTTCGTATCCGGAGTAAGACATGGATGTCCTAAGTTAGGGGCAACGATGGCTCTTCCACTGGGTGCCCCCTCACAAGTGGCCATCGTTACCGGCCTTGTAGTGGTCAAGTGACTGCGAGCACATTGCAAGTGACTGTAAGTACTTGGGGCCGCCATTTGAAAAAAAAAAGTTTTATTTTCTGTGTCTTGGAAAGAAACATAATCTGACGAAAGAAGGAAATTGTGGCTTTGAATGCTTTTAAGTAAAGTACATTTCTTATGTTTTAGAAACTGTTTACAGAAAGAATCTTTGTATCCTTTATAAAACATTTAGTAAACGCGATTCCTCTTCATTGCACCCCTAACAACAAAATTTATTGGTATTTTTTTTTCTACCAAAAGCAGGAAGATTTTTAGACATGTCCCTGAAGTTGCTTTTTTTTGCTGGAGTTTAGGTGCAGAGTTACTGCATTAACAAATAAAATGACGTACCTCCTATATATAACGGAAGTAAAAGCATTGCAACCTTTTTGGAATTCAACGTAGTATATGGTATTGCGTTTTATTGTATATATATTCATGTATTGGGATAATACCGTCACTTATTAAGAATTTAAGATTTATTTCTGAGGGGTTGATTTTGTTTTTGAGAACATTTGCCAATGGGGATTCCTCCTAATAGTCCCAATTTAATTTATTGTGTACAAGTACTCCAAAGAAAATAAACGCGGTCGCTTACAGCCAAACATTAGATTTCACAACTTTTTCTGACTGATTATTTTACTTGGCGTTTTTTTTTTTACAACGTCTAGTTTTTGTTTGGGGGGGGGATATCAATTCTTTTTATTGTGTTTGTTATGTTCTAAATGAGTAAGATACGATCAATGGATATTTTAGTGTGAATAATCCTATCGTCAATCTAAGAAAAAAGATGAGAACATGAGGGTAGAGAAGGAAAGGGGGGGGAGGGGGGCTCCGAGCAAGAATGATCGGGGTCCTCGCTCCTCCTAACGAAAACGATCATATTGCAGACAAAAATTTTACAATGTTAATTTGTTTACCAAAAAAAATTATTCAAAATTTGTAATCTGTTAAATAAACCATTATTCTTTGTTTTCATACCAAAACTTTTCATTTATCTCAACCCTGATAGAAGACCTAAGACTTAAATAAGCTTTTCTGAAGAATTAAGGAAAACGGACTCTGATCGTTCTTTGCCGTAGCCCTTCAATTAGTATCTTACAACTGTGAATTAAATTGTTTGATAGCAAGAAATCAATCTTCCCCATTAAATCGAAACATCCAACTGCCCAGAGCCAAGGATCGTTTGAAGAGAAAAGGTCACGAACCTTAATCCACTATGAGCAAGCATACTTTGATACTTTGCAGGTGTTGCAGACTGCTGCCAGATGCCGCTGGCAAGCACAGGTTATGTGTCCATTCCCAAGACATGAATGAATGTTCCAGGCCTCAGAGTACACAACGACCTCTAAACCTAAAAAAAACTTGGATTTTTTTTTTTAATATTCTTCTTCCCTGACAAGTTCCACGTTGACCTCAAGGGATCCAACAAATTGAAATTCTTTTGCGAGCGGGCCACGCCAAACTCAAATAGTAATAAAAATAATAAATCTTTTGAGCGATGTCTTTTTAATGGTGATCGAAGTGTGAGACATGTTCTATAAATTTGTGCAAGACTTTATTCATGAGTTTGGGTAGGAGTGATCGTTTGGTAAAAATTGGAGTAGCCCCCATGGCAAGTTGTCAGATGGAGCCCTGTATAACACCGGAGAAAATAGTTCACTGGGTTTTCGGTATGAAAAGAATTTTCGGTTACAGTTTTAGAATGTTTGAATATCGCCTTTATTGTAGGGAGAATAACTTTCTTTTTAAAAAACCGAGTGATTGGATATGCTATATAATTCATTCAATTTTTTACATTAGAAACTTTTAAAGTGAAGAATTTAATTTTGTGGGACACTGTATCATAATTTTAGATCCAACGTTAGCCGCACAATTAAGGAGAGTTTTGGAACAAAACAATGCAATGGAAATTTGCAATCTTTAATCTCCTTTCCAAGAATTTGATTATTTTCCAATTATAAGATTTTTTTTAAATGCACTACGTGGTCATAAATAATTAATATGCCACATAAACTAAAGAAGAGGGTTTTCTACTCGTGCTTAGTGATAACGCTTACATTATGGCTCAAAAAGTTTTAAAACATAAAGGTTTTTCATGAAGTACTTCCTATTTTTTAAATGCACCATTCAAATATTCTTAACTGTCATTTTTCAAAGAAAAAAAAATCATCAATAAAATTGTGACTAAATAATACGGTTAATTATAATTAATAACCCTAGGATTACGGTTATGGTTAATAACACTATACGAATGATTTACTTCTATATCAAATACCTAAAATTTAGCTGTAAAGGAATTTTCAGGAGGGTTATTCCACTTGAAGTGCCCTAATTGGAACATGATTCCTGCAAGATCATCTTCGATTATTTTTAAGTTTTCACATAATTTTCATACAACTCCCAGAGGAAGTTGTCAGCTAAATATTTAGTCCGGCTACGGATCCACAGCCATTTTAGTTACTACTTCGGAATCGGAAAAAATTGGATTTTTTTTTCGTCACTATTCAGAGCGATGAAAAAATAATCAACTTTTGTCAATTATAATTCTAGAACTAAGAAAGAAAATACACAGAAATTTAATTTCCAGGTTTAAATTTTTCTATTTTCAAATACATTGCGCACACATAATATTCAGCTTGATGCAACATTTCACAAATATTCTTCAAAAGTAAGCAAAAAATCAAGCAATTACAAATTTTCTTCAAAATTTCACAAATAAAAATCAATATTAAACACATGAGATATTTTAAAATGTCCAGTTGGTAGACAAGAGACATCGATTGAATACAAAAGTAACATCTTTTCTTTATTATTCATAATTTTTGTGTTACAATGTCCTTATGTAATGCCAATGTTAAATGTACGCACAACGTCAAAAATATAGAATTTAACACATTTTAGGAGACGTTTATCACAAAATGTGTCAACTTTAAATAAGTTCTTTCTCATAACATCGGAAAGAAGACATTTCAATGTTTAAAATGCTCTAAGTTTCATTAAGTAAGCTTGAATTATAATAATTACTTTTTTACAATACTTTTTTTAAATATTTCACAGCTAATTAAAAACTAGTTTTAGTAATTCGAAAGTGTGTTATTAGATATATTGATAAAGAAGATGGTGTCAAAAGTATTTTCTTATAGGTTAAAACCATGAGTGGCAGCGGCAATTAGGGGCATACGTGGGAGATGAAAAGAAAACTGCAAATATTTTACGTAATTGCCGTCAAAAATACAAATAGTTAAAAAAAAAAAAATGCTGTATCCAAATCACTGACCGTAAGTGGTGATATACACGTTTAAGCATTATCGATATAGAGCATAGATACAATACAATATTTTCATATCATTTTACAATTATTTTGTGCCTATTCTTTTATCTTGTTTCATAACTAAAGGTAACTAAGTTTCCTTATATTATTTTATAGTAAGATTACTTTTAACATATTTTTTTAAATACGTTAAACAATAATGAAAAACATTTTGGGAGGGATTTGCATCCTAAAAAAACCTTGCCTAGGTATGGTACTGCATCGTATAAACTGCATTCAAATAATTTAAATTATTGTAGGTAAAGAAGAGGTAAATATCTATAATAAGCGATAAGTATTTATAATAAAATTTTTATGCAATGATCAGTTCAAGTGTTCTTATTTAGTGCTCAGAATAGTTTCGCAGCTTTTAATAGTTTAATGACAGATTACATACATACATTACATAAATACAAATATTTTTTTTACGTCGCAAAAAGGGTTTTTTGTTTAAATAGAGAAGAATATCGATTATCCGATACAGTTGAAGAATGTGGATGTCCAGATAACTGATTTTTCGGATAACCGATTATTTACGAAAAAAATTGCACCATTGCCATAGGAGCTATATGAAAATAAGAAACAGATATTAAATACAAAACTGTATATTTTGTATCACACATCTTACAAATAAGCTTACATACAATATTGTTACATTACAGAAAGCTCAAAATTTGGAAAAAGAAATTCAAAACTTAGAACTTCCTGCTGGCGATGTTTCGGTTGATCGGCAACGTTTAAACGATACTGTAGTAACAACATGATGAGTAACATTCGGATAATAATAATGATAATAATAATAATAATAATAATAATAATAATAATAATGATGATAATGATAATGATAATGATAATGGTAATGATAATAATAATAATAATAATAATAATAATAATAATAATAATAATAATAATAATAATAATAATAATAATAATAATAATAATAATAATAATAATAATAATAATAATGATAATGATAATGATAATAATAATAATAATAATAATAATAATAATAATAATAATAATAATAATAATAATAATAATAATAATAATAAAACTTTTCAAAATTTACATGCGTTTTAGCATATCTCTTTAATGTATATTATATTTGTTTCATCTAATAAGAATTTTTCCTATAATTACCTCAATGAAAAATTGATTAAATATTCTACATTGTTTAATTAAAACCAAACTTCAAAATAACTCTGTTACATTAGACGTGTCTGAGTTATACATACATGCAATGACGTCCAATGCAATTGATTATTCACTATTAATTATATAATATTAATTATCTGTATTCCAGTTACAGAGGATCGGGAGGCTTTATATAATCCATGTTTTAAAAAAAAAGCTTTTATGGGTACCTGTTTCACTGAAAGTACTCATACCTTTGATTGAAAATTTTGCACTGCCAATAGTAGAACATTATATAGACTGACATCCTTTTCTAAAAACTTGGAATATGTGATATTTTGAAGTTTCTTTAACTTTCAGCAAAAACATGCTTAAAATTTAAAAAAAAAAAAAAAAATCATAGGGTTTATATTTCTACAAAAGCATATGCCTGTTTGTGTAAAAGTATAACATAAAAAATAGAAGGCGTTTCAAAACAAAATTTTTAGTAGATTCTGAGGAAAAAATATATGTGTATAAAAAATCAACATTTTGTGAAAACAACGTTTAAAGTAAAAAAAAATGTTTGTTTTTATTGTGAAATATTTTTCTTATTAAAAATGATTCTAATAGACTTATTGTTCATCAAATTATGCTATTTTGTAGATAATATTTCAAATACTGTCCTTCAATAAAAACATCAAAATATATTTCAAAATAAATTTTTGCCTTCTGGTCTCCCTTTAACTTATCGTTAGAATTGATTTCGTATATTTTTTGTTTATTATTATGGATACGTTTCTAATATGTAAAATCTGAAATGATGCGTTACTTAAATAGGATCCTAAAACATACATAAGCTAATCATGCGTTTCAACTTTATTTCATAAACATCCTTATATTGATTGATCCCACTCCAATTATGAATTGGAGATGAAAATATAAAAAGGTTTTTTGAGATTAAGAAGCGTTTCGAAAACAAACACTCACGCATATAATCTGTAACATGACAATTCTTTTTTCTGTCAGCGAAAATGTGAGTGCATGTTAGGTGTATGCACTAGTAAAAATAGCACTCTAATAACTTTGGGTTGTTCTTGGTATTGAAAATTTCAAAAATAGAGCTTTTCACACGCACGTGTACACACACACACACACACACACACACACACACACACACACACACACACACACACACACACACACACACACACACATACACACACACACACACACACACACACACCATGCATACTCGTGTACTACACAACTTTAATAATTTTTTGTCACTGGCTCTTCTTCTTTTTTTTTTTTTTTCAAGGTATCATAAAAGAGCGAGATAATAAATTTTGTGCACATGGGCAGAAAAGACTTAGGAAGGAAATTTAAATCATTACAAATAATATTTTGACCACCATTAACCAAAAATCAACGTTAAAAGCTTACTAATAATAATATGAAAATTATTGATTTCCTATATAAACTAACGCTAAGAAAAGAATTGATAATCTCTAATAAAAATTACTCGTAACTTTAAGTAGAATGATCAGAAAGATAAGATATGAAATCTAATGTTTGCTGCCCAATGGTCAAGTTTTATTTCTTCTGGGTGCTTTTTACATACAATAATTTGGAATAATTGGAAAAGAAAAAAATTATATCTAATCAGAATACTTGGAAGGTTACAACTTTTTCGAAATGATCACAATTCATATTTGTGCGTTATTTTTAAGTCCTTGAACCTATAAAATTATTTGATTAAAAGCTCCAGTCTGTCAAGTACTGATTTTATAATTTTTTCATTTTTTTTTTTTTTTTCATTTATCCCGATTCAGTCCATTGTATGCAAAGTACCCCAAAGAAATGAAACACTGCCGATTGGCAAACATTACATTTCATAGCTTTTTCTATCTCAGCATACATGGTATCACTCAGTACATGCAAAATGCCAGAACAATCTAAAAAGCACATAGTAGTTAAAAAATCTATTTAATAGAAGAATCATTGCAAAATTTCTACTCTGCATGAGAAAGAACATTTGAGCGTGATGCAAACTACCTCTAATCCAAAAAATACGATGTCTCAAGATGTAAAACAAGAAAATACATAGCCATGTAAAATTATTGCTATATTTAAATTTGTTGTGTAGATGATGTTTTCTTATCAAAAATACTGTTGGTTTGTACGGGTTCGAAAGATTTGACGCCAAAGCAGATAAAAACTTGCAGAAATTTATTCCAAAATAAATCTTCACAGTTCTCTTACAGCTCCAGAACTTCTCGTTCTAGTAGGCACAATACAGCTCTTTCACCTCAATAGAGCACAAAACAGCAGTTAAAAACTTGACAAACAACTGCTAAATCGTCGCAAAAGACAATGCAATACAGTTCGCTCAGTATCTCCAGTCAACTAATTCAGTGACTCAAAATCCAAGAACTAACTCAAGTCAGGAATACAGCTCTCACAATGAACGTTGAGAGACAACTCACTCAGTGATTCAAAATCAACTAACTCACTACAGTCGACTCACCAGTCAACTAATTCAGTCACTCAAAATCTGGACTCAGCTAACAACTAGCTCCGTGACTCAAAATCAGTCAACAACAACTAACTAACTAACTCTACTCACGGCGTCCTTATATAGGAGAGGTGAACATACGTGAACTTTCCTGAAACTCCTAGAGGTAGACATTTGGAGAACTTTCCAGACTGTAGTTGAAAAGTTCATACATGTATATGGGAATACATGTACCTATACATGTACCGAAAATGTCGCCAAATGGTCGCCAAGTTTGGCGACAAAAATTAGTCGCCAAAACCATCGCCAACTTGGCTCTATCTCGCCAATTTGGCGAGATTCCCATTACCATAATGTTAAATGCCCTGCCCCTTGAAACTCGCTTCCCAAAGTTACCTCTGTAAAACCCGTTATCAAGCGATGGGAGGCTCATTGCTGGGAAACAAACCATTGCATTGTCTTATGCGAAATGTACAGAAATTTATCTATTTACAAAATTAACACTACGAAATATTTACAAATATTCAAAAATTCGTAACAATACATTTTCATATTGTTAAACGTGATCCAATTGCATACAGGGTGAATAAAAATTAGTTGGGCAATGCACTAGCAATGGAGTTGTATGGCTTTGAATAACTATGCATAAAAAATACATTGGTAATTATGCGTAATTAGCATTTTTCAGGTATGTTGGGATCCTGTTACCTATTAATAGGCATCTACGCTGAAAGTTTTGTCATATTAGAAAATACATCATCGTACAAAATTCCATTTATTCTATATACTATAATGTGTTTTTATGCGTAGTTGATGCCGTGCCGTGTAATATGTCATCCATAGCATAATACATTTTATGCAATAATTTAATAATTTAATTAAATGATAATCTTACAAAGTGCTCTAGATGCAAGAAAATATGTGTGTGTAGAGTCAACTATACCTAATATATATATATATATATATATATATATATATATATATATATATATATATATATATATATATATATATATATATATATATATATATATATAACATTGCCATTCAAAGAAGTAAATCACTAAACGAAATTCATATTTCTCCAGCGAATGCTTTGAATCACTACGCGAAGTGATTGCAATAGAAGAAAATAATATTGCAGATTATATTGCACTTAGAGATATGTACCGTGTACAAAGAGTTAACAAAAAAAAAGTTCAAATTGAGGGGACTATCTGTATGGAATTACAAAAGCGTAAAGAGGCGTTATTTCAAAAGTTAAGCATTTCAAAAAATAAACGTTGCGTAAGTCGTGATCTGATGAAAAACGGAACATGAAACTAAATTAAATCACGAAGGGTATGCTCAGCTGTCATGGCAATCTCAATGTGCTGTCATATGAATAGCACAAAGTGAGCTCGCAAGCACAGTATTTAGATGGGGAGGAGAATTCATCCATGACGGATTTTATTGTTAGATGCATATCGTGTAATGCGAAAGGTGAAAGATAAGCTAAATATAATGATGGTGTTGTAATTTACCTACTTCTGCTCCAAACATCAAAACAAAACTCGGCAAAAACCGTGATTTTTGTAAGCGGTCCATGGAGTAAATCCGAAAATAGATTTTTTGTATTCTATTTTCAAGAAAGCATGATTTGATGTGCATGACATGCGTTTATTATTATTTTTCTGTGGAGATGTTTGGGAGTATATTTTTTTCAGAAATGGGAAAACATGTTTTTAGAAGCAAAACAAGCAAATTTTCTGTCCAGAAATATTTTAATCGTTTGATACATGATTGGAACTTAGTGAAAAAAAAAACTTTCATTATAATAAGAAAAGTATTGTTTATTCTTGTATAAATATATATATATATATATATATATATATTTTAATTTTTTTTTATTTTTACAGCAAATCATTGGTTAAATTAACCCTTGAAATATCAATATTGAAAAAGTTTTTATTCTAAATTATCTTTTTTTTTTTTAATTTTCATTGAAGTAAATGAATTGAAAAGTAGAATTTTTTTTATCAAACGACAAAACTGTAAAATTAAACATATTAATATGTTACCATTACCAATACTTCTTATTAATTTATGCTACAATCACTTATTATTATTATTATAATTATTATTATTATTATTTGTTAAAAAATATTGGAATGGCCTTCGAAAAATAAGCAAAATTTGTTTGCGACTTGTTCTATTATTATTAAGGTTTTTGAAGTGATAATCAACGTTTTTAGAAATATTGTAATTTTCAATTTTATCTTTTAAGAATACCAATTATTATTTGAATTTTTAGGATAAAATAACGAAACCAATTACTAACAATGTTAGATAAATCTATAATCTTAAAATATCTCAAAGTATAATCAAGTTGTTTGTAAAACAATTAACATAATGTTTGTAATACATTGTAATAATAATAAATATTATCCAAAAAGATACTTTTGTATATATTTCAAAAACAGTGTTCCTCCCCAAAAAGGTTAAACTGGGATTTATATATTGAAATGCTATAAAAACTAGTACATACGCATTTATGCTAAAAAAACATATCATATCACTTATATACGTAATCTGATACGTCAAACACTGCATATATACAGCTTTCCAGATCTATGTAAGTTTCTAGAGCTGTTTTTTTAATCATAATAGCCATACAAAAATAGTTAATTTTCAACAGGGTGTATTAGTTGAACCTGGAGAGTTGGATGGTTGTATGGATTTTAATGGCAGGCATAAGAACCAAGATTGGCTAAGCTGCGGCAAACATATTTTTTGAACCTCGAGAGATAAAATGGTAGATGAGAAGAATGGATTCCCTTTCATCGAAAGAAGGAACAACGACTACAATAATTATAACAAAAAATGGTAATTGAGACAAGTGTGACCAGAAAGTTGGAGTTGGTGATAAGCATAAAGTGACAAAAATAATTTCACTCAATAGGTGTGGAACACTGGATTTTAGAATTCAATGCTTGGCTTTTAACAAATATCAATGTTAAGATTGTGAAACGCTCCATCCACGACATGGGTTTTATCTAGTACATATCACTGATAAACATTGGAATATTAGACTAATGTACCTGTTATTCTGGCTCTTTTCAGATTACATGGCGCCGTCAGTAACACGAGGGTTACAATGCGTCGAAACATTTGTCATTTGATAAGCCAACATACATTTACAAACACCCATGCCTTACACGGGACTCGAACCCTCAACCTCGCGGTTTAGAAGCTAGCATGCTAACCACTGTAACGTTTGCTCGGCTTTAGGTCGCCCGGAATGAACCTAAAGTTTGATTTTTTTTGATAAAAAAGTATATTTCTAATTTATAAAAAAAAAAAAAAAAAAAAAAAAAAAAAAAAAAAAACATAAATATTTGGAAAAAAAAAATAAAGCAAATTTTTATTTTCGAGAATAAAAATGTAAAGTTTAGAATATAAATTAACAGCAATAAAAATTTAATAAAAATTAACATTTAGGTCTCGCGGAATCTACATGAAAACCTTAATTTCTTTTACAAAATACTAATACTTTTCAACTTTCAACCCATTCTTTCGGTTAGTATTAATTACTTTTTTTATAGTCTAGGTATAGTAGCACAACATTGAACTTTATGGTTTTTCTCCTGGTAAAAGCATTTTACTATCAAGTACGCTTTCATCAATCGAATTCTGTATCATTGAACCATTTTCAATAACGTTGCCTTCATGCTTCAAACCTAGAGCCTTTGTTGGTTGGAGCCTCCTATGTCGTGCGGAAATGACATGACCAGTGTATAGGCCATTTCATAAAAGGATATTCGCGATGTTTCAAAACTCTGAGCTACTATACCTAGACTATAAATAAAATTATTGAAATTAACCTAAAAAATTGGTTAAAAATTGAAATACAAGCATATTTTGTAAAAAAAATTAAGGTTTTTCAAGTAGATTCCTGGAGACCTAAATATTAATTGGCAGATATAATTTTTGTATTATTCTTAATTAGTATTCTAAACTTTACATTTTTATACTTGAAAATAAATATTTTCTCTCTCTCTCTCTCTCTCTCTCTCTCTCTCTCTCTATATATATATATATATATATATATATATATATATATATATATATATATATATATATATATATATATATATATATATATATATATATATATATATATATATATATATATATATATATATATATATATATATATCCCAACTATTTAAGAAAATGTAATGGCTTTACACGCTCTAAAAACGTTTTATAAATAATTTCAACGACCGAATGACGTTTTGACTGAATTCAAAACCAGACCTAAATACAAAAGATTTCAGGTTCGAAGCATATTTTTAGGATTCCCCCCCCCCCCCTTCTCCCCTAGGGAACATTTATGTCTCTTGCTTCACTATAATTAAATTTAACTATTTGCTTTGCCGACTTAGCATTCTTATTTTTTTCTGCCCACATGTTCGACCTAAATTTGAAATTAAATCGAGTAAGATAATATAACTAAACAATAAAATGCTTAACATTAAATGGAAATCATGCTCTCTTTTTAACCAAGAACAGTGTCACCTAGATGTAAACCGAAACTTTAAACCATCAATAACAGACAACTGATTGAAATTTCATTGTTATACTTGGGCAACATCGATCCATGTGTTTACATTAGATTCGGCCCATTTGCCTTGGCGCATCAGGCGGGAATTTTAATGGCCTTCCTATAGTTCAAGTTCGAAGATGGATCAATCTATAATACGGATGCGCGAAAAATTATTGAAACGATCTCGAGTTTACTCTAAACTCGGTACTTCAATTAAAGGTTAAAAGTCTTTTAAATAATAAATTCGGCAGATACTTGTTGCAGTTGTATATATAACATCAAAACATGATTGGTTTCAGGATGTTGATTAAATCCTTTAAACTAGGGGCAATGAATCACAAATTATATTGGAAAATTGACTCGTTCATTTAAATGATGTATGTACCCGAAATATTTCATTCGTTCGGGTAGAAGTGTTAAAGAGTTGATAAAAATATAAAAACAATTTGACTATTTTTGCATTCGGTAAAAAGAAAAATCCATTCCCCCCCCCCCCCCGTATTTCTACACATTTTGGATTTTTCTGAGTTAAAATAAAAAAATGAAGTAGAAAAAAAAAAAATATGTGAGTTTGTATTTGTTATTCAGTAAAACTTGCAAACGGATTGATATACGATGTTTAACTTTCGTATAAGGATCAGTGGTAGGTGGCCATGAGAAATGTCATTAAGATTTTGTTCAAAATAGTGCATGTGCATAAGGTATCTGACATTAAAAAAAAAATTAAGTTTTTATAAAAAAAATATCGAAATTATTCAACTTTTTTTTTTAATGATAATTAATGTAGAACATACACATAATACTTAGAAATATAATTTATTAATAAAAAAAACTCGAGGATCCAAATTATAGGTCAAAGAATACAACACCATGGAAACTGAAAATTATGTTTAAGAAAATAGGAACAAATATGCACTGCCTTAAAATAACCATAATTTGACGCTATTAAAAAATTGTATTCGTAAGTAAAATTGTACCGAGATAAAAGTGTAACATGTCAAATCAGAAGTGATAATGATAGATATTAAAGTGAATTCTAGACCACACATACATTTAGTATAGGTTTTATGCATTCCCAAATTAAATACAAAAATAAGCTTTGTAAATTACTATATTTAAAAAAGTAAAATTTCAGTGTGTCAGATTTATCATAGTTTATTTTGTTTCGGTTGATTGCATTTTGGATAACACAAAACAGGTAAAGTAAAAGGTTATTAAAACTGGATCTTTTTTCTTGGTTTTATTTTATAAATGTCTCATGGCGGATTTATTATATTATTTTGGATACCAGTTTAATGAAATGTGTTTTTCTTGTGACAACTTTAAAATTGGGAAACGTCTGTGAAGAGGAAAAGCTCTAAATTAAAAAATTGTTTTATGAACTAAGGGTGTGGAACATCGCACAATTACACTATAATACTGACGTGGATTTGTGTAATTTACCGTTTTTACATTTTCAGCATTTATTTAGCAAAAATGACCAGTTTGGCGATATTTTGTGCAATAATTTTTGTATGGGGTCTTTAAAAAAAAGAAAACTCCGCCAAAATGGTTATTTTGGCGATATACTTTTTGATAATTCTTATATTATCCTTTCTTATAAATGAAACTGAGGAAAAAAGTAAAAACGATCGTTTTTGAGATCGTATTAAGATCGTTCGATATCATGTGATTAAAAAATAAAGCTGTTATAGTTTCTGCATAAACACCTGTAAATTATTACTTTTTTCTATTTATACTAGTTGTGATACTTGTTTAAATAAAATTTTATTTCAAATTTGTTTTTATCACGTGAATTTCTTAACTAGAAACGAAGATTTTAAAAAATGTAAAGGTCGACAAAATTTTTAGAGAGGAACTTTTGCAACATTTCATTTTACTTTCAAATACACAAATGTATACATTGAGTAATGAAAGTATAGTATTCGGTCCAGGAGGGTGCACTTGCACCCCCCTGGCTTTTGAAAAATAAATTAAAATTGGAGAAAAAAGTGTAAATTCCAAGGGGGGGGGGGGAGCACATATGCCATTTTGAAACTGTAGTTCAATCTTACAATGAATTTTTTCAACTTTATTCTATGACTCCTGTTTATTTCCTACTAGCTGCGTGGCCCGTCGTTGACGGATAAACTCAGTTTTTGGTACTAAATAAAAGTAATATAAAAGTTTATCACCACATTGTAAATTCAATCTTTGTTCGTTTAGTTCGGCATGTCTTATCCGATCGGCTTCTAAACGAACGGCACGCCTCTCTGATGTTTTTCTACTCCTTACAGACTCCTGGCGTCGCCGTTGCGACGCTAATCTGTCCTCTGGGGAAATGTCCGGCTGCCACGAAGTCGAAGCTTCTTGGTTGTCATTTTGTAATTCGTTCCTCTTTAAACGTTTTTGAAAAACTTTTTTGTCGATTTTGCTTAATGATGGGCGTTTTTTTCTAGGCATTGTGAATGTAGAATATCATTTGCGATTTTCAAAACAAACCAAACGAATATTGTCATTCAGTTGCCATTCAGGAAATACTAAATTGTGTCTGCTTAAAAACACCAAAAAAAATTATTTCGGAAATATTAAAACTCAATTAAAATTAAAAATATATCGCCTATTTTACTCCTGGTCGTTTAATTAAGCGATATACCAAATTTCATCCTAATCCGTTAGGTAGTTTTTACGTGAAACGGTCCCCACGATTTTCAAAACAAACCAAACGAAGATTTTCATTCAGTTGCCATTTAGGAAATACTAAATTGTGTCTGCTTAAAAACACCAAAAAAAATTATTTCGGAAATTTTAAAACTCAATTAAAATTAGAAATATATCGCCTATTTTACTCCTGGTCGTTTAATTAAGCGATATACAAATTTCATCCTAATCCGTTAGGTAGTTTTTACGTGAAACGGTCCCCAAATCCGTGTGACAGAAAGTCAGTTTTATTTATATAGATTTGGTTTTTCAACGCTGAGCAAGCATCAATCATTGTGAGGAGATTTTAATGCCCCAGTTGCTTAGAAATATTGAGGATTGGAAATTGGTTTTATCAGATATAAGACCTAGTAAGTTTTTAGATTTCAATTGAGCATTTTCTTTATGTTTCATTTGATTTTTTAAAATTATTTTTCTAACTTGGAAGAAACAAATATTTTACACTTCTGTATATTTAAATCTTTGATATTAATCTCAGGGTATGCTTTTTTTGGATATCATGGTAAATCCTGTGGTTAAATCGTAACATTCTGACAGCTTATTGCAAATTATTACTATTTTTCAAACAAAATGATTGAGCTCAAGATGGAAATAAGATACATAATTGTAACATCGAACAGTTTTGTTTTGTTTTAAAATCATTTTAGAGGTTCGTTTCATTTATTAACACAAGATTGGTTTTTTGGCTCCGTAATTTCTGTTTAGTTTGACAAGTTTAGATAAGTCTGATTATTTATTACTCTAGGCTACATTATAATACTTCTGTCAAAGTCAATAGGAACTAGTGCATAAACTGATTTTATTTGTATCAGTATTTATTGCTTATAATTTTTTTTTTTTTCCATTTTTGTTGAATGATTTTCTCTGCGGACTGCTAAGTAAACAAAATGTATAATTGTTTATAGTTATTTAGTACAATTTGAATAAAGTTTATTTCCCCCCTAAGTTGTATTACACAATTCAACATTTGATTTCCTATTTTCTAGTATTCTTAAGTTGCTTAGCATAAAAGTTTTTTTTTTTTTCCTTTCTTTTTTTTTTGACGAAAAAATTGAGTAGGTAGAGGTCTCGAAAAATAATTAGTGTGAGGACCCCGGTCAACTAGGTTATACCACCGGCGTGGATACGTCCGGACAGAACACAAATTCAACTTGGAGGAATTGTTTTTACTCGAGGACAGGCGACAGGACAATTACACAAGAAAGGGAGAAGGATTTCACCGAAAGCAGACATACATACATTAAACTATTGATAAAAATACACTTTTCTGAGAGAGCACTGTTTGATGATATATTTTCTTTTCGAGAATTTTCTGGTGATTTTCTTAAACTTTAGATTTGATGATTTTGAACTGGGCTGTTAGCGATTTCAGAGTTGGCAGCTATGACTTCGAACTCATTTGTTTATTTATGTGTGGCCAGCAAATCTGCGCTGGGTTAATTAACCCAATTATCCTAATTCAATAGGTGAAACTTGATACATAGATTCATGGCGATGAGAATGTATTCTATCACGTGTTTGGGTTTGTCACAAAAAGGACGATTTTGCACACATCACTATATTACCACTTCGCAGGTCTAATTAACTCGCTTGTTGTCATCCAATCGAGTTAAAACTTAGTAGAGAGTCTCGTTGTGGATGACAATCTATTCAATTAAGTTTTTGGCGCACAAAAAAAAAAAAAAAAAAAAAAATAGTAAACAGTCCGAAATGGGTGCTTTTTTCGTAGTGGTCAAAAACTATGAAATCTCGATTTGAGCTCAATAACTTGCAATTGCACCTAAAAATTGACTATTCATAGAATAGAGGATTTATATTAAAATCTTTATTTTTAATAAGATATATTTTGTGTTCTCTGGTTCTGTTCCAAACACTATTTTTTGAATATCACGAGAGCTACTTAGAAGATAAAAATCAAAAAAATAAGATAAACTTTAATTATAATTTTTTTTTTGTATTTTTAATTATTTTTTTTTTTTTTTTTCCTAACGCAAGATTTTTTTTTTAACATGAATGCATTGGTTACCAAATAAAATCTGCTGTGGAGAGGATTTCAAAAATATATACCATAATTTTTTTTATTACAAAAGTAAAAATTATTGAATAATTGTTAATTGACAATTCATTAGAAATTGCAATCCACATTTTTGAAAAATTAACGATTTAAACAAAATTCTATCAGTCTTGCACCTCCCTGCAAATAATCCTGCAGGCGCCCATGATTCGGTCTAAAAACATTTCGATTTTTTTGCATTTTCCCACGTTTTAGAACAATCTAATCCCAAAAAAGTGATCTAGAAAAATGTCTGTCTGTGTGTATGTATGTGTATCTGTGGTCAGCATTGCTCCCAAACAAATTGACCTAGGATGCTCAAATTTGGTGTGCAGGTTGGTGATGGTACAGGGACGTACCATGTAAGTTTTCGTCAAAATCGAGCATGCATAAGGTAGCTGCTATTGAAAAAATTATGTTTTTCAGTAATTACTTAAAAAACGGTTCTTACGATTTTGTCCAAAATCACTGTAGTAAAGCCTCCTAAGGTGTTCTAAGCATTCCCATCACCGAAATTCCCGTAAAAATATTTTAATGGCGTGAAAAGTTGAAAAATGAATGCCTTTAACACAGAGTTCTATTTCCTTGAACAAACGTTATTAACGATAGTTTTTCTTCTCTCCTCAATTTCACTTGCAAGAAAGGATAATATATGAATTAGCGAAAAATATATCGCCAAAAACATAATTTCGGCGAAGTTTTTTTTTTTTTTTTTACACATAATAAAGACTCTATACAAGAATTATTATAAAAAATATCGCCAGACTGGCCATTTTTGTTAAATGAATGATGAAAATATAAAAACGGCAAATGACACAAATCCACGTCAGTATTATAGTATAATTGAAAGTTGTGCAATGTTCCACCTCTAGTTATTTATTATATTTTTAACATAATTATAAGTTATCCTATTGATATGGACACATATTGAAAAACCAAAATCACAATATAATAGTGCAACAAAGGAGATATAATCTTATGCATCAAAATTTAATTTTTTAAATAAATGCCGCATTTATATCTCGAACTAACCACAAAACAGCTTGAAGTTAAAATAAGGAACAAAATATACAGTACTTTAATATAGTAACAAAAACAAGTATCTTCCTAATTCATTTAGTTTTCAGTCACGTCTAACCCCACTACGACTAAACCCTCGCAAGCACAGTTGTTTGTGGATTCACAACCCCATTCAGCCAATCGCTATCGTTAGCTCCTGAATAAATAATTTGGGCTTGTTCTCTGCTTAATGCAAGCAAAAGCAAATACACTATTTTGACGGTCCTTTGACCACTCAACCCTTAAAACTACTGACGTATTGTGCCAATTTCTGCTGACTTTAATCAAGGCTAATCTATTTATAAAATTTAACAATTTTTTTTCAAAAATTTTGTAACTACTTTTTTTCTTCAAAAATTTCATTGTTGTTTCTTTGATTTGAGGTTTTATACAATTTGTTACTACAATTTTTTTAAATTTTTTTTTTATTTTTTTTTTTTATAAATTTTTAATTAGGTTTTCCCCTGACTTATTCCCTTCTTGTAAAGTGATTGATTGCTAGGATAATTCAATCTGCCATGGCTCAGAGCAGAGGTCAAATCTACATTGTTTGATCAAACTAAATTATTGTTACCAGGTGGTTCCCTGTAAGTTGTTCAACATAATGGTAGAGATTAATGGCCTTACCTGCACGGGAAATAATAAAAAAGTTAATAAATTTGTCAATAAGTTAGAATCCAATCAATTACATTAAGTTTTAAAACTTTAAACTGTCATTGCTCACTTTGAGTTCAATTTCGGATATGACTTCTGTGCTTAGAGCACCCTTCCTAAACACATATATACACATCTGTTTTTAGCCTCTATGCCCATTAACAATAAATAAAGTCAGCCAACCAAAATTCTTATCCCACCGCAACTAACTCTTTTTTTCCAGTCGGCTGATTGCCTATTCTACAAACGCAGAATAAAACAAAAGATAATTTAGATGAAGTTTCGTGAACCGAAACACGTCAAACAGCATATTCTTCTTCTTCTGCACAAGGGAAGAATATCATTAAAGGTCACGTCAGGTGCCATTGATTTCCGAGCTGATTGAGGCGTAGCTAACGGGTTGTACTTTTACGAGAGCTTCTGCACTTTGTAAATTGTGTTGCTGAAGAACTTATTTGCCTTGTATTTCACTGTCATCTCAATCCTCGAATTGGATGAACAACGCAAGTTTGGCCTGAGATTTAATATTATCTAACCTCTAAATTATTGGATATGATTTTGAAATCATTGGTGATATTTGCAGAGGAACTTATTGTAAATGGGATAAAATGCACATTGGTTCTCTGCCAGTTGCAATGCATTATCTATACTTGGTTCCATACAATTGCATAACTTACATTGTAAATACTAGTTATTTAGTATATCCTGAAATGCACTTCACGAGGAGTGAGCTGCATTTCGCATTATGAGTTTTTAATCACATGATCTCGAAATTTTTTGCAATAGTTTTTATTGCGGAGTTTTCTTTCCCCTTCTTTAAAAAATATAAATAAAAAAAAAAAAAAAAAAAAAAAAAAAAATAAATAAATAAATAAATAAATAAATAAATAAATAAATAAATAAATAAATAAATAAATAAATAAATAAATAAATAAATAAGTAAATAAATAAATAAATAAATAAATAAATAAATAAATAAATAAATAAATAAATAAATAAATAAATAAATAAATAAATAAATAAATAAATAAATAAATAAATAAATAAATAAATAAATAAAAAATAAATAAGTAGGAAAAAAAAGTAGGAAAAAAAAACCCCACCAAATTTATGGCTTTGGCGATATACTTATTGATAATTCTTATATTATTCTGTCTTGTAAGTGAAACTGAGCAGAGAAGAAAAAATGATCGTTGATAAGGTATGCTCAAGGAAAGAGAACTCTGTGTTAAAGGCATTCGTATTTCAACTTTTTACGCCATTAAAGCATTTTTAGGCAAATTTCGAAGGTGGGGATGTTTAGAATACCTTAAGAAGCATTAGCACAGCGATTTTTATAAAAATCGTTGGAGCAGTTCTTTTAGCAATCATTGAAAAACATGATTTTTTCAATAGCAGCTACCTTTTGCACATGCGCGATTTTGACAAAAACCTTAATGGTAGGTCCTTGTGCCGCCACCACCAACCCTCGCACTAAATTTGAACATCGTTGGTCAATTTGTTCGGGAGTTATGCTGACTTGCACACAGACACACATACACACAGAAATTTTTTCTATATAACTTTTTTGAGACCAGAATGTTCCAAAACGTGGAGAAATGCACCAATATCTAATTTTTTTTTTTTTTTTTTTTTTTTGACCGAACACTATATTTTCATTACCTATGTATATATATGGGTAATTGAAAGTAAAAAATTGGTAATTTTTGGCAATTGAAAAATAAAACTCGAAAACTTACAAGACAATACCATAAAAAAGTCATAAAAAGAAACTTTAAAAAAATTGGTAATTGCTTTAATATTAGGAGTTGAAGGATTAAATGATCTCGAAAAGTTTCCATACTAAATTAGAGACAAAAATCCGTAAGGTAGTCCAGAACTAAAAAGTATAAAATCTTGTAATGAGTTATTTTTCGGAAATTTTTTATGTCTACAAGTAATTATTTTATACTCCAAACTTCAAAAATATTTGTTTAAAAAATTTAAAAACTTGAAAATTTTGTCATTTTTTTCTAAAATATGATATATTTAAAATAAAAAAGAAAAAAAAAAAAAAAAAAAAAAACACTTCACCATTGCATTGAATTATATATAATAATTTATATCATAAATTGTCCGCATTATTTTTCCATAGAATATTTGGGAAAAATAATAATAATAAATTTTGAAAAAAATGCTTAATCTTTTAGCCAAAATTTTTGACATGATATTTGATGTTTCCAAATAAATTGTGCAAATTTTATATTTCATTACTACCTATTTATCAAACAATGATTATACTGATTAAATAGATAATGAAAAAAATTAAAACATTACTATCTAATCAATCACTATCGATATTTACAGCACCAAAAACGTGTTGCACCACGTATAAGAAACATTACGCTTCAGAGATTCCGAAGTAGAATTGTTTATAGGGAGAGAGAGAAGACCATGACCTACAAACGGAAGATTCAAGAATTCCTGAAATAGAGAGAGGCTCGAGGAAGGAAGTGAACTCTTCAGAACGCACCATCCCTCGGGCTCATCCGAATAATGATGAAGAGCAGATTCCAGGCAGAGTTTGAACCTAGAACATGACGACATTATCTGCGATATTTCTGCATCGATGGATCTTGAAAGTTGGAAATGACTAATTTTTGAATGAATTATTTTAAACGTTATATTCTCTGCAAATTGCCTTAAGAAGAGATGGATGATGTAATTTTGGAAGATACATTGTTTCAATGCAAATAAACACGCATCAAATTTACTTTATCTTATCTTCGAGAAGTAATAACAAAGTTAATTACAAGGTAACTCTTTAAACTGACACTGGTGCTAAGAGCAGCGTTTGCCACTAACGTTTAGAGACCGACTGATGATGGCTTATGGTGGAGGTTTTCTTATGATGCGAATTTATACCACTATATGTTTCTATAATTATTATCTGCTTAACAATATTAAGCATTTCTGAAAACTGAAAAAAATATGGACATTTCTTTTTTATCTTAATAAAAATAATATTCATATTTGATTCTATTTTTCAAATAATATTTTTTTTTTCTTCATTATATTACTTAAATCAAAGTTTAAAGGAACAAGTAAATCTTTTATTCCAACATGACAATGTGACCAACTGTTACTTGACTAGACTTTAACGAAAGATATTTAAACCAGACCTCCAGTTACCCCGTTTTAGTTTATATCAATTGTATACGATGACGGTCAAAATCATTCACATTATTTTATAATAGAACAGATGTCTTTCGCAGTATTTGTTGCAACCTATCTTAATAAATCGTCCAAATGAGATTCATTTAAGTTATTCCTAAATTTATTCTTGATGAAAGCTATCTTACTGAAAGTTATAAATATATATATGTATATTGTTACTTCGGGCCACGTAGTGGAGAACTCTGTTCTACATAGTAAACACAATCTATTTTGGACAAATTAAAATTATGTAAAAGAAGTACAGAACGTGAAGCTTTATTTTGTTTCTCTGTATTGCCAGCGGGCCGCAGGTAAATCTAACGTAGGCCCGGTAAGGGGCGCGGATTACGTAGTTTAGAACTGGTTGGAGCTGGATAAAGCTGGATTGGTTGATCAACGACCAACTTATTACTTATGTACACAGTAGCGTCTAATAATGCCGGGACGTACAGTTTAACTTGAATTTCAAACCACAACAATCAACCACGCCTAACTTTGGCTTCGAACTTGGCCCCTTTGGCATTCAAGGACAGAGAACTATCCACATCTCTGCAAAGCAATTTGGAGCTTGAGGAAAATAAGAAATTTCCATAAAATTTTGTATATGTTCTACTGAGATACATTCCATGGGCAAATTATATGTATAAATATTTAAAGAAATATAGCTACAATTTCCGCAAATTAAGCTTCAAGTGCCAACTCTTATATGACAGATATTCAGAACTTTAATGGACTGGTATTTTTTATCAAAACTAAGTAAATTTCTTCAGATATATTTCCATGGTACGTATACTATGTTTTACGAAGGTATTCACATTATAATAAGCTCTTGTCGGCCACTAAACATATGAAGTTTAGTACTATCTTCCACCTCATCTCACTTACGCACGATAAAATCTATTGACGTGATTCATTTTGTTCTAGCAGTCTATTATATTTAGAATTTTGTCAAAAATGATGAAAGAAAAATGTTTAATTTATTTTTAGTTTGAGGATGATAGAGAAATATTGATGTTATTTGAAATATGATGATTATGGAAATTTATATATTTTTTTTATATTTATACCCCAGAGGCAAAGGGTAATATTATTTCCTGTTTTCAAGTTATTATTGTGATATTTTGCGTATTGCATGTTCTGTCTAGGGCCATAAAACACTAATTAACTGATTTTTCTTAAGTGCAAAATTAAGCTCAACAAGCTCATGCAATGCTTCTTAAAAGAGTCACAATAGCAAAAAGAAAATAAGTAAAAGATGAATAAGAATTCACATTTATTTTCCTTTCTATCCTTAGTTATTTCACAAACTTGGTTGTTTTAAACGAAGAATGTGAAGATTTGTTTATAAAAAGATAACGCTTTGAATTACTGATGTTGTTAAACTTAGTCCTGTGACGAGATGATTGTCAAATATTTTGTTTACTAGTTGATATTGATCGTAGTCGTATATTACTGGAAGTTTGGAAATAGTGCAATTTTTTAGCGTTGAGACATATTGGTAAGATGTTAGTATTGGTTTAGCTTTGGTATTGATTTAATGGTAGAAAATATCACCATAAGTATTTATACCGAAACAGGATGGTCTGATCGGTGTTGATACCTAAACAGTGTTTATTTCTGCCATAAAGATGATATATCCTGTCAATGTAATTTAACGAAACGTAAGAGGTAGTGATGCTCAGAAGAAAAATTTAAAAAATCATTAAGGATAACATTTACACAAAGGAACAGATGTGTTGTAATTGTTTTTAAATTAAAATTTTGTTTACTTCTTTCTTATAAAAAATATTTCAGTTTTAAAATTGTGCAGCAAAATTTCAAAATTTCCAGTATATTTTATTCAGCAATGGGCGAGATTGGTCAAGATCCGTAACGACGGATGGTTTTTAATGGTCCTCATTAGATTATCCAATGAAGAGCGCTAATGATCAGCTTTGCTGTGCTGTTAGAGTGAGCTTCAATGAATTTTTATAGTACTTTTTTTTTTTTCCTTTTAATTTTTTGAAACATTTAGATTTTACTTTCAGAATTTTTGTTTCAAGTTTTCCATCCCGTTTAGTAACTATATTCCAAAATTAAAAATTTGATTGTATAATTGGTATTTTTTCTGCAAAATAACATCTTTCTTAAAAATTTCATTAAAATTTTAGTTTTTTAAGATAGATCCAACATTTTACTTTGATATTTTGGGATAAATCATAAAAAAAAATTAATTCAGAATTGATTATTTACGATAAAAATTAAAGTTCACATTTAAATCATACAAATATATTTTTTAAACCCAATACTATCTATACGATCTAAAAATACAATCACCATGTTTTCATTAATTATCAATACGATCATCTAATAAATAACAGAATAGGAATTTAACATTTTGATAATCACTAAATGTAAAAATTTTTGTTTACTTTCAATAAGAGCTTAGCTTATATAATCCCTCCAAAACCTACCCACACTTTAATAGGGCTAATTTCATCGTAAATACCCACATAATTTCAACTCTCAAATTAGTCAGCTGACATATCGGGGTCAGACACGTGAAAATATCCAAATGGTCCCTTCAGGCAACTCCAAGACCAATTCAAGACCCTGGATTAGGGAGTTTCAATGTCTTGACGAGCACTAGAGGTCACAATGATTCCTGAAGCCGACTCTGCAACTTTTTTCTGGTGTTTTCTTTTATTTCGTGGACTTAATAATAGAGGGAACAAAACCGGGTGTGCTTTGTGTTTGATGTTGATGATCAGATCTGGGCGGTAAGGAATTGTAAAAATTTCACTCATCTGGCAGACTGATTTCACTCTTATGTGCGAATGGAATAGAGGACAGAGCATTGTTTGCTCGTGGTCTTAGACTGTGCACTGGAATAAATATTTCTGCGATTCAGTCATGAAGCTGTCTGAGAAGTTGAAAATTGTGGGATGGAACCTGTTGCACTGTAGGCAAAAAAAATGGAATGCTATAGTTATATCTTTTGATCTAGTTCATGAAAGGAAGAAAAAAAGGAAAGTATCGCTGTAATCCGTGGAAAGATTTTTATAAATGTAAATGTGAGAGATTTTTGTAACTGCGTAGTTATTAAAAATTAATAAAACTAAAAAGATCAGATCGATCTAAATAAAACCATAATATTGAATGCATCATTTGAGATTGTCCCCATAAATCGCAATTATGACTTTAAAAAAAAACATTAGGGAATGTTATAAGAGATATAGAACCATGGTACATCTGGTCTAAAGTACAACACTACCGTCATAATTTAACAAACCCTAAATCCAAAAATCTCAAATAAAAATTTTAACGCTTTTACATTCGTCCTTTGAAATTACATACTTTTTTAATTGTTGTATAGGTTAATATGACCTAAGAACTTGAGAAGCTTAATGAAATAAAAAGATTATTTTCATCTGACCAATCAGAAAGTTCCAAAATATTCATTTGATTTTTTTTTTAATTTTTTTTTTTTATTTTTTTTTTTTTATTTTTTTATTTTTTATTTAGAGCCTTTTAGCTTATGACGGCAGAACAGATTTCCGTAATTTTAAAGTTAGATTTCCATCATGATAAATATTCAATTTTTTTTAGCTATGTAAAGATAAACATATAGATTATAAAAACGAGGGAACATACAAATAACTATCCAAACTAATTTTTTTTACTTAAATTTACTGAAGTTTACTAAAATGTTAATTTGAAGTTGGTAAATTAAATGAATACATTTTGAGTAAAAATATTTTAATTGTGAATGGTAAAAAATAAAATTTCTTACTGTTAAAGAAAGTAGTATATTGGATTATTGTAATTTAAGTTTGCACAAACCGATAGTTAATGTATAACTATTTCATCTACAACGAGGGAAATGACACGCCTTCGAAAATTCATATTTTTTCTATCTAAAGCAAAAAAGTTTACCATTTGCTATAATTTGGTTAGTTACAGCTAACTAGCGATATGAAAACGTTGTATGCAAGAATATTCGGAATTTTCAGTTATAGCCGTGCCACTTGGCAATAAATGTTCAGTTGGCTAATAATGCGTATGGAATAGCTCTCTCGCTCCGTGTTATTCAAAACACGCACCAAAATAACTCCTTCAGGTTTCGGCGTCTGTTTGGGATCTCTTTCACAGGTATATGAGCCAAAGTGTGTGGCAGGTGTCTAATGAAATAGTTCTAAAAATTCCGACAAAGTTTAAAAAAAATCATTTGACCCGAATGGTTGGTTTAGTTTTGATACTATCTGCTCGCTTTTAATTTAAAATGCTAAAAGATAAATATTAGTTTAAACTGTACTTTGAACCTATGAATATAACCTTTGCATCTGGCAATGGTAAGTAAATCTGAAGATGAAAAAAACTGTGAGTATCAAAATCAAACAATTTTGGAAGGAAATGTAGCTTCAACAAAACCGCGATTCCTAAACTAGAACTCTAACCAACAGGAAGTGCTGGGAATTGCACTTTTAACCACTAAGTGGCTGTATGGCCTATATATTCAAACTATGCTTGGAGTGTAGTCTTGAATACTTTGGACCCGTATACATACCAACACATAAGATATGTCTCACACAAATTTGTGGTTAAAGAAGAGTACTAAAATGGGTCAAAATCTTGAACTTCTTTTTGAACCAAACATCTCTCCCCCAAAGGCACTCCCCGTCCCCAAATCTGAGTGCTAAATAAAGTAAACTTATGAAAAAACAAAACTACCTCATAAAAATAAATTTTATAATGTAAGTCCTTTATATGCATTGCAATTTTTTATATGCAAATTTACGGATGGTTAATTAATTCACTTGCCATTTTCCAATCGAACTAAAATTTGGCCGATAGACTCTGCCTGTGACAATGCATTCTATCAAGTTTTGTTGATAAAAAGATACTTCATAGTACAGAATCACTGGGGTTTTTATTCGTAGTGATCAAACGCTACAAAAACTCTATCCGAGCTCAAGATCGTTTAAATAAGTTGCAATTGCTCATAAAAGTTCGCAATGCTTACAAAAGATTTGCATTAGAAACTTTGTTTAATTTTTTTATTCAGACTAAATTGGCAATGTGTCCTGTATTACTGTAAAATGGTTTGGTTGGTTGGTTGGTTGGTTGGTTGTATTCAGATTATCTGGCACCGTCAGCAGCACGAGGGCTATAAAACGCCGAAACATTCGTCATTAGACAAGCCAACATACATTTACAAACACCCATGCCTAACACGGGACTCGAACCCGCAACCTCGCGGTCTAGAAGCTAGCATGCTAACCACTATACCGTTTGGTCAGCTGTAAAATGGTTTGAAATGTAGTAACAGTTAATTATCTTTCCGATTGAATTTTTTGCATATACATCTTTGTTGTTGTCTGTGGTAAAATAATTTTAAATTAAATGTACTTAAGAACACTCTGATAATATCTTATTTAATGTTAATAATTAAGTACATCAACAGGATAAATGACCTAGTTGTGCTTTAAATTTGCAGTATATAATATTCTGAATCTATATGAAAGAAAGAAAAAAAGAAGGAAAAAAACTAAAAAACACGCTTTAATAGAAAAGTGAACTAAAAAGTAGAAAATAATTTTAAATAAGTTTGAAATAAGAATAGAGTGATTAACAAGAAATATTTATTGTATCGTAAAAAAGCGTGGGGTGCTTAATGTCAATTGTTGTAAATATTTAATGACATATATTGGTAAAAGTAGAGCCGTTATGAAAATATCTTAAAAAGCACCCCACGCTTTTTTACGATAAAATAAATATTTCTTGTTAATCACGCTATTCTTATTTCAAATTATTTAAAATTATTTTCTACTTTTTAGTTCACTTTTCTATTATAGAGTGTTTTTTAGTTTTTTAAACTATTAATTACTTTTTTTGTTAACTATAAAAAAATTTTAGTTAATTTTTTAGTTAAGTGTACAAAACTCTCCAGTTGTCCCTGCCAATAGTCATATGCTTGTCTCAAATTTAAGTCATGTGTATGCCTTAGTACAAGCCGTATTACTTGGCACAAAACACTACCATGTCTCTGAATATGAAAAATCACTAATCCTGAAGATCCTGGTAAGGATAATGGGACTAAAATAACACGCTTTGTATAACCGTCGTTCCACGACAAATCTTTCAAATGGCACACCAGGGTTCAATTCCGGAGAAGGTTGGTTGATTGGAATTTAACGGCGCAAGGGCAACACGAGATAATCCTTGTGATAAAGCGACAAACTCATTGAATTATTATATTGTCATCGATCTTTGGCAAATGTGCAAAGTTTGAATCAAATCTGATCGCTCAAAGTAGAGCAAAATCAAGCCCAAAAGAGTCGGTTAGAAACATACAAGTGAAACTAATAAAAGCGTGTTAAAAAAGACGTGACTAGCAGCTAAAAAAAAGTTATAATAAATGCGTATATTTTCATTCATTATCATAACCAACTTTAACTGTGTGTATCTTTAAAAGCAGATATTATTTAGATGTCTTCGATAAAAAAATTATTAGAACCTTCCTGTGTATTAGTGGTTTTATTTAACATCCAATTTTGAGTAGATTTTATTCGATTTCACAACCAATAGAAACATGATATATTACTTATAAAGTAACTAAACACATTAGAAATTATAAAATATATGCAAATGAGAAAAAGTGACAACGTCAACTTTGGCAAAGTGCAGTAACAACAACTATGACAGAGGAATCCCAGATGAAATAAATATAGCTCATTCGTTAAGAAACTATTATAGCATGACGTTTATGGAATCAATATATAGAATATAACTTACAAATAAAAAGTGGGGTATTTATTTTTAAACTGCTCCTAATTGCCTACACGAAGAAAAGGAAGAACACAAAATGACAGCACGCTTGTTGTGGGGAGCAAAACCGGACGAAAAGCACAGTCAACTTTGGTAAGTCATAGCTGGAATGTCACGAAAAGAGAAATATTGGCCTGATTGGTGAGGTTTCCTCTGCAGATTTACACTTAATTCTTAAGTAGCTAAAATGGCCTTGACCTAGGTTGAGTGGAATGACCTAGAGGGAACGCGGAAGGATGCAATAATAAGACTTAGAAACACGAGAGGTGCTCTTCTTAATCGTCGCACCTTTGCAAAAGGTAGATTCAACGGGATGCGTTGAATTCGGGGATGGGATGGTGCGCGGTTTGAAAACCACTGTGGGTTAAACTTAAGTACATCGTAGGCTTGCCAGACGGCGAGAATCAGATTTTTGTTTCAGTGTCATGGTTGGTTTGTCGTTTTGTCGCGTTCATTATAATTTTGGAGACGGAGTAGAAAGGAGAGGGGAGGGGGGGAGGGGGTCACATTTTAACTATGATAAACTCCTTGATGAAGATCTTTTACGAGTACTTGATACAAAACTGCAATTTCCCTTTTCAGAAGCGTATGCATCCAACTGATTTTGTTTCAAAATACACATTGCCTTTTTTTGTTGCACACTTTAAAAGAATATATTTTGTCCCCCTAATACAACAAATAGATAACTACAAAAGCATAATTTGAAGGAAAAAGCATTTGGGAATTTTTCAAAGCATTGAAATCGTACTGCAGTTAATGGCTTTAATATTAATAAAGTATAAAGGGACCTTGATGCAGTTATCGACTTGAGGCATATAATAAAGGCGGTTCAGTCATGACTCATCGTGCACATACTTAAAAAATGGCAGTTTTGGAATAATATAGTCGCATCATTAAGATGACGATATTATCAGTCTCAAAGTGGCTTGAAATTTAGAAATACGACCTGAATATTTGAACTCCAAAGTAAAACACACATACACACACACAAAAAAAAAAAAAAAACACGAACTTTTATAAAATTATTCCGATGTTTGTATGTCCTTTTAAAGTTTAGGCTGTTGAAGAGCGTGGCAGATGGTGCTTTATTATACCTAAATGAAGTTCCGCACACATCTCATCTATAATATATTACAAAAATAGAAAAAAAATTAACTAAATTATAAAGGCATTTCTTAAAATTTGGTAAATAGAAATGTTAAGGACAACAATTAGACGACATACATTGAAAACTTTCCTAGTTAGCTTTCTTTAAAATCAAATATTTCCCTCACAATTTTCCCGATAAGGTTTAACCGGTAAAGTTAACCTGCTATAATCCCATCCGATGACAAAAATTTGATCTGATATTTTTTTTCCCTTCAAATGTAATTTTCCCATGGTTTAAAGAGTATGTATAAAACATTTTAGAAAGATACGCGGATTTGTATAGACTCTAAAAAAGTGCAGATTAGTTATGTTCATTCTGTATAAAATACGTAATTTTTGTACTAACTGAATCGTATTTATTTTTCTTAACTCTTACAATATAATATAAAGTAGCTTGTATCAGGTCATTTACATAAATTTCACAATTTTAGAAAAAAAATGGAATAATTAAATACACAATAAATCCATGAAACTTGCACTGTCAGTGACTATAAAGTCATTTTAAAAAGGTTCATTCATGCATAAGTTTCATACATGAAAATCATATGCAAAAATTTCTGAAGCCCCTTTTTTATTCAATTCGATAGACCGTTAGAACACAGTGAATGAGGGCTTATCCTCATAAATTTAAGCATTAAAAAGTGAAAATTTGGCATTAGAAATCAGAGACTTGTGAGTTTAACGCCAACGAGAATCAAACCACGACATTCCTATGAGCATTCTCATTCGAAATCTCATGCCCTAGGGCAAGGCTTCCGGTTTGTAGGGTACGGTCTCGGTCAAGGTTGCAGACGACAATCGGCATCGTCACCTATTTTCCAAACAGGGTTGCCTGGTGGTGTTGAACTCTGCTCACCAATATTATACATTACCCGAGCAAGGTCATAACTCAGGAGTTCAGTAAGCGAGGATTTCCTGCTTTTGAAACGTATGAAAAGTTCACAATATTAAAATGAGTGAATCCTAATTAAGTTAAATCTCTGCGTGGTAAAAAAAGTATAGTGTTTTTTGAAAGGTTAAATAGTGTGATCATAGTTAAACTGATGAAAAATTAAGCAACTCAAATTAAGTCTGAAAATGTGGCACTTTATGGACTAAGGTAGAAATTAATCTTATAGGCTAAACTTTATGGAAAAGGTTGGTTTTGGTTGACTTTGGACCAAAAAAAAATTTTATATATGTATTAAAAAAAATTTCCTTGAAACGTCATTTGCAAAAATATCAATATAATTTTTTAAATTAACTTTATTATCTTTGAACGCGGCAGTGTTCCACCCACAAGTGCGATGCCACCAAGTCCGAGGTGGCAAACATGCAAGTGTATGTTATGTTGACCGAGCTTAGCATTATGATCAATATTTCTCGGATGCTAATGGCACAATATTCCCCGGATGTTTTGAAGAAAAGTAACGTCTATCACCTTCAATGTTATCATGAGCACCGGCAGAATTATTTTCAGGTGGTAGCATATATGGTATCCAAGAGAGTGAAAGGTGATTAATTATTTTTTTAAACATGATTTTTCAATTGGCTGTCTTAACGAAACTTTAATTAATAAATATCAATTAAATTTTTTTACACATTAAATATTTTGAATCTTATAAAATACTTGCATTTCCAGTAGGTCATACAACTTTTCTCCATATAATTTTTAATTTCCAAAATCCAAGGGGTGAAAGTGCAACCCCTAGTACCTTCTTGGCGGTGCCCGTGGATGTTATTAATAATTATAATTTTTTATTGAAATGGTTTTAAAAATGCTTGCGTTTCCCCCCCCCCCTCCGTTTTAAAGCGTACGTTATGTAATATTGTAGAATCTTTCTTAATATAACACTAAGAGGTATCAGCATAAATACAATCAAATACTATTATAATGTTGAGCATATCATGTTTGAAATTATATAAATTTGTTTACTCAGTATTACAAAATGGAATTTTAAACAATATAAAATTAATAAAATGTATTTAAAAGGAAATTAATATATATTTTCAATGAAATTCTGCCTACATAACATGAGTAGACACAAATGTCAAATTATCTGATTAATTATATTTTTAATTTAGTACAGGTTTTATTAATTAATGTAACATTAATTAATAGATGAATCAACGTAACATTAATTAACAGAAAATGAATTTACTAACTGATATTTCTCCTAGTTCAAAAAGTGGACTATTATAAAAATCATTTTCCATTTTACGTAATTTTAAGTTGAGTTAGTTTTTGTTTTGTCAATTTAGTACTCAAAAGCAAATTTGGTAAATTATGTAAGAAAAAAGAAAAAAAAAAAAAAAAAAAGAAGAAAAAAATATTGATAATAGAAAACTAGATTTGAAAACTTTTAAGTTTGCAAATCTACTTTTTTACATAATTTGCTTCAAAGCGCTTCGTTGAAAGCAAAGAATTAACCAAAATTCATGAAATAATGCCAGCTTCATTCTTTATTTTAATTCACAAACAAATGTCTAGAACTTCGTATCATCTAAAAATATAAAGTTATGAAGTTCAAAATCTGTTAGCGTATCTTGAGATTTGGGAATATTAATTGAGAGAATAACTAACACTGAACCTTTCCTAAGGCATTGAAACCTTATAATCAAAAAATTTTATCAAACTTTCAACTGTTATAAATAAGCTTTAAATCACATACCGAATATTCTAGACCGTAGATCAATTTTATGTTTCACAAAAATTGGTGACCTTATTAAGAAATTAACTAAGCATCCAGAGCTTTAATAACTCAAATAAATTTAGACTCCAATGCAGTTTGCAATATAAACTTCAAAACTTATTCAAAGCAGCTATAAACTTTGGAAATATTGGTTAAAGAATAAAATGGAGTAATATGCTCAGGTAAATTCTAATAAAAATAGTCTAAATTAGTTGCTTGGCTAAAATTAATCACTCATCAATTCCTTAAGTGTGTATGCTAACTTCTCGGCAATCTTCCTTCCGAATATTTCTTCGCTCTGAATACCATCTGGTCGTTTACTCTTTTAAACTTCTTCTAGATAACCTATTAATTTCATCAGAGTGCACCTTCGATATGCTACACTAATTTCCAACACACCAGACGCTACTGATTGTTCCTAGGGAGAAAAAAAAATCTTAAAAACACGACCCTTACACTCCATTACTTTTTTTGTTTGCTTCTTCAGATACCTACTGTTTAAAGTGGAATGTCTTGAATAATGTAATAGAACGTGATTTATTCTTGTAACTACAAATCGCCAACATCCTGTTATTTCCTTAAATAATTTGCTTTTGATCCTGATAGTAATACACAGTTCAAATTGTTGGTCGTTGTCCTATTCCTGAGATTGAATAATAATGGGTAATTAATTGCTCTTCTTTAAGACATTTTTTTTTTTTTTTTTTTTTTTTTTTTGCTTTGAAGATTTTGTTCCGGTTACATCAGGTAAAATGTTTATTTTTAAACAAGGATCTGGATAAAAAGTTTATTTCTTATTTCTGAAAAGAGGCAATATTACACATAAATTATTTTTAAATGGAAAATTCCCGCATTTTTTTTTTTTTTTTTTTATTCAATTCTAAATGTTTAAAAAAGGCCATAAACACAAAAATTTATGCTCAATGCGCTTTTTCTTTTTTTTAATTTGCGATAAAGTTACCCTTTTAGATTTTAGCGATTTCATTCGGCTCGAATTAAATATGACGTTACTTGATCTCAAACAACTTGGCTTGAAACGCAGCAGCGGAAATAAGTTTTGCAAGTTTCTCGCAAATCGCGCCAACGTGTACGGAATATTGCAACTGTCTTCCAATCCAACGATATGTATTTGGCAAAAACCTCACGATAACCGTAGGAACGGAAGGAAATTTTGACGTCACAGCAATAGTTGAGTGTTTTGATTGGATTGGTTTTAGCTCGGTTTAGGGGCATTTTTTTTTTTTCTTAATATTTAAACAACTTATTTTTCTTAAGAACTTTTGTTTAAATATTTGGAATCAGAAAGAAATTCTTCATATATATATATATAAACTAATTTCACTCGTTTTTAAAAAATGCGGGAACAGTCCATTTTACCAGAACTCGTTTTTTGGTTAAAAATAGCAGGGTAGAGATCGAAAATAACAAAACTGTAAGTACCAAGCGGAGTTATGTGTTTTGTAACAAATAAAAGCTTGCAGTAAAAAATACGTCATTGTAAATAATTAAATATTTTTAAATTTCTTTATATATTTAATTATTTACAATGACGAATATATTATCTTCATCCACCTTTATGCAAACTTTTGATAGTAGGTGAAAATAAAAGTAAAAAAAAAAAATGTTTTCAAAATCTAATTTACAAGCAATGAAGTAATGTGTGAAACAGTTAGGCAAAGATAGGGTAAAATGGGGTAGAATATGAGCAATTTTTAATTTACTAATTCAAAATTTTTGTTGTTTTTACTTTGATATTGGTTTCTTTCGTTTTAATATTAATTTAAGATTTTATGTTAAAATAATAATTCTTCTCATTTAAGTTTTATACTCAGCATATTCTGGCGTGAGATAAAGTGGGTAATTACAAAAAAAAAAAAAAAAAAAAAATTAAATTGTTATTTTTACTTTTTAATATTTTATTTACAATATAACACTTCAAATTGTATACTAAAATAATGACTTCGTGTTATTAAATTGTGATTAATTGAAAACGTTACTATTTAACTTCCGATTTATGTCCATACAATCTTTCTAGGAATAATTAATAATTTCCGATTCAGTATTTGTCATAAGTTTCGCTCCTTCACTTTTTTATAATTATTTAATATTTGCACAAAAATTAGATATGTTTCTTTTTCTATATTTATTATATTAAAGTGTTTATTCAAATGCAATAAAAATATCAAGCAAATTTGAAATGTTTAGAAATTTTAATGAGAATTTCGGACACTTTCTTCTTATCCCTAATGTGCATTTAAATTATAGATGTTTATTAGCTTGTTGGGTTTCCATAATAAACCTCATTAATCTTTTGTATTAAAAAATTTTCTACGGTTTTTATTCAAGACTCATAAACCTTTACTCAGTGTTATCAGACAAGCTTTTTCTGAGTCATACATACTTTTTAATAGTACAAAAACTTAAAGCAATAAAGGGATGCCCATAAATACTCAAAGAAAGTTACCTAATTTTCAATCTTTATATTAATGCAATAAAATAACTACATCACTCCATATCAGCCAGTAAAAAGTTAGAAAATTTACTAAGTCTAATATATGTTCTTCATAACCCACTCCACCTTATGCAGAATAAAATAAAAACAAAGGATATAAGCATTTCTCATTTGTCTTGAAAAAATTCTATACAATCGTCAAACAGGAAATTTCTGAATATTTGGGTAGCATATTTTTTTTTTTTTTTTTTTGTGAAAGTACACATGTGAAAGAAAGTTTTTGTTTTTGAAAGCAGTGTTTTGTGAAAGAAAGTTTGCACATTCACATTAAAAATCTTTCTTATTATCGGGAAAATATTGAATGCAGCTAATTAAAACATATTGAAAAAGATAATCACAAATTGATGCGGAAGTGTGTGTGTTTTTTTTTTTTTTTTTTTTTTTATGAAAACTATTACCAGTTTTACTTTAGCTGACAAATAATCTACGCAACCGATGAGTTGGTTTAAGCAAAATTCAGTTTAGAACTAATTGTCTTTGAATAGTCGAATACTGTTTGACAAGATTTTCGTGCGAGCTCAACATATAAAAGGATAGATTTAAACGTTTGTGTAAAGAAAACATAGCTGCAGATTTGGGGGGGGGGGGGGGAGGGAGAAAAAAAAGGGGGGGAAATATTATCTCATTATTTTAATTTTTATTTTTATAAAGCATTAATTAATTAATTAATAATTTATCCGGAAGGTTTAGAGGTTTAGTAAACCATGGGCGCCACGATAATCCTGAGATAAACCTCTTAGAGTGCCAAACATTATGATGTTAGTTTTCTTCTTTCATTTTCTAAATATTATGCTAATTTTGTTTTATCGTAATCTGTAGAACCTTAAGTATCTTCTTTAAGGTTTGTGGTTTTCTTATAAATCGTGAATACTTTTTTTTCTTGAACATATTTAATGCAAGTTTTAAGACAATTTTCAGTTTTGAATAATAATGTAAGCTCCTTATTAAAATATAAAACCTCCTTATAAATTGAATTATGGTCCAACAATTAAACTTTCAACAACCCCAGTAGAACAAATCCGCTGGCCAATATAAGCTCGACATTGGTCAATCCCTATGCGGACCGTTGTAGATTGGCCGTTGCTACGGATTTTGACCTTCAATCTCGCTGAGTGCTGGGTAAAATATACTGGAAGTTTTGATATGTTAATGGCAGAATTTTCAAATTTAAATATAGTGTTACAAGAAAGGCCAGAGGGGTAAAAAATATGTATTGGGATAGTTTTGACACGTATTTTTTTTTAATTTTTAAATCGTGTATTTTGGAATGATGCTCGAAATTCGGCATGAACTTACCAATCACGAACCACTATTTACGACATTGGTCAATACCACTGTACTACCAAAAACCTAGGATATTCCCATTTCGGTAAAATATCATACCACACCTAAGAAAGTATCAAATCTCAAGGGGGTAGAGGGGGGGGGGGGGGAAGAATGTTTAAGAATTTTTTTTCATTAATTTAACATTAATTTTCAAGAAGTATAATTTTAATATTATTTTTATATTCACTTTTTTCATTCTTTTCACAGACAATTCCAATATTTGAGTTTTACACTTTCGATGAGTGGTGCTATACGGTTTATAAGTGCAATGCAACCACTTTATAACCCACAAGATATTATAACCTAAAAGATAAATCGCCAAATACGAGATGCATCTTCCCAACGCTACAGGAACATTTTCTTTTCCGATCTGGGTAACATCCGCATAGCCCACGGGATGTTAAAAAAAAGATAAGAAAATCTGATTCATTCTTTGCAATGCCTGGCTTAGAGGCTCCTCCTCAAACCTACCCAAGTCGACCAATTACCGCCAAATTTGCGAACCGGCAACCTTCATGCGTGACGTAGTAAGCACGTGGTCTGAAGCCACGCCCGAATTCCCGAGGCCGGTTTAAATAATAATTGAGCCCGTAAACTGGAACAAAAAACTTTCTGTCGTTGATCAGTGAAGACACAAGTTAGGAGTATTTCAGAAGATTCGGTTGAAAAAAAAAGTTTGAGGTAGGTAAGGAGATTCTTCGCAAGAAGTGTTACTTTAAGACTGTTGGATTACTTTCAAAATTGTGGATTTCTGTCTGGATATACTCTCAGTGGTAAGTTTTAGAATAACTTAGCTTGCAGAACATTGTTGACTAGTATGTTCTGAGCTTTTCGTTTTTTTTTTAAATTTAATATAAATTATACATCAGAAATATTTTTTGTGATATCCAGTAACTACTGAAATGGTTAAAAATGACTTTTAAATTTATTAAATTTAATTTAAAACTGATTTGGTATGACTTTATTTAGTTTTAAGCTTTGAATCATGCAGATATTTAATTTTAAATAGCCTAAAAATTTTTTTTGTTGGTCTACAAGCGTAATTTCAGTAGTTCTGGATACTATGGTAGCTCAAAAATTATTAGAGTCAACTTAATTCTAAAGTTCTGTAATGCCTGTTATTCTTTAACTTGTCATTTTGAAAAAATAATGTTATTTTCTTAACATTGCTTTCTTTGCTATAACTTAATTTTAAATAGAACTGGTTGTAAATATATACTAAGGACGCTTACTTCTTTTTTCAAGAATAGAAACATAAATATACATCATGGTATTATATTATATTAAAAGTGTGTGCAATATATAAAACAATAAATAGTAAAACAGTAAATAGTACGTTTTAACCAAAAATAATTAAAAAATTTATAGCAAATTTAATTTTAGTCATCCGTCAATATTAATAAACACTAAATTAAGAGTACATCTTTAATTCTTTGTCAATGAATGACAAATGTTAGAAGTTATTTGATGTTAAAAGCTTATTCTAAATATTGTAGATAAATCAAGGCATCTAAAGTTTAAGAGTATATGTGTCATGAATTAAGTACCTTTTAAGAAAATCTGTTACAAATTTTCTTTCTTTAATCATACAAAAAGAAAATGTTTGCAAGAGAATTAATAAAAAGTAGAAAATTTAGATAATTTATTTTGTTTTTTAAAGTTACAATATACTGTAAAGTAATTTTTCTTTAACTTGAGGCTATAATTATTAGCTCAAAAATTAAAATATATAATACTTTTCATATCCTTTCTTAGATATACATGAAATTGAAATAATTTTCTTTTCCTTTTCCTCACGAAATATATTAATAATTACCTTAAAGTTAATTTATAGTATTTTTTGACAATTATTTTGCCTGTTTGAAAAAAAGCGTTAATGTGAACTTATTCTCTCTATCTATTTTGATATAAATTTGATGCATTTAAAATTTCATACACTTTAATCCAATAAATTATGTAGTTGTTCTTGCATTCCAAATGTACAAAAATAAGATCCCACATTGTTTACTTCTAGTACTCAACAGTATTATTATAGTGACTTTATTATATCTATAAATTATTTTAAAGTGAAATTTTGAGGCACAGAAAAAAAAATTAAAAATTCGCAAAGCTTTATTCACGCCTGTTAAAAATTAACTTAATGGTTATTAGACAAACGACTACAGCTTACTTTAATTATTCCTCTACCATACATATATATATATATATATATGTATATATATTTAAAATATTACCTTCGTAATCCTTATACTTATTTACATAACAATCAGCATAACATGAGTAAATTAGCTTTTATTACGAAGCACATCCTTGCAGTAAGGTTTTATCGTTTTCGTCTGCACATAAGCAAACCAACCCGTAATGTTGTTTCACCGTTATGAGAGTATTCTAACAGAAAAACTACCATTCAGGAAGCAGCAGTTTCTCTGCGCTTAGATGAAGGAGATTTCCTCAACTAACGGCCAGCATTATATAATAGACTAGTATATTTTTGAACCCAAAATCTATCCAAAACATATTTTCTAGTTATAACAGGATAAAATGAGTCATATATTCAAGTTTTCAATAAGAATTATTTGCATTTTTCTTTAAATTGCACATCGATAAATGTGTGTGAAATGTGTGCTTGATTAGTAGCAATATATTTTGTAAAGACTAAATATGTATTGCTGTTTTTATGTTAGTAATTCGAGGATTAAAAATAATAACTTTTGATTACCATCATACAAGTATTAAAATTATATGCATTGCTATACTGTTATAACTATTAAAGCATTCATGATTTGGTGCTAAATTTCGGCAAATATTGCAATTAAGAAAATATTAGTAGTTTGAGGAAAGGAAACTTGATAAGTACTGTCTATGTAATTTGTTATGTTAGCGTGTTTTTTACCGTCTATTATATGGTGAATTACAAAATAACATATTTTCCCAAGTATTTTTAAAACTTAATTTTTTTTCATAACATTGTAAAAGTAAAGCCAGATATTTCTGGATGTTAGAATTCTAGTGGCTTTATGTGGATTTGTTTAGATTTTAAATAGTTCATAAAAAGGTAATACATAAACTTTTCACAATTTTTCTTTAATATTTTGATTGATTTCTAAATTAAGAAAGCAGCTTGGTTATATAGCAATTTATATCAGAAGTTTTCTTATAATATATGAAAAATGTCAGGGTATTAGATTAATTTAAGAGTCTTTGCCTCATATTTTGAATTTCGAATGTAAATAAACTGATTTGACATTTCATCTTTTAAATATTTAAAGCATCTTCGATGTTACTAAGTGCTGGAATAATTAATAAATGAATGACCTTGAAAGTACTTCTTATGTGACCTGAATTCATAATTAATAAATAAAGCAATGATCTTAAAAATACTCTTATGTGACCTGAATTCAGATTTAAATTAATGAAATCTCGTATGCAGTTTACCATACTTTTTTAATACAATGTTAAATGTACTAAATGATTCTACTAAAGTATTTTTCTGGGATGAGAGACTAATATCAGTTATGCAACAACATATCAAAAATTATACGTTTTATCATTAATTGAATGTTAATTGCGAATCATTGATTTTTTGTGCGCTTGGATGTAATCTTATGATATTTAACCTGTTACAGAGCATAGAGTCTATTATGATAAACGAACCAATGAGATTATGTAGCAATTTTCAAGGGTGGATTAGAGTTAGCAAGTAACGGGGGGAGTCTCCAATGTAAATAATATACACTATTCATTAGACAAATACAGTTTTAAATAATTAACAAAAACAATGAAATATTCTAAATGTTACAAATATTTAACATAGCTCTACATAAATTACTATGAGGTCGTTTGTAACAAATTTAGTAAAAGGGGAAATTTTTTTTCTAAGAATGCATTTTAAAGTTAAAGTCTGTCTTTTTGAGTGGGTTAATCTAAAAATTCTACGGACACAATTTTAATCGGATTTGTACAGAAGAGAAAAATGGTTACTCCAGTATTTTTCTGCTATGAATTATACTTATTTATTGAGTTTCCTAAATTTAAGTTAAGTCTTCACTAGCCCGAGTTGACGAAGTCTCGTCAGGTTTTCGAAGCAATAGAATATACAGGTGGTGGGGATCTATGAGCTTTATGCTTCGGGTTTTTAATTGACAGGTAATTTTTTATTCAAGCTTATGAGGTATATCAGTTTGTGAAGGAACCTTACTATTGAGCTTGGACTAAACCGATTTAGACTTCATGAAAACTTTTCATCCATAGAAGGTGACCTATGAATGATGCATCAGTTAATTACAAACAACTATCGGTTACGTCATGGATAAAAAAAAATGGTAATACTTTACTAACTCTTTTGATTTCACTGGATTAAGATCAGAAAAATGAGACCCCTTTCCCGTCTTCTAAATTCTTATTCAATGTATTTCACCACAGTTGTAAGGTAATTAACCGCCATATTTAATCACTTGGAAGTTATTTGATAATAAGTATTGTTGAGTGAACTTAAGAACTAAAGTAGGAAAAAAAGATGTTTGGATTATAAAAATGAGAAAATAATTCTTCTAGTAGACAGGAAAGAAGAAAGACAGTAGGCTATAAAGTTATTTATTCACTAAAATGAAAATGACGGCTATACAACTAGTGCCAGTTCAGAGCTAATATTTTAATAATGTATAATTTCTAAAATAGAATTTTATTAAATTGCAGTTGAAATGAAATTTATAAAATTGAGTTGACTGTATTTATCACTAAATTCCCCTTTATTAAACTAGTATTGGTGATATTAAGATGAATTTTTTTTTTTTTTTTTTTTTTTTTTTTACTAATATCAAACAGTGCACGTCAGCTATAGGACAAATTTATAGGGGGAAGAGACAGAAAACAAAAAAAGTTCGTTTCTATCGTTAACTATGTAAAGTAGTTGCCTGCCTTTTCGGGATTCATTAATTAGAAAATTTGAAGTTCACTTTCAATAGCGTTATTTGTGGTGAAAAATAATGTGTGTTAAATATAAAAATTAGTGTTCTTAGCCCCTAAAGTGCCAATTTTGTGAATTAACAAAGTGTGACAAAAATATTTGTTTAATGTTTTCTATTTAACCCCATAAAACTCATCCTATTAGACTTTTAGCATCTGGTACTTCGATACATAAATTTGAATTTGGAAATTGACTGATTGTTATTTTGTTATCTCAGGACCTATTGTTTACTATGTAAAGTCAAATAAAAATCCTGAGTGATCCACTATTAACAGGATTTATGAAAAATCGATAGTTCACGAACCCTTAAGAGTAGGAAGGCATGGTTTTACAAAATGCTCAGAAAAGAATTTGGTATTTTACTATCAATGAACGAAATATTCACTTTTTTCATTAACAGATGGGGCTACAGGTATACGTGAGCCGCAGCCTTATGCCATTTCGAAGGGTTGAAGGCTGTTATTCATTCAACTACGATTTAAAACGTATTATGTTTAAAAAAAAAAAAAAAACGATTTTTTTCTGAGCAGTTTTGTGAAAACCGCATCCTTCTTCACTCAAGCGTTAATAATCGATTTTTCAAAAGGTCTTTTACTTCAGGATCACTTTTGTTTTATAATTATTTGTCCTCAGACGTGAACCCCCCCTCCTCCCTTCTCCTCTCCTACCTTCCCCTTTAAAATACTACCTGACAGGTGATAAAAAAAGGAAGTATTAGGAACACGATATAGAAAAGTAATAAAAATTCAATCGTAAATGATACATATATTAAGGAAAATAAATCATCATCAATTATATAAATTTTTGATAACTGCTTTTTACTTTAATTAATATCCAAATTAAATCCTCTATGAGATTTTATTCGGATATTAATTAACGTAATACTTTTTATCATGTTGATAAAAACTGTTCAATGAATAAATAGGGCAAAGGAGCTCTGAATGTCAAAAACCCAGAAACGAAGTCGAACGTCCAGCCATCCAGGCAAAGTTAGTGGTTAAAAAAATAACGAATGTTAAATTTAGATAGTTATTAATAAAATTACTGGTTTGGGACGCATCAAGTGCACTGAGCAACTGATACCAACACTCATGGCTCTATTTTTATTCGCCATTTGTGAGTGGAATTAAAAGCGGCCTCTCATTAAAGTTCACAGCAGTTATCAAGATGGTGCCTTGTTCACGGTTCAGTGCTCAAAGAAAATGTTCAAAGTGCTCTTAAGTGTGACAGCATTACTCCAGATATATCAAATGTTTTCGCTCGAGCAAACGCGCTGTCTGACAAGAGACGGTGTGAACTTGAAATGAAAAGAGGGATGAACCTCGAGATGTGAAAAGTAATATCTTACGGGAGCATCCTGTTATTCTGGTGAGTTCGATGAAGCATATCAAATGAGGAACTAAAGAGGTAATATTTCGCGATCAGGGTCAAGTACCGTTCTTCCGAATGCTTCCGGGAATAGAGTTGACGGATGAAAATTAACAAATGAGGTGAAATAGAAGTTGGGATTCGAACACTGATTGTCCTCTTTCGGTTTTAAAAAGAACTCAGCTGTACAAGTAAAACTATATTTCTTACTTTTTCACATTAAAATTAGGCGGAAACGAGAGGATCAGTGCGCAGGTTCTGTATTTAAAATTGCTTTGATGAATTACTTTTTTGAAAGTTCGTCAGAGTTGGATACTGAATTCTATTGTTGAGATACATAAGATTCCTTAGGTTCCCTCAGCATGCTTAAATTAAGATTTTCTTCTTACAATAGCTCTACCATATACTGTATACTATCAAAAATTTCCACAATTTTCGGACTTTTTAATTTTGAAATTCGATCTTCAAACAAATAAAACAATGTGTAATTGGAAATAAACTATTCCTCTGAAGAGCAAATCTTAACCGTAAAACTGTTGAATCATTTATCAATTTTGGTTTTATAAAAATAAAGAAAAAGAGCCAACAAAAAATAGTCCAGAAATAGTATTATAAGACATCTTTTTTTTTTAGTTGACAGACTAGGAATACTAATTGCTTATTTATGAAGTATGGTTAGTCATTTATTTTGAAGTTTTTTTGGAGTAAGGTCTTCTCGAGGTTCATACATAGTCGTAACATTTTAACAATAATAGTATATACTCACGAGTCGCGCTTTTTGACAAGGAGGCCCCTACATCTTAACAAGAACCTCTTTTTTCCCACTCACGAAAGGACACAGAGTCTTTTAATATGCAGCCAATGGTATCACGAGGTCTGTGTATGTTTTGGGTAATCAAGAATTAACTTGAAAGATTTCCTTCAAATCATAGAATAAGGGGCTATTTTAATATCTACATATTTCAAACGGACAGACGCAAACTTAGATATAATTATTTTTCATAATGCTTTAATGGGATTAGGAATTACAAAGATAAAATCGAAAACACATCCAGTGACATAAAATGAGTTTATAAATTGCTTTTAAGTTTAAATGAATTTTTTTTAAGTTTAAATAATTACCATCTCGTGCCGAATAATAATAATAATAAAAAAATAAATAAAACGAGACTACTCTCAAGACATATTATGGTACGTAGTTAGAGAATAACATATAGTCAATTAACGAGAATTCGGTTTTCAGGTAGCTAGTAAAATGTTGGGTTTTTTTTGGGGGGAGGGGGTAATATCAACTAGATACGGTACTTTTAATTATTCCCAAAATAACTGTTAAAATTAATAAATAGAAAAATAAGAGGAAAGAAAAAATAGTAATATGTGCACATCTCATTTAAACAGTTTCTGTTTATCTAGAATTAGCCTAAATAATAAATATGTGACAAGAATAAAGTGTGTGAAAAGTTCAAATTTAAATAGTTTTTAGTAATTAAAATTCTTCTACAGATTTATAGATTTTTATATGAACATAAAACTGTATATTTGTGGTGCAGTGAGTGAAAAATCGTAAAAATCTTTACGGCGTTGTATCTACTTCAAACTAAAAATACTCAGTTCGACCATTATTTTGCAGTAAGTGATTACTTCTAATTCAAATTTAAGTCAACATGAAAAGATTCAGGTCAACTACTGCGGGTAGTAGTTCAAAGTAAAAAAATAACCTCATCAGCTTCATTGCTATCCAAATTGTTAATACTTTGATTATGTAGATTAGCTTGAATTGCATATTTGACCTCATATATTTGTGCGAACTTTAAATTCCTCTCCAGCAAAAGATATTTAACATGAAACTATTTTTTACAAGGAATTTGACAGTTGGAGCAACCCTTTGTGTTAAATCTTTATGGTACCAAACAATATATATATATATATATATATATATATATATATTTACCTCGGTAAACCGTTTCTTTTCCATTCATTTGTCTCTGTCCGTTATTTCTCTGAATTTGGTATCAGTAAAATGTTTTTCTCTTTGCCTCATTATCACAACCAAATCTCTGCGTTTTTTACATGTCTCGATTTACCAACTTCTGAATTGCCATAGCTTTGAATTCGAGACCAGTAAAACTCAACTCTAACTACATCATCAACGTTTTGAGAAAGTAAGGTACTAGACTACACGAACAGTCTCAACACGGAAGATAAAACATATTACTAATCTATCCGTATATGAATTATGATCGCACTGAATTCGTCCCTAAGCAAGCCTTTGCCTCGTCAGTCTTTTTCGATAAAGATAAATTGGGCAATCTTCCCATTTCGGACAAAGACACAGAGCCACACCTACGGCATCTGGTGTGAGAATTGCGATAGAAATTACGAATGTCACCAATCTACCCATATCTGGATTGTTATCGCATCACTGAACTTGAACTGTGTCCAAGGAAGCCGATCTCTTCCTGCCTCATCAATATTCCAGAGAGATCTCTTGGCTCTTGATGGGCGATACCACCCATATCTTCCACTCTAAAGTAATTGATGTTTTCATTGAAAGGCCAAGCAGTCTCTGGAGCAGGGGACTCTTCTCAATGTGGAAGAGATCGTTCCCACCCTCTTTCTTCATTTTTTCTTCTTCATCTTCATCCTGGGTAACGAGGCCACATCCGCATATTTGGGAAACTGTCTTCCTAGTTCTAGAAACCGGTTGACCGAAACCTCGGTTTCGGTTGATAGGACAAGCCGCATGCGCACTAGGCCAAGGCAGTCACGGGGGAAGAAGGGGGCAAAAATAGATGCTGACCGGTTTTTTTAAATTTTTTATTTCGGAAGAGACCCTGACATTGAATTAGTTTGTTCGGAAGGTGCTTGAGTTCACTCAAAGAAACACAAAGCTCGGATCTATTAGGAGGAATCTCTTTTCGTGATGAAGAAAAGTAGGTTACATTTTTTATTGGACTTACCATCTTAGGTAGGGGCAGTCATTTCCAATTTTCATTAGAATCGGTCCTAAATTGACGAGACAGTATATTTCAAAATAATTAGATGAATTTCTTTAGTTATAAATTATTATATTTTTTGCGTTTAATTTAAATATAATTTTTTTTTTCGAAATGGATTTGGAGTATTAATAGTAATTTCCGGTTATATTTATTATGATTTGAACAATTTTCATAAAATTGAAATTCACTTGTTTATCTAGTGCATAATTTTTGTAATCGTTTTTGTTCCATTAGGCATTTTCATTTCAGCTTATTTGATTCAAGTAACATTCGTCAATCTCTGGTAAAGGCCATTAATAAACATTTAACAAGCACTTTTACCTGTGACATACAATTCAATGCCGGTAGAAACACATAGAATGACATTGTACGTGTACCTGTATCGTCACTTTTATGAGTAAAAGATTTTTCTCTACGATATATCTCCCCCTTTAAATTTACAATATTTCACTGAAATATTTCACTTTAAATTTACAATATTTCTCTACAAAGGAAGAAAGATATTACTTTCAGAATCGTAGCTTCTCCAGATTGTTTCATTCTTTGGTGATATACATTCATACTTCCCTTTTTCATTTCACTATACTAATTCTTTTTAATTTGTTATTAGGTGCAATGTTTAAGCTTTGGTTGACCATGACGGTGGTGGTGGCCGCAGTATACGCCGCGGCACCATCTACCTCCTCTTCCACTAGCACCAAGAGAGAAGATCCAAACAACGGCGGCAATTCTCAGGGTGGACAGCCCGTCTACTCACCTTCCGCCTCCTCTAACAGCTACAGCAGTGCTGCCTTCGACTCTCAAGACGCAGGCAACGCCTACAAGGCACAGCAGCAGTCACAAGGCAATCTCTACTACTACTACTATCCAGTACAGGAGAAGGGCCAACAGGACAACGCCTACGCTAGCTCATCCACTCACAATTACGCGACTGCTCCTGCCAACTCCAATCCATACGAAGGTCAAGACTCATCCCAGACCAGCTACCACGCGTCTCAAGGCAGCGATGCCTATGCATCTCAAGATGCAGCCTACGCCAGTGCAATTAACCAACTCAATCAGTATGGGCTCGGAAATGGCTACTCATTGAGCGGTGGAGGAGCAAATGCTTTCGGAGCCTATGGAGCTGGTTCAGTACCAACTGGATACGCTGCAGCTGGAGTCCCAGCTTCTGCCTATGGAGCTGGAGCAATTGGTAGCTACCCGGCCGGCAGTGCTGCAGTTGCCAATTACGCACCCCAAGCCTCAACCCTTGCCCAGTATGCTGCCCAACTTACTGGATACGGAAGCGGCGGTCAAGGTTATGGAGGAGCATCTGGATATGGAATGCAAGGATATGGCACCCCAAGTAGGAGATATGGTCTTGGAAGCTTGATCATGCCTATGTTGGCTCTCGCTGGATTGACCATGTTGGTCCCGACCATCACCAGCAACTTGGGAAGTAGGACCAAGAGGTCCACTGATCCTCAGCAGAGTCCTCTCACCATGATCACCGAGTACAAGGATAAGCTGGAGAGATACTACTCGCTGTACAGGACCGCTGTGGAAAAAGAAGAATGCATGAACAGGATCATCTGTGAATTTGGAAGTGCTGTAAGCGATGTTAAAGGAAAGGGAGCAGTCGTCCTGTAAGTTTTTAATTTTATAACAGCAATTAGCAATAGAACTAAACTTATATTTATCGATTTAGGGCTCATCATTATTGACTAGGTTATAGTTTAGTCAAATAAGTTAAAAGTATTTAAATCTTAATCACGATTCTCGAGTGAAAGTTCTTAGTAAACTGCACCCGAAACAATTTTTATTATATTATATACAATGTATTGTTGTTTAAAATTCAATTAGAATTCTTTTTAAGAAATCGGAATGGAAGTTGGTAATTGGTCATAAAGTTCAATAGCGACTTTGTTTCAGAATTTATTACCAGGTTCATTTAAATATTTTTAATATATTTCAAATCATACTTAAATTCATAAGACACCCATATAAGACGGTAATTATTATTTGCTTGCTTGAATTAAAGTTCAATCAGTATATGTATTTTAATATATATATATATATATCTTTAAACAACTTTTTCAAAAGAAAGTCTATTAATCTGATATTTGTGTTCATCATTAAGAAACTGAAAACTTTCCGTAAAAGTATCTTCACTTATGTACCTAAAACATATGTACCTAAAACATATTTTCTCATTTCAGCGTCCTGGAAAAATTGATCCCAAAGCACATGAGACCGAAAATGAATGTATTCAAAGCTGGAGCTCTATCACCAGAAATCGGAAAATGCAAGAAACTCTTCAAATGCTGAACGGGGTCAATTCATCGAAACGGACCGAGAAGAAAAGATGAATAGAATGAACATTTATTTTTAAACTATTATCAGCACCGGCCAAGAAGATAATTAAGATTGTCCAATATCCAAATGGCAATTTTTTCTGATGTCGTCCTTAATTCCATCCTTTTCACGTATTTAATTCGTCTTCAACGACTCAATATCAGCGTTCAGCTAATGCTCAGGAAGCAAAAAACTTAAAGCCTGGTGCAATCAACTTCCACAGTTGATTGACTGTCTAGTTTTGCTGTCGCTTTATGAGGACATTTCTTCTTTTGGCCGTAATAGTATATATTTAAATACTATTCTACAATCAGTGCAAAGGCTGCCGGGGTAGCTATGATTTCAGCAGCAAAAACATTTTGTTGTTGATTTCATATCTCCTTGTAAAGTGATTGTTTGTATGTATTTTGTTCATATTAAGAACAATTTTATGTTTTTTATTGTATGTCTTAGAGTAAGTAGTATCTATATATATAAAAAAAGGAATTTGACGATTTTGGACGGTGAAATTTGTACAAGCCTTGTTGTATTTTTTTTCGACGGGTGTTGTAATGTAAGGCTTCCAATTGAGATGCTATTATATATATAAATATAATGCATATCATGGAAAATTACATGCTTATATCTTATCAACTGTATCATGTTTTCTGAAGTTCGGTCCAAAGGGTAAAGATTATATTTATATTGCATAGGTGTATTTCAACTAATATATTTTGTAGTATTGTTTAAAGTTCCTTGTTTAATTTTTTCTTTTTAACACTAATATATAAATAAAAATAAGCTTAACTTTGTGACATTACAATTAGTCTAATACAGAAGTATTATGTGTGCAGTACCAAACAAAAGTAACAACTTATTTTCTCATTAACACAACCACCTTTCTTAATTTGCATTGAATATTAACTTTCCCAGGTAAATCTACATTCCTTCGGATTCGCATTCTCCCATCATCGCAGTACTTATAAACTAAAAAAGAACTATATAAAGTCTGGAACTTTACTAAATTAATGTCTTAAAAGCATAGCTAAAATTTTAATTAACTATCATGCTCGAAGTTGAGTATTTTTGTTCGTTGAAAGAGCTTTGGTAGAGTATAAAATATTGCCTATAACATATGAAATTATATATTAACCTAGAGGTCAATGAAAAGTCACCACTACTGCGTTGTTTCTATTTATTCTATCTTCATTTCATTACTGATGTGTACATGCTATTTGTTTGTTTTGTTCAAGAAAAATAAATAAAAGTTTTGACAATGCATTTTTTATTTGGAGTACTGAATCACTGATTCGTGAAAATCTAGGTCCTATCTATCACACTGGTGGGCCTCAGTACATGGGTTGGGAATCGCTGTACTAAGGCACTCCTTGTAAAGGGGGGCATGTTTGAAAAATATGAATCTTAATTCTTATATATTTCTATTGGTTCTAGAATTATAAAACTTAGAATACTAATAGCTATTAGCATATATATACAGAGCAGAAACTCACCCCACTCTGTAAAGTCCATAAAATCAAGAATAATCAAAAAAGATTCAGATAATCAAAAGTGACTATTGAAAGAAATGTGCTATACATTTTGCAACTCAAAAGTTGTGGGAAATGTGCATCAAATTGATTCTTTTACAAGTTCTATTTGGTGAAGGATCCAAATTAATGGATCAGAAACAACAGTTTGTGCCTTGCATACGATACAATTTCAATTCAATTCCCAGCGTTAGAGCTACATAATTTCTTCTTTTAAAAATAAGTAGATATAACATTAATTGTATAATCCAAGTAGGATTTATTATTTCGAGACTTCTCCCATTTGATGCATGAAACACAAAGAAGTTTCCTTTCAAGATAATTCTCTTAATGCATTTATTCTTGGAATTGAGACTACTAGAACAGTTTAGGTGTTACAAAAGTTTTTGCACGGTACAGGGGAAGATGGGGCACAGTGGACCTAGGGGCAGAGTGGTCCACCCTTTATTAATTTACTTATATTTAACATTTTAAGATTCAAATTAAGGCTCATAGATGGTATCATGAGCTAGTTTTACATAGGCCTAAAAAGCTCACGTTCATAGTAAAATCAATAATTTTATCAAGGTTTGATGTTTTGTGCTCATTAAAGTAATTTTTCAAGCAATTTTTTAATCATTTCCTGAGAAAAGAAACAGTAGACAAATAGTATTGAATAGTTGTTTTTTAAAGCTAAGATGTTCTTGTTTTTGATATCTAAAGAAAATTTGCAAGAATGCAATTTATGTATAATTTTAGTATGATTATTTCTTCCTCATCAGCATGGGGCACAGTGGTCCATGGTCAACTGCTCCCGAGAGACAAAATTTTCAGCATGATTAAAAAAATCTTTACAAAAAAAAAATCTACTGATAGCTAGTTCAGTTTTAAATAAAAATGGAACAAAATATGTTGGTTTAATTGTTCCATAATTCTGTGATTAGCAACTAACAGGAATATGACTGCACAATGAAATTATTTTTGAAGACCATGAATTGTAACTGACCAACTATCATCTCAAGAAATGGACAAAGATATTCACAGACCAAGTAGTAGTAATTAATCTGTAGTACTTCAAATAAATGAAGCCAGTACTATCCAAACTCCTGAAGAGGTTTGTCCATTCCCTATAGCAGGAGCTCAGAAATAGAAACGAAAGGAAGACAAAAGGCAGAGTTCATACTCAATCTATGGTAGCAAAATTCAGGAGTTGCTAAGGAGTAAAGTACATTACATTCAGGAGTTAACAAGAAAAAAAATTACATGGTTTTACCTATATGCGCCTGGTTGATTAGAATTAAAGCGCATCAGAAGTTGCTAAGGAGTAAAATACAGTACATTCAGGAGTTGAACAGGAAAAAAATTATATGGTTTTTCCCTATATGCGCATGGTTGATTAGAATTAAAGCGCATTTTTAAGGTTTTTTAAGCGCCTAAGGTTTTTCTTTAAGGCCTGTAGAGACGAAGCGCATGAGAAGTAGACTCTGAAGTACAGTAAGAATTTCGGATTTCAGAGACGTTTTATTGAGAAAAAAAACGCTACGTTTTAAGGTTTTACTAATCTTTTTATCCTTTGATGATTATTTTTCAGGAGATAAAAAGAAATATCAGGAGTTATAAGGGCACTTATTAAAAAAAAGAGCAAATTTCAGGATGTGTATGAACCCTCAAAAGGGGTCTTTAAAAATATTAACAAACACCCAGTTAACAATACATGAGAAAAAGAAGTAACGAAAGAGGCCATTATAATGGAAATAAAACAAGAGAATGACATTACATGATTCTTAAAATTCCATTTTCAAAATTTAATGTTTACTGATTTTGTTTACATTTTTTTGATAATTACAAATATTTTTTTATAATCTGATAACAGTTTGTTATATTTAAACATTTTCATTATGTCATCATGCATAATTAAAAAATATATATTTATTAAAAAATCCCATTTATACTGTGCATGGTTCATACAGATTTTCAAAATAAAAAATAAGGACTTAGTTAATTTTTTTAAGGACTTGGATTTTTTTTTTGGGGATTTATACGATGGGGAGATATTGAATGAAAAGAAAACTTTAATGCATATTTAAGGCGATTTCAGTAGGGGTATTGCATTTCGTTGGAAAGAAAACACAAATTTTGCATTTTTTCAGAAAAGAACAGGAAGGGTACTATTTTCAAAGAAAAAGGACACTATTTAAAAAAAAAAAAAAAAAAAAGGCAGGGTGAACAAAAACACTTTGAATGATCTCTCAATTTTGCTAGCATGGTTGTTTTGATTTGGGAAAAAATAAGCACTTTTAAGGACTTCTTTAAAAAAAAAAAAAAACTTTTAAGAACCTTAAATTTTTTTTTGAGTTTCTAAGGACCGTACAAACCTTGCTGTGTAACTAGAGGTTGGTCCACTGTGCCCCAAGAAGTGGACCAGTGTACCCCGGAGACAGGGAACAGTGGTCCACTCCATAGTCACATATAATTTTTTTTCTTTTTCCTTCAAATATATGAATTGAAAATTATGTTCTTAAGCAATTATGAGATGAGAAGAAAAGTTTGAAGAGTATGCATGAATTATTATTTTCATGTGAATTGACTTTTCCATTTAAGTAGAAAACAATAAAAACTCTAAAAGTGGCCTCGTGTTCCCCCAACCTTCATTTAAGTCTCTCTGTGCCATAAAAAAAATAACACTACAAAACTATTATGCATTAAACTTTTTTGTTTCCTACCATGGATTAAGCTGTGAGTACTTTTTTAGCATAATGCTAAAGAACTTTCTTAAATACTAAAATTAGAAAAAGTTATTTAGCTAATTTGCTAAAACATCGAAATTTGCAAAATGATAATTTTTGTTACTTCAAAATTGGTTGTTACGATAAAAGAACAAATAAGCTAAAGTAGTAAATTTCTAATTCCGAGTTCATACAGCTTTTAAAAAGTAAAAAATAAGTAGTTTATAATTATTTTTTAAGAACCATTCAAAAAAGTTTAAGGAGCTCTTATAATTTGCAGCGATAAAAGATGCTGCAACTATCTGGGGCCACATAAAGGAAACCTTATTGTTTTCATACATATGAATCAAAACATTTTATGAATAAAAAAATTGACAAATAAACTTGATTGTTCTCAACTTCTCTATGTATGGTAAATTAAATGGTTTGGTAAATGTGTAAACTATAATAATTAAAAGAGAAAGAGCCATGAAAATAGAAATACAATTTTACTGCGAATTGATATTTACAATGGTTTTCATCCACACAAAATGTAGATATGAGCATGCAACGTCCGAACTTAGTACTACTGGCAGAGACACCATTGCGGGACAGTCTTGCAAGAAGTAATCATGAATCTATAAGGGAAAAACAAATATCTTATTATAATTAAAGCTAAACAAAGTATATTTAAATTCCAGTATTGTCTATTGGTATTTTTCTATTAGAAATTACATCATAATTTACTACCATTTTAACAATTATTATAAATTCCGCAGGGCTATTGAAGTAGCCATTGTAAAATTATATTAAATTTCGATGCAAATAATTCTTAAAATGTGATCCTCGTTGTCTTACCTGATGAATAACTTTATTGACCACCATTTACAGGAGCATCCACTTCCATTTCATCTTCATCATCTGCAATGTAACAATTGAGCAATATGAAATCATGATACCATTGAAAGAAAATTAATAATATTGTTATCTTCCGGATACATTAGAATAATATATTTAGGACAATTGAGGAACTGAAAAGCAAAGGGGTCTAAGTGACTTTTCTCCACTTTTGAGAAAATACACTTTACACCATCTTATTTATATTTAGTTCTATGAAAACGAGTGATATCTTCATTCCAGAGGTTAGTATTTGAACAACAAATAATTTCCATACAAATTCAATATAAATAAAAAAAAAAAAAATTTTAAATGTATTTTCTCAAAAGTTAAGAAAAGTCACTTGTACCCCTTTGCTTCTCAGGCCCTAAATTAATAATTTCACAAAAGTTTTGCTTTCTCATCCATCAGAATCAGAAACAACGTACATAAAATCTAATGCAGCAAAAATTATCATCACACCTGAATGTTTGGGGAAGTCTGAACGTGCACAGATACTGTGGTTGTCAGACTGTAGACAAGCACATACCTCCTTCCTTCCTCCGACACAAAATTTCAATTCAGATATGCATCAACCTCAAGAATGATTGAAATTCTGGTCAAAAAAGCATAACTTTACATTGTTTGATGAACTATAAAAACTATCATTTTCAAGCTGTTCTCGTCTATGAGGTAGGATAAGTGCAATTTTTTACTCTTTCAATTGAATTTCAGCTTGAATTTTGCAATCCAGGAACTTATCTTTAAAAATGTCCAGTTTTTTAACACAATTTGAGCGCCATATTTCCTTTGGCCACTCGCATCAACCAAGGAGCTTCCAATTTAGAAACTTAGATATCGTAACTGGAGTACAATTTGTTATCTTCAGTTTCTTTTGCAGAGCCATCAGCAATTGATTTACTCTTAAACAAGGTTCCCACTGAAATCATAGATTGAAAATCAATTACTCTTCAAGGATTTTTAAAGACCATTGAAAAAAGATTTCCTGCCTTAGGTCTTCAATGTGTGACTTAACAGCTGCTTTGTCCAGAGCGTTATTATCAAAATCTTTCATGCACAATTTGCATTTTGCCTTATAAACAGACTATGATGATGGTCTTTGATTTTTTGGCTTGCAAATAATGAACACTAATCTATCATGTTTGTCTCACAGAGTACAGTGTGTAACTAAAACCATTCGATTTCTACTCCACCAATCAGCAAATACGAACCAAACGATGTAAAAGTTGATGCATGCTTTATACAAATACACCAAAAAATTTTGGTGTTGTGCGGTGTGGATAAGCAATAAAAAATAGGGACTTTAAAGGACCTATAAGTACTTTTAAGGATCTTTAAGCATTTTCAAGTACTTTTAAGGCCTTGAAAACCAGTTAAACAATATTAGGCACTTTTTATGACCGTGGGAATCGAGTCAAATCGAGGGCATAATTTATTGCAAAATTTTGTGCCCTTGTGTGGGGGCATTACTTGGACAAAAGCGCTGTTTGAAATATTATCAATATTTAATATAAAAAATAATTAAAAAAAAATTATTTTTAATAAAATTATTTTTAATTTGGTTTCTAACCAAACAACATGGGGTTTGATAAATCTATTGCCCAGCATGCCCTGGGCATGCAAAATTTTTCATTTATAATTCACCAGTTAGCACTGCCTATACTGGAAATGCTTTACATTTCAGATTAAAAGCCGCATAATCGACTGGTTCAACTGAAATTGCAACTTTCAATTTAAATATGAGGGGAATTTCAACAACATGTCTTTTTGCAGCGCACACATCCTTATAAAACACAACCGAAAACACGACCAACATCCTTTTATTGGACAAAATCATGTTTTCTTTTCTCCTACTACCTCTGCACGTGAAAGTGGTTTTTAGCTGCAGAGATCATCATATAAAAAATTCTCTTCGTTACCGCCTTTTGATTGAAACTAGAAATGATTTGAAGCAGAAAAGTATTGGTGGCCCTGACAGTTGTGATCATGATCCATCTCTAGCCATTGAACAATGGCAATTAGCTGGAAAAGGCACTAGTTATATTAGCAGGCACTTTTTTCCTTCAGTTGTATTACGATAAATGTGAGGAAATATTTCACTTGTAAGTCAGGTTAAATGTCTTTACTGTATGATTAGAAATATTCTAAGTATAACTGATCAATTTTTGATAAATTTATTTTATTAAAGATAACAGGTTTTCACTTTTGATATCAAATTATATACTATGTAAACCTATGTAATGATATTTAATTTCATGAGTTTTAGAGCCCTAGCAGTAGCGTAATATTTCAGCAGCAAAATGTTGGGAAGTAAATTTTTTGCTGGGGCATTGAGTTTTTTCCACAACATGCCTAACAGGGCCTGTTGAATTTTTTCAGATTTATCTAACCCTGCTACAAGATTATGCAAAAGCTATATCTACTGCACAGCAACATACTCTGCTAAAACTAGAAATTGGCAACTACTGTCGTTGTCAAGCTTGCTAATTTTGTAATTTAAAATTGCCAAATTTGATAAATAGTCAAGTAATTTTGTTTCTATCCTATGCACATTTATTATCAATAAAATAAATCATAAAATTTAATTTATAAAAGCCTATATAAGCTACAAATATGAAATTAAGAAAATATCAGAAAATTACAAAGACATTGCTATTTTTTTAATAAAAAGCAACACTAAAGATACTAACCTTTGGAAGCAGCACCATCCTTCTTAGGAATCTGCCCACTTTTCAGTATTTGTTTCAATCTCTCTACTTCTTCCAAGGTACTAGCATTTTTAATGGCATCCTATGTTAAAAATATTTCATAAAAACTTAAATAAATCAAATCTTATTTCAGGGTTCCCACTCAAATCACAGAATGAAAATCAACGACTTTTAAGCACCTAGATTACATTTTTAAGGACCGTTGAAAATTTCTTTTCACGCACCATATCTATATATAAATTTTTAATAAAGTATATTCTACCCAAAAAGTAACAAATTGGTGGATGCATAATGCAAATATGTTGGAGAATTCCGATATGGCGCAGATAAGTGACAGTCATGCAGGAATAGTTGTATTTTCATAAATTTTGCATTATGCACACAGCATCCTAAAAAATAAAGGACTTTTAAGGACCTCTAAGCATTTGCAAGAACTTTTAAGTATCTCTAAGCATTTTCAAGGCCTAGAAAACAAGTTCAAAAATATTAAGCACTTTCGATGACTTTCAATAACAGTGAGAACAATGTTATATAAGGCATGAAGGAAAAATATCTCTATATACAAATTTTATAAGAAAAATTCAAACAATTATTCAGGCAGTTTTCATGTATAGCACGTGTTTAATCATTTCCAAGAAATATAAATAGTGATAAAGAAGTCCATGGCATATTTAGGAAATTCTAAATCATGGGGGAATGTTTGAATTTATTGTTTCAAAGAATAGAAATTTTAAAACGTAAAATAGGGGCTCAACTTTATCTTTATAAACAACACCAGCAGAAGATTTAACAGCATTGTGCAGCCAAAGATATACCAATTTTTTAAATTAAAGTCTTTAAAAGTATTTATGCAGATTTTAAATTTTATCAAAGACTTATGGATTATTTCTCAATAACTTTTTAGGATGTTCAAAGGTTGTTTTGTAGGCAAGTACCCTTATACCTATAAAGACCAAACACAATTCAGTAATTGGCATAAATTAGTTGGAATTTTTTCTATTAAAACCATGGCTTGCAAAAAAACATGTTTTATAATAATCCATGTGTTTAAGAAATTTTTTCAACACATTTAATCATACTTTAGAATAAGATTCATTTATAAAATATTTTCTCTTTTATTAAAAAAAGTTTACCCTTATAGCCTCCACATCTGCAGCAGTGGGTCCACTTGGTTTCTCAACATTAGTTGTATTTGGAATATTTCCTCCAGGTACGAATGTTTTACTGCGTTTACCAATTTCTTTTTCAAGCTTTTTACCTTTCTTGCCCATAAATAATTTAGCAGAATCCTCTTTTTCCTAAAAATAAAATAAAAACGTTTGTAATAAATCATAGTAAAAATTTTAAATTTTTGAAACGCAGTTCTCAAATTTGAAACATATTAAAAACTTTTTCATTAACTTTAGAAACACTTTCAATGTTACAATAAGTTTGGGAAAGTGATTGAAAGATTGTTTAAATGTGGTGCATGGTATGCCAACGTGAACAATAACACCTTATTTCAGATGCACAGAGCTAGTAAATTTATTGATAAACGTAGTGAAAATGCTATACAAAGACGGTGCTTAACTGTTTGGGGTTAACTTTCACAACCAAAAATAATGCTAGATATACATGATATTTTCGGCCAAACTACATAACTTCAAAAAATATGATCTCACCAACTTTTCTGGTTAATGTACAGCTCTCAAACTTTGTAACTTTGAATAAATCAAAAAGGCCAAAGTAAGGAAAAGAACAAACCACATATAATAGCTCTTTTCATTTGAAAATATAGCAGTATTTGTTCCTTTTGTGAAAGTGGGAAATGCGAGTTATATGATGTGTTAATAGGACAACCATGTGCAAAGGTATCATCATGGGAAGTTTGAAAACTTAATATACAAATGCTAAAGATATGTGCTATTATATAATGCTTTAAAGGTCACTGCTAGATTAATAATTTCCTTTGAATTAAGGATGTGGTATTAAAAGAATTTTTCCATAGTGACTTGATTAAAATTGTATCAGGTATAAGTTACATAGATTTAAAGCAAGTAAGCTATTTCTTTTAAGTTCATATCAAAGAAAAGTTAAGATAAAACCATACCTTCATACGAATCTTACGGAAGTCTAGTAGTCGCAATTGGGGTAGCTTGTGAATTAAATATAATCTATAATAACTCTTTGATGCAATGGGATTCTTCATCAAACTGAAAAAATTAAATGTCATTAAAACTTTGAAGAAACATAAAGCTAAAAATATTTCATATTATTTTAAAGGAGCCTTGTGCGGCGAAAAGTCTGACACCGAAGAAATAAAACACAAAAATATTACAGCTCTTGTAGACGTAATTTACTACTTTAACTCTTAAAACTAGATACATGTGGAAAAGCACAACCAAAAATGAAATAGTTATTTATGCAAGTAGTTGGGAAAATAATACTTTTTCTAACTCAGTAAATTATTTAACGAGTGCGTTAGCACGAGTCAAATAATTTACAGAGTGCAAAAAAGTATTTTGCTATGTGTTGCATACAATATTTTTTATAATTATGCACAAAAAACTAATTATAATACATATGAGTTGTCTTTTCAAAAGTGCCTAGTTGACAAAATTATAAAAGTTGAGATTTTAATTACATGTTGTTGGCACAACTGAAATAGACATTCTAAAATAGTTTTACAGTGGCAAAAGTTTCTAAGCCCTATTTAAAAAAAGGAAAATCGAATACAAATTCAAACCGGGCCTAATTGCATTTCATTCCATTTCCAAAACTGTCTTGTTGCAAACTCGGATACTGTTCCAAAACTACCTACTTGCTACATCTAAGATGGCGTCGTTCATGAAATCACTTCTAAAACTTGCTAGTTGCAATAAAAAAGAGCCCTACCCACTAGTTGTGTAAGCTTTCACAAAATTGTTTATTCTGAAAAACTGGGGGACATTTTCATAATGTAGACCTATATTTCTACACTTTTTATTAATAAGTACGGTTGGCTAACCTGCTACTTTTAGGGAGTCAGTTATTTTTGTTTAGCTGTGTTGATTGAAAGTTGAGTGATTTCTATGATGTTATGTCTCGTGTTATGCTGTCTTTTCTTGGATTTTGTGGAAGAAAATGAGTTTAAATATTGAAAATGTCAAAGAAGAAATGAGAGTTGAAGGTGTTATGAAAAGTGTAAGTGGAAATAAAAATAGTTTGTTTAAAACATTTTAACATCACATTCAGTCGCATTGTGTTTTTGATTTCCAAAACTGACCAGTGCCAAAACTAGCTAATTGAAAAAGGTCCAATTCCAAATTAGCTAATCACAAAAGATCCAATTCCAAAACTAGCTAATTACAAAAAACTTTTCCAAAACTTTTTAGTTGCATATTAAAACATCTAATTACTTCTTTATATAAAATAATACCGGCCTAAGACCTTGTAAATTATGTTTCTAATTTATTTAGAGATTTTATAAACATAACAGTTATAAATTAACTCTAGAGTTTAATAAAATATAGGTTTTTCTCGTTTCCTGAAAAATTGTCCCTTAGGCAACTAGGCACTTTTGGAAATGAATGACTCATATATTTGTTAATGATTGCAACTTTAGCCAATGAATTTCTTCTAAAATATGTCATTACTTTCCCGCACTACTTGCGATAAAGTGTTATCTTCGCCATGATTTCTGATAAAGAAAAGTTTAATTTTTAACACATTGCTATAAAAAGAAAATTATGCTGCTAGTAATGAGTGCCTCTCAATCAAAAATCTTAAACTGAATACAGCTTATTAAAGTAATAATTTATTCAATGTGTAATACAACAAAGTAAAAAGAAAAAGATATTAGCCTAAGCATAATTTAATAATTGAATACTTTTTTTTTTTTTAATTTCAGGAAAAAACAACCAGTCATTCAGAAATATATTAAAAAAAAAATATTTTTTCTAGGAAGGTTAACTTTTTCAAATACGTTTCTCTTCTTTCTACAAGAAAATTTCAGTTTTGAATTATTTCCCAACTAAACTATATTAGAGGGTTTCTGCCAAAATAAAATGTCCCAAATCCATGACTTTCCAAGAATGAAGCAAATGATTTTCCCATGACTCAACAAATCACATTAAATATATTGAAAAAATATGGAGAAACAAAATTTCGTAACATTTCAATGATTTCCCGAATGAAAAATAATGCAAATTTTGCACCAAAATATTACATATATAAATAAAAAAACATATCACCTTCAGTTAATTGTGTTTAATAAAATGTTGTACAAAAAAAAAATCAAGTACAGGATCTAAGCTTTCTCGCTTATGGATGCCTGAAGATTTATTGCATATCTGTAACACAGAGCTGTAAAGAGTTAATAAAACCGAAAAAATCTGATGGCATCAATTTAAAATATTAGGCTTCTAATATATTCTGTTAACAAAAAACACAAGGCAAGAAGAAAAATAATCTTGTTTGTAAAGGATGTAGTCAGATTGAAGTTTGAGGAGATTTTTTTTATCAATAACGTGCTGGCGGCTTTGCCTCCAAGTTATAGGATAACTAAACATCTAACCAGGGGTGTAGTGGAGAGGGAACAGCGATCCTTTACCTTTTTAGAAGGCGGAACGGCATTCCCTCACCTAATTTTTCCCCCTTCTTTTTTCATTACGTGACACTAAACGAAAAGTCAAGAAAGAAAACGAAAAGTTTCTTTCGTGAGAACTATGCTGTTATTTATAGTGTTATTTTCGATCTGCAACTTCAGAGCTGAGCAAGCAAGTTCAAGTATTTGCAAACACCTGAAAAAGCGCGGCAACCCACACACACGACCATTCCATAAACAATCCGACAGATGCATTTGATTAACAGATTTTTTAAGCTGTTCATACAACCGTACGAAGTAGCAGAAATCGGTACATAGTACGGATAATCCGTACAAGTTGGCAGCTATGAAAATGGCGTGAGAAAATACATCCTCATTAAAATGTAATTTAAAAAAATTTCCAATATTTTCAAAATTCTTAATTTTTCTGTTGCCAGACACATAAATATATCATTTTAGATAATATGAACTAAACAATATGTAATAAATATATAAGGTCCTGCAACAATAAAAATACAAAAAGATACCTTAATGTGGTGAGAGATTTTAGTGTTGCTAATGGATCAATGTCACCAAGTTCTTGAATGTGATTGTTTGTCAAAATGAGGGTATCAAGATTAGGAAGACACTGTTCCAGATTTTCTGCTATTCGACTAAAAAGAAAAGCACAATTGTTAATTAAAACCCCAACATCTTCTTTAAGATTCCCAAAGATACAATGGATAAATAAACATCACATGGATTGTTTTATGGTTAGTTGAGGGCGTAAAGGTCTTCACCTAATCAAAGCTTTATGCAGATTAATATCATAGTGGAATGAACTTTTGGAAAAAAAAAAAGATTAGGAGATGATACTTTAAAAAAAGTATTAAAATTTATTTATATAACTTAAATGAAAGCTCGAAATTAAAAAAAAAAACATCCTCACATAACTTTATGACCTGCACACATTAAGGAATTGAGCCACTAAGTGCATGACCGAAGAATGGTCACTTGTGATGAATTCGAATTTCCTGCTAAGAGAGATTAGTGCTCGATCAACACAGTGTATACACTATCTGGCCAAAAGTATCCGGACACCCCTTAAAAAAGTGGTTCTGGCTAGTGACGTAATTTGATACATAATTGAAAGCTATAAAAGTGTTGGTAGTGGTTTGTCAGATTGTATTTATGCGTTTGTGAGGCAATGAGTAAGTCAAAGGAGTTTATTGAGTTTGATCGTGGCAGAATAGTGGGATGCCACCTTTGTGGGAAATCAGTTCGTGAGAATGCGGACATTCTACAGAAACCTAAATCCACTGTGAGTGATGTAATTGTGAAGTGGAAACATCGAGGCAGTGAAACGGCAGAAAAACGAACCGGTACGCCGAAAATACTTGGTGAACGCAGCCGCAGAACTCTGAAAAGGGTAGTGAAACAAAATCGCAAGTCCTCGTTGGTGGAAATTTCTCAGGAGTTCCAAAGTTCATCAGGCGTTAGTGTTAGCAGCAGGACTTTCCGTTGAGAGTTAAAAGACTTGGGATTCCATGGTCGTGCAGCCGCTGACAAGCCGAACATCACTCCACAGAATGCGAAGCATCGATTGCAATGGTGTAGAGCTCACCGTCATTGGACTGTGGAAAACTGTTCTTTGGAGTGATGAATCTCGCTTTACAGTCTGGGTTTGGCGGATGCCCGGCGAACGTTTCTATAGTGACTGCATTGTGCCGACTGTTAAGTTTGGTGGTGGAAGCATAATGGTGTGGGGGTGTTTCTCGTGGTTTGGCCTGGGTCCGTTAGTTCCTGTGGTTGGAAACATGAACTCTGAGATGTATGTGGACATTCTGGACAATGCTGCACTCCCAACTCTATGGCAATATTTTGGGGAAGGCCCATTTCTCTTCCAACAAGATAACTGCTCCATTCACACATCGAGGCTTGCACAGACGTGGTTTGACGAAATGGGTGTTCAAAAACTGGATTGGCCTTCTCAGAGCCCCGATCTAAATCCCATAGAACACCTTTGGGACGAATTAGAGCGTAGATTACGCAGCCAGCCAAATTGACCATCTTCACTGCAAGCACTCACTTCAGGTGTGATGGACGCCTGGAAGGCAATTCCTATGGTCACCAATCAAAAATTGGTGGAAAGTCTTCCCAAACGTGTGCAGGCTGTCATCGATGCAAAAGGGGGACCAACATCATATTAATATGTGCCTCAGAACGCTCTAAGTCCATACCACTGGGTGTCCGGATACTTTTGGCCAGATAGTGTATATATACTTGAAAATGGTCACATAACCGAGTAAGAAAATTAACATAAAACATCATTAGATCACTCTACCATATCAGTTTCAATATCCAAACTAACAACTCGGATCAACTATAAATTAAGTCACAATCTTACAAAGTGAGTGAAGTGATTTGATCTGATTTATTGACAAGTCGTAAAAACAAAACGATGCTTCGGAAAGACACTGGGAAAAATTTATAGTGAGATATAATCGAGAAATCACACAAAACCGCAAGTTTAGAATTTAACTTTAAAACCTCTGAGCATTTCCTAACAGATTATTTGATTCACAAGCATGAGGTGAACAATTTCACATAATAAGAAAATACCCAAACTACCAGTTTCCATTAAGAGGAGAAATACATTGTAATTTTTATATATTTTTTGCATTTCCTAAAAATTCAAGCCTTTTTGTTTAAAATGAGGCCTAAAACATGTTTTATTAAACTTTGTGCACCTTTTTCTCAGAAAGTAAAGATACTATTAATACAAAATTTGGGGGTACTTTTTGTATGTCTAAATCACAGTTATTAAAAAGAGTTTCGGTAAAAATAATTTATATATTTTTATTTATGTCGTATAAGGTAAAAAAATATATATTCGAATGTAAATGATCTTAAATATGCTCCATTTAAAAAAAATGAAAAAAAAGAGCTCTTTTTAGCAGCATTAAAAATGTATGAGGAATTTGTGCACCAAAACTTAAGTTATCTTCGATAAGTTCTGAGAAAAAGTACATACAATTGGTCAATTATTTCACATGGGTTACATACAGATACATATGTCCCTAAGGAAATGGGAGATCTATAAGTAGCAAATGCATTAATACAAGTTCTAGACGACAAAAAAAAAAAGAAAAAGGGAGAGAAACTGCTAAATGAGTTATCAAGTTAGGCTTAAAAAATTTAGGCTAATTCATGAAAACAATTTTGGTGAATTCATTTAAGGAAAGTAGGTTAGCTAGCTGAGGACATGGAGAAATGGATTTAATATGCAAATTTCTTTGCTTCCACGAATATCCTTAATTAGATTGAGAAGAAAACAGAGCCACAAATATAAAAGTCCTCCTCCTCTTTTGTACGGTATGGCTGTTTTATTTCTTAAATATATATTACAGTAGAATTCATGTCAACTACAAAACAAAATACAAATCTATCTCTATATTTATGTCAGTAAAGTACTAAAATAATATTGAGTATTTGAAAATACAAAGATGGTATTTCGATTACATTGTAACTGCACATTTAAACTTTAAATCAGGTTTTCACTTTAAAATTTTTACAGAACAAATGACACTGAAAGAATTTTCATTAAATAACAAAAACTGGACACCTAAAAAAGATGCCTTCTGAGAAATTAGGTTCAGTTCAATTCTCTGTAAAACTCTATTAGACTCATTGACATTTGAAAGAAACTGACTCTTCACTTTGAAAGTATATAGACATATAATTTGCTAAAGAAATTTTGTACTCGCATTTCAATACTATTCCAGCACGTAATTTAATATCATACACGACAGTACTTATTGAATGTCTAAATGTAAACAAAAACTAAAGGGGAGGATGCTGAATAATTTTGCTTTTATAATATATTAATGTGCATAAAACAATTTAAGCCTTTGAAACTCTTTTGCTAGAAAAACACATTATTTTTTTTTAAAACAAAATTCACATGCATCTATTGTATTTTCTGTGATATCTTTAGACACTAGATTACAAATAATTTCAGAAAGCATACAGTTATTAATAAAAATTATATACATGTTTTTAAATTAAAACTTTCTAACTAATTACTTTCATTTCGAGAGCAATTTTTTAATCTTTAATTTTCTTTTAATTCCAACCACTTAAGGATGAAAAACTTTATTTTTACGAATTTAAATCATGAAATCTTCCCAAAATAGCAAATTTAGGTTCTACCTACTATGTACTTTTAAAGTTTTACACTACTAGTTCAGTGCTGTGATTTAAGAGCTTTAATGTGCATCATAAAAATAGTAAATATATAAAATAAAGAGAGGTGATCAACTGGGCCCCACCTTCCTCAATAACACAGAAAGTATGCTCAAATATCAGAAATAACTATGCAATAGAAAAAAGGCTTAATACACATACCAAACTCTATTGTTATTGATTAAAATTGTCTTCAATCTCTTCAACTGAGGAAATCCATCCAGTTTTCGAATATCATTATCAGAGAGGTCGATGCAATCAAATTGATCCTTTAATAAATAACAAATTAAGTTTGATTGCTAAAATATTCCAATAAGATTCAAGCAAAAAAAAAAAAAATAATAATAATTCATTGAAAAAGATAACAGCTAATAAATTTAAAGATAATAGATTGGCCAGTAAATTTATGTACAGGTAGAGTTAAAATACTGAAAATTATGTAACTTTATGTGTTAATAATCAGCATTTCCAGAGAAATAAAATTTTGTCTTCTGTAACAAATATAGTAAACTTTCCTAGAAATTTAAATAGATTTTTAATATTCACTGACTTTTTAGGGCCACTTTCATTCCTGACAATATTTTCTTTTCCTGTATAACCTTGCAATGTCTATTGCAAAAATTCCATAATTCAAAATATTTAAAAATTACTCCTACAACTTTGACTACAACTGAGCAAAATGAAACACAACTTCGAAAGTCTTAAAAATATAAATTAAGAACTTCAATTTAAATTTAATAACTTAACATAAGTACCTATATATATATATATATATATATATATATATATATATATATATATATATATATATATATATATATATATATATATATATATATATATAGTATATATATATATATATATATAGTATATATATATATATATAAATGAAGTTTTAAAATTAACAATAATTATACTAACCAATGTTGCTCCAAGGTTTTCAATTACACCTATCTTGTAACCTACATAAATAGAAAGAAAATTTGAATAATTAAGTTATTTTCAACTTAGGGAACTTACTATCACCATCAGTTAAATTTGAGGACACTTAGTTTTACCTTACACAGAAAAGTTCAATATCAAGGCAATGGACAATTCTCGCATTTTTTTTTTAAAAACTTTTTTATTCAATTCTAAATGTTTCGAAAAGGCCATAAACACAAAAATTTCTGCTCACTGAGCATTTTCTTAATTTGCAACCTAAATTTGCTTGTTAATTTTCGCAGGAAAAACGACACATTCGGCTCGAAGCGAATGTTACTTCTCTTCATCTGAAACAAATTGGCTTGAAACGTAGCAGAGGAAACCAGTTTTGCAAGTTTCTTGCAAATCAGTACAGAATATAGCAATTGTTTACTAAACACACACAAAAAATTTGGCAGAAACCTCACAATAATCATAGAAACGGAAGGATGTCATGACACCCAGCTATTGGGGATCGTTTCGATCGAACTGCTATAGGACAGGGTTGTGGCGCAATTTCTTTTCTTAATATTTAAATAACTAATTTTTTAAAGAACTTTTGTTTGAATATTTGGAATCAGAAAGAAATTCTTCATAAATATAAACTAATTTCACTCATTTTTGAAAAATACGGCAATTGTCGATTGATGGAGGTTTTATAATATGTTCTTTTACAATGAAATTCCTTTTTACTTTATTTGGCTGAAAATTTAAACTAAAATTAAATATAGCTTAAGTTCATGGTTAAGCTTCAAAGATAAGATTTTTCCAGGGAGTGAAATTAACTTTTTAGCTTATGTGCACAAATATACATATATTTAAAACTTAGGTACATTAAATATTAGTGAAGAGTCCATAGAAAAGACAATTAAACATTTATTTTTAAACATGAAAGCCAAATATTTATCCTTTCAAAATTAAGTACGTTTATGAAATTGATTAAAAATATAAAAAAAGTTAAGCACAATTTTTTAGTAATTATTGAGTTGGAAACAAACTACAAATAAAAGCCAGCCCTTTAATTTTATCAAGGTTCATCTTGTGCATAAGCCAAGTTGGATATTAGCAAATAAAAATTTCCTATCAAAATGATCAGCCACAAATTCTGAATTTTAGAAAGGGTAGTATATTCAAAATAATTAAGAAGAATATTTTAAGAGTTGAGAATATTTTCATTATACTTATTATCCATTAAGCTACAAAGCCGAGTAATTGCTTTATTTTCATAATTTTTACATATAGTTCAAATCAGTAGTGTACTATATGAATACATCAATTATATCATTAAAAAGTAGGTATACAATTATTTAAGGGGTGGAATTTAGAATTTTTTGCCCAAGTACAAAGTTTGTATTCAAGACTTTTATCTGGAGTGCAAATTATTTACTTGGAATGCAACAGATGGTAAATTTTTTAAACTTACACTTTCATAAGTCGGCACATTACAAAACTGGAGGGCAAACTCTGCACTCCAAGGCTCATTTAGGTGTGCAAATTGCACATATGCACCCGATTAATTTGATCCCTGGTATTTAACAAAATAAAACTTGGCATTCTTCCAATGAGCAAACACAGCTTCTTGGAAGACAACTTTTTCACTCATACGTAATTAATTATAGACAGTTCTCGTACATGTCACTCGGCTGTATTTCTTTAAGGAGAATGGCAATGGAATTATCATGACTTTGAGATTTAAAACTACTTAACCAATGTAAAGGATCAGTGTATATTTTGAGTAAAATTGAAAGGGTCGAATGGCAGACGTGTCAAAATGCACAAAAACAATTTATTATTTGAATTCCTATATTTTTCATATTTGTGCTAAACACGCCATTACCATGGTATACCAAACTCCAACTTAACTAGACTACACTGATTACGCTGTAGGATGGATCGTATGGATCCTTCCGGTGAAAGAATGTAGTTCCGAGAAACTCATATGTTTTATAGTAATAATAACCTGATCAAATGGTTTTGTATTAAACTTACAAAATGTGTTGAAAATAAATGCTTTTGAGTTTCAATCTTATTCATATTTTACTTTCCTGACCAAGAATATTTTAAGAGTATTAGCGAATCGTATGCTTAGGCAGAGCTCTTTCCCTGACGTCACTTGAATTGGCACGTGAATACTCACTTCACCAATGTTTATTCGGTTGGTTGTATTCAGATTATCTGGCGCCGTCAGCAACATGAGGGCTATAATGCGCCGAAACATTCGTCAAGCCAACATACATTTACAAACACCCATGCCTAACACGGGACTTGAACCCGCAACCTCGCGGTCTAGAAGCTAGCACGCTAACCACTATACCGTTTGGTCGGCCAATGTTTATTTGAACGACGCTGCTTTAGCACAGAGGCTGCAAGTTTAATAGTGATTGATCATCAACATATTTAGAAATTATTCATAAATCTGTATTTTTCACATTTAATAATGAATTCAAATACAAGCTATGTGTTTACAAGCACCAAAAAGGCAAAAAACTTGAAATCTGATGCTAAAAGAATAGTGATAAATGTTTTTGTTATGTTACCGTTGTGTAAAAGGCAACATAAAGACACTAACGTAAAAATATTTTTTAAATAGCTTTCAACAAATGTAAATATTTCAAGAATCTTTTAAAATATCCAGTTTTGGTGCTGTCTTTAATACAGTGCATAGCCATCATCTACAGTTTTTGTGACGCTAAATCTATGTATTAAAAGTGGCAAGGAAAATTTAATGAATTGCCGAAATTTATATTAGAGTTCTATTGATAACTTTGCAAATAAATATTTCAATGCGAGAATTCTTCGTTTAGATTATTGAGTTTTGCTATAAGAGTTTTAACAGTGGTTGTGTTTGACATTCTTGAAAACAAATTTGTAATATATAAGTAAAAAAGTTTCAGTTTCCAAGTAAAAAAAAAATACTTTTGTAGAAACAGTTTTTGAGATAAATGCCGATTGTAGGTAAAATACTTGAAATGCACAAAGATTTTTAGCTGCAATTTCAACTGCAGAATTTGCAGATTTAGTGATAGAATAGAGCTTAAGATTTTTGTCAAACGTATTAGATAACGAATATTTTAAGTTTTAGCTAAAATATTTTGAAACAGTAATAAACTTCTTTACCATAAAAAAAAACTTCACAAAATACCCATATTCATGTATTAATTTTTTTCAGAAAAGTATCCTTTTCCAATGAGTACTTTTCCGTAATGCAGAAAAAATACTGCGAAAATGCATCTATTCCCTCACCCAAAAATAGGGTTTCTTTTTTCGAATGTTTACTTATTAGGCAAGAAATTTTGGTGATATTCGCGCCAAATCTGTCAACACGGTTCATCTTACCTCCCTGCAGTTTGATGACATTACACAAGAATGGAATCACACCGCTGCTGAAACCAGTTTACACCTTTTACAGATCTCTAGTTAAGTTAGAATTTAGTACAGTGATTTTTGATAATGTAAGTAGTAACAGCATGATTTAAGTAATGTTTACAATTTTTAGATCGGAGCTGCAGTTTTTAACCCAGGATTAATAAGAAATTAGTTAAATAGAGTTAGGTTAGTTACTAAATTGAAATTATGTCTAACATTGATACATTTATCAGAAACAGAATATATATATATAAAAAAGGTGAGAAATATCTGAATATGATGATAAGTACAATCTTGCATATAAATGGCCATCGAATGTATAGGAGATTTATTTGAATACAAAGAGGCAAAAAAAAAATATATATTGTACGGATCATACAGTACTAATTCAATTAAAGAAATATACCTAATTATTAACTTATCCTCTAACATTACTAATAGGTAAAATTTTATAAATCTTTATGAAAGAAGGGAAAAAAAAAAAAAAAAAAAAAAAAAAAACCCACAAATAACTACAAAATATAATAAAAAAATAATTTACATTTTCCTTATTTGAAATATTTTTAAATTCAAAACTGTACTTAATTTAAATGAATAATAAGAATAATGAATTATTTATGCTTATTATGTAATTACGATTGAGTATTAAAAGCATAGTTTTAAAAACTGGAGATTTCACACAACTTACTTCTAGATACATAACCGGAATATTAAGAGCACAACAGAATACATACCTGTCGACGAGGGCATAGCTTTTCATGGATGGATTCCTCAGACCCTGTAGGTTTTGTTTAAATAAATTTAGGTTTACATACTTAACCAAAATCGCTTCTGGGCCAGAGGAATAATTTTACTCATATCGGCAGGGATCAAAGAATTGTAATAAAATACAAATCAGCTTAATGTATGTGATAATTAGAAAAAGTAGTAAAACAAAACATATAATTATGAACTAAGTAATATATTAGTCTGCAGAAGGAATCCACCAACATTGCTCCAGTATCTAGAAAGAGAATTCTTTCAGTAAAAGTCTAAATGGTCACTAAATTTCTCCATGGTACATCATCTAGTTTGCTAAACACCCATTACGAATGGAACTATTATGTCAAGTAGCAGAAAAGGCTAAAGAAATTTTGGAGTGTGTTTAAAGAACGTTTATTGGGAAAACATTTTTAAACAGCATTTGCAATAAAAAATAGAATTCTGAGTTTTTTATTTATAAATTATTGTTAGGATATACACAGAGTAAAAAAAAAGAAATTTTCAAAAGTCATATTTTAAAATGTATACATAATGTTTAGTCGTCAAAAAAAAAAAAAGGATTTAAAATGAGGTGGAAAAAAGATTTTTCTTAGAAAAAAATACACATTCTTCTTTTGGTTTTGTCATATGAAAGAAAGAGAAAAATCAGCCAGTGGTTTATACATTCTACTGTAATACAAGTTACTACAAATTAAATTGTTCATATCCAATTGCATAAAATATCTGACAATGGATACCCAATTAATAGAAATCCCATTTCATCAACATCTGAAGTAAAGAAGAAAAAAAAAAAAAAACAGAAAACCCCTCAAACAACAGTCAGACAACTGACATGGGACTAGTCGAGATCAACAGTGTCCAACTCAATCACCAGATTTCTTTTTAGCAGGTCAGTAATTAGTTTATGAGCTCAATTGTACTATTTTTGTGCACAATAATGGCTAATCAAAATAGAACCTACAGCTTACTACAGCAAATCTATGCCTGAACAGTTTGTATGCTCAATAGCATATTTTGTGAATAATAATGGCTAATCAAGACGAAACCTGCACACTAACCATCGTAAATCCAAATGGTTAACCAAAGCAAATCCATGCAAAACCCAAGATATAAACCTGGTATCTTTGGCTTGAGAGGCCAAAATGCTCACCAGGCAGACATTACATTGAAATAAAATATCTCGAAACAAGATTAATAAACTTTCAAATACAAGAATTTTAGGTTAAAATTTAAAGTACGGTACAGATTCTGTGCCAAGGTGATTTTTGCCAACAAATGAGAGCCGTCACCATTTTTTTAATAACAAGTGAACTGCCTAGGGTTACTATAATTTGGCACGGTTTTATGTAAACGATTCTTGGTGCAGAATCCGAACTGTACTCGGAAATTTTACCAGATTTTCTTATGAAATAAAATCAGTTTCATCTTCTTCAAACCACAAATATAAAACTGCTCATGTACAAATTAAAGTTTCTTAAAGTTAAAAAAGCAATATATATTGATTTGTACACACATTTCCAATCTTCAATACAGACTTGGATTTGAAATAAAAATCGATTTTCAATTACAGGACAAAAAAGAAAATATATTAAAAGCCTTTTTATTGCTTGCCAATGAAGAAGAATGCGTCGTTAAATCTTTATTAGTATGTTAGAAATTTATTTGAAAATATACAACTACTTTAGATGATCACAAAATTTAAGAAAATATCTTTAATAATATTACCCAAGACTTTACAAATTATAAATTAAATAATCTCTAGAAACGTATGGTATATTTCATTTTAATTATCATAAGGTAAAAAAGCTCATGTCATAATTAACCAATTAAGGCATCTGTTAGTTCGTTTGAAAGTAAACAAGTAAGCGATGTAATTACCTCTTAAGTCCAATTGCCTGTCACGCACAGGATTAATAAACTGCGCACTCATTTGAATTAGCTCTGCAGTTAGCTTCACCATTTTAATATATTTATTAAAAATGCAATACAATTATTGAAATATCTTACGAATCAACAAAATGTGTTTTCAGCCGCTTCATAAACTAATTCATTTCACTTCACTCCCCTTCACCATTATTTTTTTTAATGGAACGTTCCATATTTTTAGAAAAGTATATTATCTAAACTAAGCTATATATTTGATAGAATATAAAAAATATTCAAAATATATTTTGTACTTCTTTCTTAAAAATTTATTCTAAATTGAAGGAGCTTACACAGGACGTTGTGTGGAAAATGACAGTTTCAGCAAATCAAAAGTAGGAAACATAGTTCATAATAGAGAGCTATGGTTTGTGACGTCATCAAAAAGTAAATTTTTTTAAGTTTTATAAACACTTCTTTTGATTCAGCTGTGGAAGTACGTATGTACTTAATCAAAACAAACATTGAATAAAATAGCAGCTGCGATTAAAATTTTAAATAAAGGCTATACATTTTCAAGTCTTGTCATACAAAATGCAAGCTGTGATAACTTGTTGAATTATCAGCGATACCATTGAATTGAACAACAATTATGAGTAAACGAACTTTGTCGTCAAGACTTTCTGAAAAAGCAGCCAATTTTCAGCAAAGTAAAAAGAAAATTCACAAGAAGATCGATTCCAAAACAAATTTTGAAATCGATTATTCAACCGTTGATTCTACCAGCTTCAACGAAAGTAATAGCATTGCTCCATCTGAACTAATATCTCGACTTGACATGTCCTTTTTTAATCAACCATGCATTTCTCTTGCTAAATCTCTCTTGGGAAAATTATTGGTTAGAAAAGTAGATAGCGGGGAGATTTTAAAAGGTAAAATAGTCGAAACAGAGTGTTATCTTGGTGGCATAGACAAAGCAAGCCACTCTTATCAAGGTAAAAGAACAGAAAGAAACGAAGCCATGTTCCTCCCACCAGGAACAGCATATGTATATTCAGTATATGGCATGTATTATTGCTTCAACATCTCTAGTCTTGAAGAAGGTTCTGCTGTGCTCATACGTGCAATAGAACCAATACAAAATGCTTCTGTCATGTTGAAATTACGTACAATGAAACGTAAAGGCACATCTGTTTTGAAGGACAGAGATCTATGCAATGGTCCTTCTAAGATATGTCAAGCTTTCCAGATTGAAAAGCTGTCAATTAATAAGTTAGACATGTGTAGTTCAACCATATTTTGGGTTGAAGATGGTATGGATATTCCTGATGGCAATATAGTGACTTGTAAAAGGATTGGTATTGATTCTGCGGGAGAGGAATGGGCAAACAAGCCTTTACGTTTTTATATTAGGGGTAATCAGTGGGTCAGTGTTAGAAATAAATTGGCAGAAGATTTGCATGTAAGTGTTCGAACAATGCCACTTATTTGAGGAGGTAGTTTAGCCTATATTGTTAATGACTTTTGCCTATATAGACCTTTGCCTACAATTTTAATGATTTTATTTAATATATTTGTATGATATATGCAGTGTTTAAGTTACAAAACGTGGGTATGCTGCTTTATGAAAAACATTATAGATCTCTCTCTCTCTCTTATCTATGCAGCACTAAATAATCACTACCTCTATCTTTAGCTGATAAAATCGTCTCTTCCTCCTGATAAAATTGGGGTCTTTGAGTGCTTAGCACTTCTGAAAAACTTAGTTTCACACTGCCTGTTCAAAGGAGACGAAAAAGTGCTTTTATCTGGAGTGAAGATTTTTCTTGGAACCTCTGGCAGATATCAAGAATTTATAGCTTTAAAATGTTAGAGAATACCATGTCCTTTCCCATTAAGTATAACGCCACAGTTTCACTTGTAAATAAAAAATACTCCGTTTTACAGTATGATCTGATAGGAAAGTTCAATAACTGTCATTAGGGACACATTACAGATTTTAGAAGAATTGATATTATGTTCTACAATTTTTTGAATTAATAGTATTTTTACTAATAAAAAGTGGGTACTCTTCCATTAGACTAGTACCAGATAAAAATCGTCAAATTGCAGCAATATCTTATTCAAATTAATAACCTTCAAATCATTTGTAATTCCTATAACAAACTGTTTTAGAGTTACTATAAACAAACTATGAATATTTTGCTTGATGATACATTTATGCATTATTTAAACATTTAGTCTTGGCGACAACTGTACCAATTATACTAGAAGACAACCTGATTTGAGCTCACTCAATGCTTTACAGCCATAGGGAGGAACCGGTTCCTACAGCGTACTCAGTGAGCTCACTTCATCCTGTCCTCTAGTATAGTAAGTAGTATAGTAGTCCGTAGTAAGAGTAAAGTGAAATATCAATACCATGTATTGTATTGTATATAGATACTATGTATTGTTAAACCTGCTTTTCAGCAGTTTGAAATACTTAGGCTTTAAAAGGCACTTTCAAATTATTATTATTTTTTTTTTTTTTAAATTTACTAATTTAAGGTTTTAGTTTTCTTAGTGTTTAAAATTTTTTATTTTTTTTCTAAAAATAATTTTTTTTTTACGGACCAAAGTTTTATATTACATTTGGAAAAACTTACATTTTTCAGCAGTTAGAAATACTTGGGCTTTAAAAAAGCACTTTCAAATTTTTTTCTTTTTTTAATTTCGCTAATTTGAGGTTTTAGTTTTCTGAATATTTAGAAGTTTTTAATTTTTTTTTTTAATAATTTTTTTCATGAAAGAAAGTTTGATATAACATTTAGAAAAACTTAAATTTGTCTTCTTAATTTTCTCTGAAATGAAATTGTTAAATACAATGGTAGAATGTATATATGTGCAAAATTACATAAAACAATCTTTACTCTCATCTCATTGTTTTAAAAGAAAGTTATTCCAGCCCTTGAGCTCAAACTAAATTTTATTAAAAAAATTCTAAATTTTACACTTATTTTTTATGGTGTTCTAGTTTATTTTGTATATATATAATTGTAAATAGTGTACATATTTCTTTTAAAGGTTTTTTTCTTTTAAATTTATTTGTTAATAGAGATAGCACAGGCTTAAAAATGCTGGTAACACCTGAGTTAATCAAGAAATTTCTAGATGTTTTCAGCACATGCTAATCGCCAAATTGATTGCTCTGGATTTTTCAGGAAAGTTTGCTCACAATGACATATAAACCACTGTGAAGTGAAATTTTTTAGTCATCTGGTTGCTTAGAGTTCTTTGGAAAAGAGCTTTTCACTTATTTTTCCAAGTCTGAATTATCGCTGTATGTGAAGTTATACACGCTGAAGCGTTTTGTTAAAATTTGATGAGAGTTCGTTGTTGTTTAGAGAAGTTTTGTGAGCCTCTGAGAGGAAGAATAAATTACCAGTTTTTATTTTGTCATCATTTCCTGTGAAATTTTGGTAACAATATCTAATTATTTTTTAATACAAACCTAGCTAGATTTTTCCTAAACTGGAGCAGCCATATTTTTAGAGAGCAACGAGATATTTTCCTTCAAGAATTTGAAATGTGTCATTATGTGGATTTTCAACTGTACCTACTGTTTTATAAGTTGGTTTAAAACTCGTGTTTAAAATATTAAAACACACTTTATTTTTGCGTAAAAAATAAGTTCAGTTCAAGAACACTAACAACCTGGAACTCTTAAAACTATTTACTCTTCCAAAACTAATGGTAGTTTAACAAGCAAACAACATCATTGGACAATCCTGTTTCTCACATGAGTCCGTTATAAATTTTTATACAAAGTGAATCTCTATCTCCAATTTTGAGTACACTATGGCCTGTTGCAAAGAAAAGAGATAAAAAAAATCCTAGTACTTTATCCCATCAATCTTGGCAAAATTTCGCCAAACCGATTCCCTTACGGATGCCTGATTTTACTCCAAAATAGTGTAACATCGGTATTAACACTGCACATTAAAAATGCTTTATACATATTAGATTATGCATTAAAATAAATCCTCAGTGAGCATAGCTGTTAAATTGAGACCAGTTTACCATTTGATTTTGGAACAATGTTTGCATCTTTATGGGAATATAATAATAATTCGCATATCTGAAATTTGTCAAAATAGTTATACTTAATATTCTCAGAATTTACTCCATGACCAATGCATTTAGATAACTTCCCACCCTTTATATTTAACCAAATCATATTGAAAACAAAAGTAATCTAATGATCAACCAAATTTGTTGTTCCACAGTTTATGAACAAATTTGCTTAGAGATTGTGGAGTGGGGGAGGGGGTTTGGTTCATAATTTGTAAAAATACTAAGAATTTTTTTTTAATCAAAACTTGTTAGTAAGATTTACTCATTTAACCCTTTTGTGGCGTATTCTTTTCTCACGTTTGTATAATAAAATAAACTCCATTACTTTATATTAAGCAATGGTATATTACAAATTTTAGTAAGTGCACTTACATTAAACAAAATAAAATTAAAAATAATTTATACTAAGAATTGTTGTTCATTTTGAATGAAAGTTCAAACAATCTCAAAGCAGAAAACTCCAAAATGTATGTGGCATACTAGAATTTCTTGGGTTTTTTGGAGGCTTTGAACACACTCAAAATGTGAAGCAATTGGAGGACAATGAAGAATCGTTAATTTTTAAACTTTCTCATAAAAGCCCCTTTTTTGTTATTAGTAATGTTAATAACAGTTTATTAAAATGTATGAAAATTGTTTATAAATCACAAATGAATTTAAAACTTTTTATTTGAATGTAAAAATAACCACTCATTTTATCCTACCATACTCTACTTGTCGACTAATCATGATCCAAATTGGTAAAAAATTAAGTATTACCATTAATTATTCTAAATTATTATACTACAATAACTCCAATGAAACTTTTATTTTTACAAATCTTTTTCTCAGCAAAGCATGCATTTCATTCACATAAAAAACTTGTTACATCACACTTCGTTCCTTCTTCACATTCGATATCCAGCAATCCAAACTCTTCCGTGAAGACAAAACACTGTTGCCCTTTCTCTGAAAAACAAAACAAATCTGTGTAAAATTATTGAAATACATATACCAAGAAATAATCTTGCTGTTAAAACTTAAAAATACGATCAATACTACAGCATGTACATAGTTAACAGCATTACAATATAGATGGTGATTTTTTAAAAAAAATACTTGATAGCTCCAAAAGCAGAATTGTCAGCTGTACCTTTTACAAAAATTTGAGGTTGATCTTTATTTCCACGTAGTAATACGTTTCTATTCCCTTTATGGTCAATCATCGCAAAGCGCAATAACATTACAAGATTATTTTTATTTGTTGCATTAACTTTAGGAGAAGAAAGAGAGGATTTAACTTTTACTTAAAATAAAGATCTTTATCTTTTTTTAAGTGATTAATCAATGTATATGAAGTTTTTAAAATCAATATGCATGGGTAGCACTTTCCACTCAAAACTACTGGTCTCTTCCTGTTGAAAACAATGGAAATTTTTTGTATGAATTGCTTTTAAATTCCTGTTATATGCTTTCAAAATAGGCTGTATCTCTTTTAGAATAACTAGACGAAATTAGTTTTTCATTGCACTCACTCTACTTGAAAATACCTATAGAAAAAGATTGTGTTACCTATAGAAAAAGATTATTTAATATCGACATGTCAATGATATTTTCAAACGTGTACGTTATCTGGCAAGTGATGTATGTCATAAAAATGGATTTTGGTTATTTTGTATCCCATTTTAAAAACAAACCTCCCAGGTAATCCCTAAATAGTTATACCAAATTAAAACTGCCAAAAAAAAAAAATCCCAATAACTTTTGGTCCTTCACTTATGATAAGATATTATTTATGACAAGAACTTATCTCGACAGTATATGAATCGCTAAGTGTAAGAAGGGGCCCTGCCTGATTAAAAACCTATTAACATGATCCTTTTTTATTATTAAATCCTTTACATTAACTTCGATTGTGTTTGGGCGTGTGTATCTGCCGGGCAAATCTGCCTACAAGATTCTTACCAGAGAGTAGTTAAGAAAATAGAGAAGACGATATTTACTCTTGACAATTACGCAGGAATCGCAGCAGCCGCACATGGAGCCATTCTCGATTCTTTTGGCATTTGAGTATTGGCAAAGACGCTCCGAAGAGTTGCAGTTTACAAACCCGCAGAACTCGGGATGGCACTCAAACTGAATAGATTTGCCACTTAGGAATTTTAACATCAGACCGATGACCACGATGAAACTGACAGATAACAACTATAAAAAGAAATTGTATTTTAAGACCATTAAAGATTTATTTCTAAAGACCTTATCCTACGATGGGACTGGTAATGCAAAATTGACGATATTAATTTATGCTATCTTGTTTCTTACTGCAAAAAAAAATAAAAAAATCGTAAGGCATTTTTTGAATTTAAACATTTTGAGTTAAGACAACTTGTATTCATTTCTAATCGCAGTATTACTCGTTCGTTTATCAAGTATTTACAAATTGGCTTTAATGACTGAAATCGCCTCCCTCCCCATTAAAGTTAACATATTACAAGAAAAATTTCCAATTTAAGGTTTTTTCATTAACAAAAAATCCACCGATTTGGCTAAAAAAGTTTAAACTGAATAACTTTTCCTACCTAATCCGATATGTTTTCTAATCTAATCCGATGTCTCAATTTGCATCTAAGGTGGAAACTTCCTATACAATTACTTTGCAAGTACTCTGCTTTTCAAAATTTAAAGCATTTCAGGTTGAAAGTTATTCAATTGTACTAGTCTTATTAAGAGCTTTAAACTGATTTATAATATTGCGAATGAATAAATTTAATCCTAGATAAATATTCTACCCACCCTTTCCAGTTTTATGAATTCGAGATGTACCCGTTGCACTTATAATATCTGCCAAAAGTGCAAACTGTAATTTTTACCACCTTTCTACTTTTAATTTAATTGAAATAATACTTCTCTTGATATACACTAATTTGTTTGATATAGTTAAAAGGCCGATCTAAAGGCTATGTGGTTAAGCGCTCTGGCCTCGCATGTCAATGGTGCCGGCTTCGAATCCTGGGTTAGGCATAGATGTTCATCCACGTTAAGCTGTAGGTCCCAGCCTGATTAGCCGTTATTGCACATAAAATAGGTCATTGAGCGTACAAACCAAACCAATATAAAATTATACTTGCTTTTAATTTGTAGTCTTTGAGTCGAATGATTAGTTACGGAGTAGGTATCACTGATTTAAATTTAATTATTTGGGGTTAAAAACACATACACACATATAAAATTAGCATTATTCTCCGTGGCGACGAAACATTACCTCAATGTGATTTTTTAGTACACGTTTATAAGTTTTGTTGTTTTTCGAAATTTGCTTATTTACATAACCTCTTGGGTTAAGATTTACTGTACGATCTCCCTTTGTGACTTTAAAAAAAAATAATCACCAAATTGAAAATGACGTCAGAAGGCTGTGTCGCCAAAACCAAAATGGCGTAAAAACACGCCGTGTTGCCAAATCCAAACGGTCACTGCGGTTATCGGAAATCCTTGGCAACGGGTTGCCACATTCGGCGCCGAATCACCAACTTTCAGAAGGTCGCCAAGGGCGACCGTACAGTAAATCTTAACCCTGTCTTGTCATAAACATCTAATGGTTTTCGTGAGTTTCTAAGTTAATTAAAAAACCAAAATATTACGGTCATATTTACATGTATTATTCGCATTTATAAAAAAAATTATTTCGATTAAATTAGTTATATTTTAAGTTTCTGTTTCCATAAGCCAAATTGCTACCTATTTGAAAATAACCGTATAAATAAGTATAAAATTGGAAAAGATAACGATTATAACTTCACTTACTTTGATCATCATTTTAAATTTGGCAAATACAAAGATGCCAATTCGTTCCTATCCAAATAATAGTAAACTGTACCTTAGAATAAACAAATCACCATCCAAATAAATGATTAAATCAAACAGTAAAATTCGGGAGTTTTCAATCCTTAATACTTAGTAGTAATAACTGCTGACGGCCTATCTTTATAACCCGGATAATAAAGACACGTTTTAACACGCGTTTGATTAAATGCACAAGCTATCGTTGATTTACAATTTTATGATACGATCTCTTAAAGGCAAAAAAGCTTAAGAGCGTGAGGGAAAATACTAACATAGTATGTTCTTCCTGTTTTTGTGACTTTACTTGGTTTTATTTTGAGTTAACATTTATACCTTAAAATATTAAGTAAAATCCATTAAGTTCCCAAAATACTTTTTAGTTATTTTGCTTTGCTCTTGTTCTTTGTAAAAATAATAAGCGTGTCTTCAGATTCTTTGTTGCTGGAAGACTCGATGTAAATATTTTTTCGCATCCTTAAAATTCTTCTTATGGATATAGTTCTATTTTATCTTAAATATGTCAGTGCTTAAGGTCTGGACTACTTGTGACTTGAGCTAGAACATTTTTAAGTACCCACCACAACTTATGTAATGACTCTACAACGGAAATTCAACATTTATTTTCCAGCTAGTTGTTTCTGTGTGCACAAGTCAGTCAGTAATAAACACTACTGGAGCACCAAAATATTCCGCATTCTCCTACAACTAATTTGAATAAGACTTTCACCTATAGTCAGCTTCACCTCTAGTTTGATGTAAATCAAGACTGACAAAAGCTGTTAATTAAGATGTAATTTGTTGCCTAATATTACATGGTGATGAACTTTACTAGTTAAATAAATGTTACCGGTATTACTTTTTAAACTAAGCGCCATATTTTAGAACAAAGAATAACCACTACTTGAAATTGAAATTTACTCTGAATTAAATGTGGGAAGTCGAGAGATATTAGATTTCTGCCACTCTCCTTCACCCCGCAGAAGTGTACTAAAATTTCATTCCTTTAATACTTCTTTTTGAGTGGAGTTATGCCATTTTGCAATAATTTCCTAGTATTTGACAGCGTGTTTATATAACGTACAAGGGAAATGGTCGGCGACTCAGCGCTATACAGTAAAATGCGGCTTCAGGATGCAAACTTCAAGCTCGTTGCTACATTGGTAAATCACTATTTTTTAAACAAAAAATGGCCATAATAATCTTTTAATACTCAAAGAAAAAAAAATTGTGTGTAAGAATATAAAATAAAAAAAAAATGAAAGTTTAAGATTAAAGACCACCCTGCGCAATGGACAATTCCTGCATTTTTAAAAATTTTTTTTATTCAATTCTAAATGTTTCGAAAAGGCCATAAACATAAAAATTTCTGCTCAATGCGCTTTTTCTTTTTTTTTAATTTGCGATCAAAATATATCGATGTCAAAATTACCTTGTTAGAGGTTGGCGAGAAAACGACCCATTTCGTTGGCGTTGAACGTGACATAAAGAGATCTCAAACATCTTGGCTTGAAATGCAGCAGCGGAAACCAGATTTGCAAGTTTCTCGCAAATCCCGCCAACCTGTACGGAATGTGGCAATGGTCTACCAACGCCAACTTTTTTAACGATAAGTATTTGGCAGAAACCTCACGATAACCATAGAAACGGTAGGGTCCCTTGACGTCACAGATTTGTTTGACTGTTTTATCGAACTGGTTTCGGCTCGGTTTCGAGGCATTTTCTTTTCTTAATATTTAAATAACTAATTTTTTTAAAGAACTTTTGTTTAAATATTTGGAATCAGAAAGAAATTCTTCAGAAATATGTACTAATTTCACTCGTTTTTAAAAAATGCGAGAATTGTCCATTTAGCAAAATGTGGCTAAATGATATGAACTTCAAGCTCTTTGCGGCACTGGTTAATCACTTTTAATTTTAAAAATGTTGGTCTAAAAAAATGTTTTTATAGCCAAAGGAAAGAACTTTGGGGGTTGAGAAAAAAGTAATTTGTAAGTCGAAAAATAAGGACCACCCTAATGGGTAATGAAAGTATGGTATTCGGTAAAAAAACAGCTAGTGTTTTTTTTTTCTTTTTTTTTTTTTTCATTTCACCACGTTCTGGAACATTCTGATTTAAAAAAAGTGAGTTATACTATCTGTGTTCAGCATAACTCCCGAACAAATTGATCTACGATGTTCAAATTTGGTGTGTTGGTTAGTGATGGTACAGGGACCTCCAATTGAGGTTTTTGACAAAATCGCGCTTGCGCATAAGGTAGCTGCCATTGAAATGATTATGTTTTTCAGTAATTGCTCAAAAAATAAAAATAAAAAATGGCTCTAACGATTTTGCCCAAAATCACTGTGACAATGCCTCTTAAGGTGCTCCTAACATCCCCACCTCCGAAATTCCCGTAAAAATACTTTAATGGTGTAAAAAACTGAAAAACGAATGCCTTTAACACCGAGTTCTATTTCCTTGAGCATAGCTCATCAACGAACACTTTTTCTCCTCGCCCCTCAGTTTCACATATAAAAAAGGATAGTATAAAAATTATTGAAAAGTAAATCGCTAAAAAATCTCCCATTTGACAAAGATTTTTTTTTTTTTTTTTTTTTTTTTTTTTTTTTTGACCCATACAAGAATTATGGTAAAAAATATCGCCAAATTGAAATTTTTTTCTAAATAAATGATCAAAATATACAAACGGTAAATGACACTAATTGACATCAGTATTATAGTGTAATTGAAAGTTTTGCGATTTTCCACATCCCTAGTTATTATTATTTTTAGTCTTTTATTTATTTCGTATTTTATAGCTGAGTATTGCACTTGCGTGGTACGATTTTTAGGCGCCTGTTGTCTAGTATTATTGGAGACTGGGGTAGGAGAAGTATTTCTTTCTTTCATTATGTAATCATTTATGTATTGTTCTCCTAATTCTTGGAAAATATTTGGCTTTTTAATTATTACCTTGAGATATATTTTAGAATTTAATCCAGCATTTCCAATACTATACATTTGAGGTTTATCATTTATTATTATTATTATTATTTCTATTAATTAGATGAAGTAAAATTTAAGTTTTTGCATTTTTTTCCCCTTTTGGTTTCTTTATTGGAAACACTATCTTTTGAACATCAGCAGAACTGCTTGGATGATAAAAAACAAGAAAACCTTTAAAAAAAAATATTTTTTGGTATTTTTATTATTTTTTCTTGCATGAGAAAAATATTTTTTTTCTTCTTCTCTAACATGTATTGAGTAGCAAATAAAAGTTTCAGAGGAGAGAATTTCAAAAATGTAAACTGTGATTTTTTTTATTTTTTTTTATTAACCCTTTAAATCCCACAGAGTCAGCGTTGTGAGTTTCACAAAAACCCAATGACTTTTCATTCGAAAAAACTGGAAATAAACTCGCCCAACTCGTTCTCCTGTGGGCCACACCTGGGTTTCCTGTGGGGGGTCACTGTCGACCATTAAAAGATCATTACTATATATGTCTACAACTTGCAATAGGGTTGTTCTTTGGGTCATCTACTTGATATGTAGGAGCATTTAGTCGGCATCTTATCAATGAATGAAACGCCACCGCAAATTACTTGACGAAATACGCATAGAAGCAAAATCCCGACTATCTTTTACTCAGTGTCCAAAGGGTGGTGCAATGAGTACTCTAAACCCATGGCTCCCCTTTACAAACTCCACAATAGCCTATTTGTTGCGAAACACAATTCAACTCAACTCAACTTTGTAAGAAAGTTTCGGTTCTTGTTTTGATTCTTAAAAGTTTTGGTTCGTGTTTGTAAAAGAGTGATTGCGTAGTAAATGGAATGTTCTTTTCTTTGAATCAGCGTGTCTGTTTTATTGCTTATCTTATCCATAATATGAATCCTTGCTATGTTTGTTAAATAGTGGCGTCCGCGACAGTGAAAGTATGGAAAAAGTGAAGGCAATCAGAAAGGCACTACGCACGGCTTTTACCGTGTGTGCGAATACGATTCAAGATGAATTGAACAATGAACAATCACTCTCGGATCTGCAAGCTTTACAAAACAAGCTTCGGGATAAATTTGATCGTCTGTGTGCCGCGCAGGAGGAAGTATCCAGTGCCCTCCTGAGTGATGAAGCGTTGGCGATCACATATGAAGGGGATTTTGTGACAGCGGAGGAATATAGGGACAGGTATTTGACTGTATCTGCTATGTTGGAAACGGCGATAGCTAATTTGTCCACCGTTGTACCTGCATCGGAATACGCTGAATCTACAGGAGGAAAACGTCGCTTCAAGTTACCGCGATTAGAATTGAAACGTTTCAGCGGCGATCCCAAAGAGTATTTGGCCTTTTGGGCACAATTTGTCAAAATCCATGAAGATGAAGACATTGTTGAGGAGGATAAATTCCAATATTTGTTGCAATGTGTTGTTCCTGCCTCAAAAGCTGCAAGACTGGTTGAGAGTTTCCCACCAACCAGGGAAAATTATTCTAAAGTGATTAAACAGCTTACTGAACGATTTGGCCGTGAAGACCTACTCGTCCAAATATACGTTAGAGACTTGCTGAGTATAGTGATGAGAAATGCATCGGGAAAATGCAAATTCGACTTATGTGAACTCTACGACCTTCTAGAAGGCAAATTAATGGCTTTGGAAAGCCTAGGGAGAACTAAAGAAAAGTTTGCGGACTTTCTAGAACCACTTGTGGAATCGTGTTTGCCCGAAACCGTACTACGTGCGTGGGAGAGGAGCCGCTCCTTGGATGAGTCATCCCGCAGTTCTACTGATGATGATTCCCCCCGGCTTTCCAGTGTGCGTTCCTTGGAGAAGCTCATGTTCACGAAGAAATCGTGGAGAAGTTCAGAGCGAAGAAATGATATTACTCGCTCGCTCTGGACTTGGTGACCCGCAGAAGAGTATTTCGGAAAGAAAAAATAGTAGTGTTGTGCAAATGAATCCCACAAGTGCGGTGTTAATAAATTCAGGTAAGGAAGAGGGGTCCGGCAAAATTCAGTGTATATTTTGTAGTAAACATCACTTAAGTTCTGAATGTTTTTTAGCTCGCAAAATGTCTTACAATGATAGAAAGAGTATTATTATGAAAAAAAGAGCTTGTTTTAAATGTTTAGGTTTTGGCCACATGAGTCGTAATTGCAGACGCACAGTTAAATGTCTACAGTGTGAAAAAGGTCATTATATTTTAATGTGCCCTCAGCGTGACGATACACCTTCAGACCGTAGTACTACTGCGGAACCAGAAATTAGTAATGTTCTGGCCAATCAATCTGTTTCAGAAAATATTTATTTACAAACCATAGCTCTTAAAGTAAATGGTAATGGTCGTGAACAGATTGTCCGGGGGATGTTAGATACAGGGTCTCAAAAATCCTATTTAACTGCTAGAATTATTAAAAATTTGCAATTGCGACCAAAGTCAAAACAAACCATAGTACACGGTTTGTTTGGGGGGAGAGAAAGTAAACCCCGTGAGCATTTTGTATATAACATTGGAATACAAGGCTTGAGTAATAATTTCAAATGTTCAATAGAAGTACTTTCCGAAATTAAAATTTGTGGGGTTGTTCCTAAAGTGAATGACTTATCAGCACTAATCGAAATAAAGGAAAAGGGTATTGAGATATCAGATTTACTTATACCTGATCATGAAGTAGATTTACTTTTGGGGGCTGATGTCATTAGTTCAATTTTAACAGGGAAATGTACTGATTTGAATTCTGGACTGATTGTTGTAGATACAAAATTGGGATGTACAGTTATGGGTAAAGTCACAAATGGAATTTGTGAGGAACACAAAGTCATATCAATGCCTGCTTTATATGAAAATAATTTGAATTCTAATGTTTTAACTTTGTTGTCATTGCATTCGTGTGCTTTAAATATAAAAGAGTTATGGGATCTTGAAACGTTGGGAATTCGGGACCCGATGGGAAATAATGAAAGCAAATGGCTAGTGGACTCAATAAATCAGTTTGAAAACGATTTAAAAATACTTCCAGATGGAAGATATGAATTGCTTTTACCTTTTAAGGGAGGTTTTGATGTACCTAGTAATAAATCTTTAACTGTTAAAAGGCATAGACGAATGTGTCAAAATGGGGTTAATAACAATTATTGGGAAGAATATTGCGCTGTTTTCAAGGAATGGGAAAAGTTAAATATTATCGAAAGAGTTCCAGATGTGGAGTTAGATAGAGAATCCCATTACTTACCACATAGACCCGTAATAAAGCTTTCAAGTCAAACTAGTAAGGTGAGGCCGGTGTTTGATGCTTCATCGAGAGAAATGAATCTACCGTCCTTAAACGATTGTTTATTGAAGGGCCCCAATTTAATTGAACTCATTCCGGACATTATTGATAGGTTCAGGTCGTATCCCATTGGTTTGTCGTCGGACATTGAGAAAGCATTTCTGCAACTGAGTATCGCACCAGAACATAGAGACTATTTAAGGTTTTTTTATCCTTCACAAAATGAAGAGATTGTTTATCGTCATTGTAGAGTAGTATTTGGTGTGAGTTCAAGCCCGTTCCTATTAGCAGCTTCTATAAATCATTTGCTTGATCATTCATCTCCTGAATATGCTGAACTTATATTAAAACTAAAGCATTCCTTCTATGTAGACAATTGTGTTAGTGGAGTATTTAATGTAAATGAAATGGATAATTTTATTTCAGGGGCTACGAGTGTTATGGCCAAGGGGTGTTTTAATTTGAGGAACTGGGAGAGTAATGTTGCAGGGCCAAATGTTTTTAAGAGTACTGGGGACACAAATTTATTGGGTCTAATTTGGAACTTGGATAGAGACACACTGAGATGTTCTATAGGTAATGAACAACTCCAGGGTATTGTTGAAGTTACTAAACGATCAGTACTGTCTATGGTGCAGCAATATTTCGACCCTATTGGTATTTTAACAGCTGTCACTTTGTTACCCAAACTTTGGCTACAAGAAGCGTGGAAACTTAAAGTATCTTGGGACGATCCTCTGCCCCCTGAGATGTGCAAAAAATTCTGTAGATGGCTCCAAGAAGTGAAATGCTTAAAATATATAGAAATCCCTAGATACATTGAGATTGGTGAAATATCGGAACTACATGTTTTTGTAGACGCTTCCAAAAATGCGTATGCTGCTTGTATATTCATTAGGTCTATAACGAAAACAGGGATTAAGTTACATTTAATTAAGGCCAAGTCAAGGGTAGCTCCTACGAAAACCGTTTCGATTCCTAGATTGGAACTATTAGCGTGTTGTGTAGGTGCACGATTGGTTAAATCCGTTCAAGGGGCTTTGGATATGCCGAATTTAAATATTACATTTTGGACTGACTCTATGGTAGCTTTATATTGGATTAAAAACTATGGGGAGTGGTCAATGTTCGTGTCCAATAGAGTAAAAGAGATAGGAAAAATAACGTCTCCGGACAATTGGAGGCACGTTCCCGGTACGTTGAATCCGGCAGATGTTCTTTCTCGTGGGTGCTCCCCGAGTCATCTGTTGGATTCAGCATGGCTTAATGGTCCTGTGTGGCTGCAAGAAGACTCAAGAAAATGGCCAGTAACTGACATAAAGTGTGAGATTAAAGAGGTCAATGCTGAAAGGAGGAAGGTTAAACTTTGTAACCTTAATGTCAAAGATAGCTTTCCTTGGTATTCACAAAGGTTTACAAATTATCACTCTATGGTCAGATTGACAGCATGGATTAGAAGATTCATTAGTAACTGTCGTACGACATCTGACGATAGAGCTGTAGGTGAATTGTCAAGTTCTGAAATTGACAAGGCAGAAAAAATTCTTATTGGCTCAATACAAAGAGAATTTTTCCCTGATCCAAGTTGTATTCCGATAATTAATGTCTTCAAAGATGAAGATGGGTTAATACGCGTTAAGACGAAAATAACTGAGCGGAAAGATAACCCTTGTTTTTTAACACCTATCCTCCTTCCAGAAAATTGTCTGTACGTATGTGACTGGCCCCAGCGTCCAGGTTTTCCAGTCGAAAGGTCCTGCTGTTGCTATGACATCACATCGCTGGAGGATACCCAAGATAAACATTTTATTGGTGAAAGAGCTCACGTAAAATTTTCAGCAATTCTTCCAACCGTGCACAATTTTCTTTTGTACATTCAGATATTTAAATAGGTAACTAAATGTACAAAGTATCGTTGTCAAATATTTCGTAATCTGAAAATTAGTGGTTTTTGGGGCTACAAGTTGCGTTTAGGTTTCGAAACGTGGCCGATCGTTTGAAAAATAGCTCGTAAGGCTTAGAACTGCAGAGATACAATGGTTCAAATAACTCATTATATCCCAACCGAACAGTGCCGACCAAACAGTATAGTGGCTAGCGTGCTAGCTTCTAGACCGCGAGGTTGCGGGTTCGAGTCCCGTGCAAGGCATGAGTCGTATTATAGCCCTCGTGTTGCTGACGGCGCTGTACCTATAAATAAACGTGGATTCTGAACTGCAACAAACTTCCATACTTAACCTCATCCATGCCTAAGCGTTGTACATGTAATAGGTTTTTTTCAACTGTTTATTTTTATTTCAAAAATTGACCAAAGAAAATGTTACCGTTTTAGTATTTTTTTTTTATAGTAGAAACTACTAAGCTGCTCGAATCCAGGATACAATAACTAACCTTATTCCCGCATAAATCTCAGAGGATGCAGATTAGTTCAGTACACAATATTTCACTCGAAACAAAAAAGCGTTTGATCTATACATTTGATTAAAACGTAACTGCAACGTTGGATAAAAAAATATCACTAGTCCTAGAAAGAATATTTTAAGGAAAGAAAAAAGTGCTGAAACTAATGTATATCGACATGAATATCAAAGTTGACGAGGTGAGATAATGAAGAAAAGATTGTGGAAAATTATATGAAAGTTAAGGCTTAAATTAGCATAAGTACAAAAATTTATTATTTTTCGTTACAGATTTTTAATGTACTCTTTATCCACGTCATGAAAGAGAATAATGCTAAAAAAATTAATATTTGCATCAACTTAAGACGACTTTTAAATGTTATCAATAATCATAGATTTTCATTTAGGCCAGAGCTCTCGGTCGTCTCCATGCAAGTTGATCCATGCTTACCGACAACGTTATTTAAGACCTTCAAAATAACATTAAAAAGTAAAATTTTGCATCCTTTTGACTGCTTATTTTCCGACACGAAACTCTAATTTTATAATTGAAAGTGGCAAATGGAAAGTTTTTTAAAGTGATTTTTATAAAATAACTTCATAACAATATAAATAAATAATTTGCTTCAGAAGTAAGAGTGCCTGTCTCTCGAGTCAGATTCAGGAATCGAATCCTATCAGGCAAGCTATTAGTTTTGTTGGATTTTCTTTGCACAAGAGCTATATGAGAGCTAACACACTATGACGAATCTTTACTACACAATTGCGAATTTTCGGATTTCATTCCAAGAAGTCCCTCAAAGACAAACTGATTAGCATTTGCGTGAATAATGAGAGAAAACCCAGAGGTCTCTACCATATGCAGCCCTATAATCGACACGAGATTATCTGATACTATTGTCATCGTGTCTATTCACTTTTGAAACCAGAGATTTAGGTGGTCAAATTGGGAATTCGATTCCGAAACCTTTGTTATGCTAGGCGCTTATAAAAAGCTCCAATTCATCCTCATCAGATAGACATTTTCTGAGTAAAGATTTTGACGATGATCAACATGGGACGTTTCTATCATATTTTAACGGTATAGTGGTTAGCGTGCTAGCTTCTAGACCGCGAGGTTGCGGGTTCGAGTCCCGTGTTGGCATGGGTGTTTGTAAATGTATGTTGACTTGTCTAATGACGAATGTTTCGGCGCATTATAGCCTTCGTGTTGCTGACGGTGCCAGATAATCTGAAAACAACCAACCTATCATATTTTAATAAAAATCAGCACTTAACTCATGGGCTAACACATATCTGTAGCGCCTTTTTTATGAAAATAATGCAAATTTTGTTCTTTGTTGGAAAAAAATTCTATTAGAAGAATATCTCCCGTCAGAAAATCTAGGTGGGTGGTCGATACCCAACACTCGGCGATTTAGAATAGGGATGTGCATGTGAGAAATTCAAGGTATTAAAGTTATAATACCATACTCGTCTTGATGATGAGGAATCGTTTACTTAATCAATCTATTTTGATAATGTATGAAAATTCATCAATACGCCATCAGAGTGTACAGCAAACCAATGCTCATAAATTTCTGCTGGAATCTCTCGTATAAAATAGGACTAATAGCCTTGTTTCCAAGGTAACCAGACAATGCTAGACAAATTGATGGGAGATATCCTTGTAATACACTGACAGACAGTAATGGGTATTTTGGTGGAAATCACACCTTTCTCTCAAATGTTTAACAAATCGAGATGAGATTTCAGGTATGAGCAGGATAAACAGATATGTATTCAGAGGTATGAGCTCCGGATTCTGTGAATGGCAACATAATGGCACTCACGGTTACGGTTATAGGTACAGAAACTCGAAATTTTCGAATAGCAACGCCCATTTTTTCCTATCGCAAAATGGTCAGTGCATGCGAAAATCCTAAAGAACGTTGGAACGGTAAGTGTATCACAAAAAACGGACACGTTATGCACGCACAAAAAACAACTCTGTGAACGACCAACAGAAACACGATCGCCAGATATTCAGCGTATAAGTCCAATAAAATTGCCTGTGATGGCACCCATGCGTTGTCATTAATGATTGGTGTCTTTGCCCTCTGTCATATTCAAATTTCCTCAGTGCGTACCGATCGTGTTTTTGTCATCGATATAGATAAACAACTGGATAGACTGCTTAACGCTGGGAAAATGAAGCAGTTGCCAGATGCAATTGGTGGGATAAAAAATACGGATTGCCAAGGATTGAAAATAAAATTTTGGGATGTACACAGCAGAAATGTCAATAGTAGACCTTAATTAGTAATTATGTGCAAAAAAATATATACTCTAACACTTTCCAAGGTTTTTCGCATTCCCATCCAACTATAAAAATGAACTGTGATTGGGTAATCATCCCACCAGCTTCGCAATCCCTGGCGCGTTTTTCTTTTTGCATTGACAATGGAGTAGTCTATCCAGTTGTTTAATTATATCGATGGTTTTTGTTGGCCGTTCGCAGAGCTGTTTTTTATTCGTGCATTACGCATCCGTTTCTTGTGATACACGTACCGTTCCAACGGAACTTAGGATTTTTGCATGCGCTGAGCATTTTACGAATCTAAAAAGTGGGCGTTGTCATTCGAAAATTTCGAGTTTCTGTACCTATGACCGTAAGCGTGAGCGCCATTTTGTTGCCATTCAAAGAATCCTGAGCACATACCTCTGAATAACTATTCCTGAAATCTCGTGTCTCGATCTCTTGAACGAAACGGAAGCTAGAGGTCCATATATCGGCGAAGTTTCTTTATGACCACCCTGTATATGTTACTGAGTGCTCATCAAATCCAAATACGTACGTGAAATTTTAACTTTGTCAGATGGAAATGTTGCCACCTGACCTATCATCTTTTGTTTCTTCTTTTTTTTTTTTAATCGCATCCTTACTACGCCAACGAGAGAACATTGAGGACTCGACGGATTTAATGTACAACTGCCACCATTAATCTATGCACCGACAACCTTTGTGCCGTTCTTTCAGCTTCAAGAAGACGCAGTCTATAGCTCTGTTAAAACTTTAACACAAGAATGAAGAATTTGAATTGTGTCACGTGTGCGATATTTCATCTAAAATTGTGTGAAGGTTAAAGGTATGTAATTGCCTTAAAAAGCTTGCTATCTTAAGTTACAAAAGATTAGGTAGGTTTTGGTAGAGATTACTGAAATCAATAAGTGTTTGCAGTATCCACAAAAGGTATGTACCAAATTTGTGGGGAAATAATTGTATGATCCTTTGAAACTGCAACTATTAGATTCATTTGAAGCGCCTGTTAAGATTAACGAAATATTGCAAAAACCCTATCAATTGGAAGGTTTTGCTATAATAAAAAATGTCGCAAAATTGGCCAGTTTGAAAAAAATTTTGAGAGAAAATTTTTCTTCGAATATCCAAGTTCCAATCCGATATCTCTTATTATAACCTAAATGAGAAATTCATATACACTGTCAAATTGCTCGCGTCCATCTTTTTCAAAGAACTTTGAATGTGTAAGGACGTTTCAGATATAAAAAAAAATATCTTGGTTTAAAATTTCTTAAAACGTAAGACGTCATAAGTCATCATAAAAATGACATACATTGTCTTAACATGTCGTATTTCTACCTGGAGGCGAAAATTTCAACTGATGTATATTTTTGTTCAGAGATAATTTCTCTTGCATTCTACCAAATTTCATGAAACTTTAATTAGAACAGACTTTATACGGTTGTAAACACGCGGAATTAAATTATAAACTCTCTGTAGTCTGTACAAAATAGCTACTGATATGCACTCCAAATTCATCCTTCCACATACTTGGATGTAACTGAATTTTCAAAAAATTTGCATAGCGATGTTAAAAGCTGACGCTATTCTCTTTTCAAAGCATCATAATGAAGCACTATCTGACTGTGAATGGAGGAAATGGAACAATGAGTTTTGAAGTTTGATCCAATGGCATACTTTCTCGTTCGGAATAGAAAGACTTCGGGAACTAAACTTAGCTAGCGAATTAGACGAATTGCTTTCATATTAGACGAATTAACTGACAACGGTCACTAAATGAACTTTATATAGTATTGTGGCAGCAACTTATGGTGGGTGTTCTTTTAGTCATCAGTAGAAGGGTCAAATAATTTTTTTTTGGATGAACATGCCTCCTCCCAAAGTACCCTCTCGTTCGAAAAGGGCTTCAACTTACACTTCCCTTTCAATGAGAATGGCGTACGACAGTGTGCGAATGGGACACTACTCTGGCAGACAGGCGGCGGCGACGTTTAAAGTACCATACGGAACATTGAACAAGAAGTTGAGTGGAAGGGCGCCAATTGATGCCCAATGCGTGGGAAGACCCTTTGAAATTGATCTAGAAAATGAACAAAAGTTGGCGGAATATCTGTTCGTTTTTATAAGCGGTGGGTATGGATTCAATCGAAGTGAAATCTTGGAGATTATCGGTGAGTTTGTCCGAGAAGAGAGCATCAAGACACGGTGGACGAATGGTGTACCTGGTTTGGATTGGTTGAAGGGATTTCTGAAGCGTCATCCTCAGGTGAGGATTCGAAAAGACGACATCCATTTCACAAGACAGATGGATCCGTTTGTGATTCACGAATTCTACTCACGTCTTCAAGAACTTTACGAGAAAGAAAAGATGACTCAAAGTGAACCTCGTCGGATTTACAGTTTGCTGGAAATATCACTGCCGTGTGCTGACGAGGCAGATAGTAAACCAAAAGTATCTGTCTTGACGTGCATTCGTGCAGATGGTGAGAAGCTGCATCCTCTAGTTGCATTTGAAGGTAGTTGCGTGGCATTTGAAAACAGTAATGGGTACACTGGAGAAATTGAGAAGAGTTCTAATGAAAGATCATTGTTTTTTTATTGGTTCAAGAACCATTTTATTCCAAACTTGCCGAGCGAGGATGCCAGACACGAAACACGCACCGTCATATTATTTGAAGGACAATCTCTGCAGATAAATGTGCAGATCTTGGCAATGGCATGGAGAAATGGCGTATATTTAGTGAAATTTCCTCCAAATGTCTCTAACCAAATACAGCCATTGGATTCAAAATGCTCCTCAACTTTGAAATTTGCTTGGAAGAAACAGATGAATCTTTGGCGTAAGACACACTGCCAGAATGATAAACTTGCAAGAATCCTTTGCACTGCTTGGACCAAGTGTACAAGCAGGAATGTTATTATAAAGGGATTTGAAAGAACTGGCCTATTTCCGCTAGATAGAAGTAGATTTGACGAGTCTGTGTTTTCAGAACCATTATTGAAAAAATTCAGGTCTTCAAGATCGCAATCCAACTGAAAGAGAAATCATTTGCAAGATAGAAAAGTTCACTCACAAAAGTAACTGATATAAATTAAGAAAGAGTTCGCAATCGATAAATTCACTATTCATAAACTTAATACATATAGCAATTCTTTTACTTGATTACAGTGTTAAGTTTACAGTAGTTATTTGATTACAATGTTAAGTTACATTAAGTTTTTCTAATGATAATGAATTCAATAATTCTCGAAAATTCGCTTTGGGATCATATATTTTTTATTTTTAGAATTTTCGTATATAGTCTGTCAAAATAGTTTTATAATGACAGATCATTGACACATAAAAATTTATTGTTTAAGTTTAAATTTATGTAAATTTTAACAATGGCTAATAATTATTATCCTTCTTAATTTTTTTTTAGGCATAATAAGTAAGCGCTTTGATGAAATTCCAACTTTTCAATGAATACAGCAAGTAGCCATAAGAGGTTACGATGTCTTTTTTTGTAAAAAAAAATATTAATAACGTCTTTTGGAAAGATCACCACTTCAGCTTTTAAGTGTTTCTTTAATTTATCCAAATTCATTTGAAAATTTATTGTACATATAATTAGTTGTTAATGAAAATTGTATTTGTTAAATTTGGTTTTCTTATATTTCAGTGATTTATTTTAAGACTTCTCAATGAAACTAGATAATGTGCTCTTGAACAATAATGCGTAGCAATATTAATGGTTTAGATTTTATAAAAAAATATTGAACCTTAATTTTGCAACTTAAGTAACAAGCTAATTTCTAAAAGTGTTAGAATTAAATTCTTTAATAAAACCAGAGTTGTTGATAGTTTTATTTGATCGAAAAAATTTAGAACTAGCACTGAAGAAGTGTCCAAATGATAAAATGTATGTTTTTAAAGAAAAATAAAATGGACTTATTAACCTCGCATTTAGAAAGGGAGGACGGGAAAGAGGAGGATTTTCGCTAAGAATTAACTTAGTCTAGCAGGTTAGCAGGCGAGAGATGAAACTTGATTCCCTGCACAAATAGGTCCACCTAATGGTTATGTGATTAGAGCTCTGGGTTACCATGGGAAAGGTACAGGGCTCGAATCCCGGGTTAGGAAGGGATGTTCGTTACGTTGTGGTTCGGAAATCACATAAATCTGTAGGTCTCGGCCTGATTAGCCGTTATTGTGCAAAATTATAGGTCGTTAAGTGCACAAGTCAGCCAACCCTGCACAAGTATTTTGTAATTACTGATTTCCAAAGTGAGAAAAGACCAAACGGTATAGTGGTTAGCGTGCTGGCTTCCAGACCGCGAGGTTGCGGGTTCGAGTCCCGTGTAGGCATGGGTGTTTGTAAATGTATGTCGGTTTGTTAAATGACGAAATGTTTCGGCGCATTATAGCCCTCGTGTTGCTGACGGCGCTAGATAATCTGAATACAACCAACCAACCAACCAACCAACCAAAGTGAGAAAACACAACGGTGACAGTGACATTTTGTCTCATATGAATTTTCGAGGAGCTTAGTGAATTTTTACTTTCAATTACCCAAATGTATACATAGGGTAATAAAAGTAGAGCATTCGGTCGATTTTTTTTTTTTTCTTCTTTTTTTTCTTCCCCCTCCACATTTTGGAACATATACTGATTTCAAAAAAGTTGTCTAGAAAAAATGTCTGTCTGTGTGTATTCAGCATAACTCCTGAACAAATTGACCTAGGATGACCAAATTTAGTGCGCTGGTTAGTAGTGACCATGGAACCTACCATTAAGGTTTTCGTCAAAATCACGCATGCGCATATGGTAGCTGCTTTTGAAAAAATCAGGCTTTTTCAATGACTGCTAAAAAACGGCTCAAACGATTTTGATCAAAATCACTGTGGTAATGCCTCTTACGGTATTCTAAACATCCCCACCTTCAAAATCCCCACCTTCAAAATCCCCACCTCCAAAATCCCCGTAGAAAAAAGCAATAAAATAGTAGCTATTAACTATAGTCAACTACTGATTTTTTCCCCTTTATACTCACAAGAAATGACATTGTAATGTCTATGCTATGATCGCCAATTTCTAATATGATCGCCAATGAACTATGGTATATGATCGCCAATTTTCGCCGTCTTGGCGTTTTTTCCTCTCCCCCCCCCCCCCTTTTTTTTTTTTTTTTTTTTTTTTTTTTTTTTTTTTTTTTGTAAGCCCATGTCGAATTTGTTGCCGAAAGTATCGCAAAACTGGCCAGTTTTATTTAAATGAGCGAAAATATGAAAACGTTAAATATCACCATAAATTTTAATGCAATGGCCAATATTATAGTGCAATTGAAAGTTGTACGATGTTCTACATCCCTAGTTAAAGGGGGTTTCTCCCATCCAAAGGTGTAAATTGGCGGTGAGCAATTTCCCTCTAAAAGATCTTCCAGACGGCGTTCCTCTATTAAAACATGTACTACTCTCAGACCACCGGATGGCTATGGGGGTTAACATTCTATTTTCGAATGACAAAGATCCGGGTAATTAGGCAGGAGTATTTGTTGTGGTTCCGAATCCATTGGTTCCGGTCATTCGCATGCAGCATAAAGACTTATTTACACTCTCTCAGTAACTTACGAACCAGCTTTCAATGTTAACTAGAAAGTCGTTGACACAGAATAACTGGTATTCTAGTTTGTTAGAAGAATAACAGCTGCAACTTGAATATAACTAGAAAACTACCTTGTGTCGTTTTAACCAACTTTAGTCCATGCTGTCTGTGATACTGTATACACTTTAACTCATGCTGAAAATTTTTGAGTTGTGTAGCTTTTGAAATGAGGATGTGATTGCCAAATGTCGTCCACGAATTGCAGAAAAAACCAGGGGTGTGGAACATGGGTAATAAAAAAGTATTAAAAAATAACAGCCTAAATGGCGAATTCGGCGATATACTTTTAGATTATTCTCATATTATCCTATTTTGTTAGTGAAACAGGGGAAAGGAGAAAAACTGGAGTTGATGAGCGATGCCCAAGGGAAGAGAACTCTCTGTTCAAGACATTCGTTTTTCAATTATTTACACCTTTATAGCATTTTTACAGGAATTTTGAAAATAAGGATGCTTAAACACCTTAAGAGGTCATAACGTTTTTGATCAAAACTGTTAATTGTTTTTTTTTTCTCACGTTTTTACTTGTTTTGTACATGCCAATAGTGACGAAAACCTTAATGACAGGTCCCACGACCACCAATAACCCATACACTAAATTAGAACATAATAGGTATGTGTTATCGTGGGTATGTTCAATATGGTGTTATTTACAGTAGTTCAATTCGTTCGGGAGTTACGCTGCCCATGTACACACAGACACGCATTTTATTTAGATCATTTTTTTTTTTTTTTTTGAATCAGAATGTTCCAAATCATGGAGAAATGTGAAAAAAATCGAAAAAATATTTTGACCGAAAGAAATACTTTCATTACCCAATGTGTGCTGGTAATTGGTAGCAAAAAGAGAAATATGAATACAAGACTTTATAATGCAACTCCTACCAATAAACCCTTGCAGTAAAAACTGATAAAGAAAATCTGTTTTCAATTTTCGTTAATATTCCCAAATAAGTGGACTGCAAAACTATAATCTATTTTGGTTTATTCTTTAATGTGAAAGTTGGATCATCTTTCTTTGTATATCTTTTAATGTGAAAGTTGCATCATTCATTTAATCAATGATAGTTTATGCAGACACTCTCCCTATCATGATTACGAATTCTGAGCAAAACATATTCAAGATATAATATTAATAGTTACATTACAAATTGTAGAAATTTGCGTTTGTGGCTTACTCCAACGAGTTGCCAAAATTTCAATAAAAAATAGTTATTGTTTAATGTAAACACTCTGTTTACTTAATTGAAACGCGCCACAGTAAAAGAAATGTATTTTTTCTGCGGGAGCTATCAATGACTGGCATGAGATCTGCAGACTGGCTTCTCCAGTAATTGACTGGAAGCGTTTACAAAGTAAAGGTCATGATCAGTGGCATAACTATGTGCACGTAGCTCCCGCACTGCTTGGAGTGGCTCATAGATATCGCGGCGAAAAAAATGTCTGCATTTTTTACGAAACCTTAAAAGAACAATGGGACTAATCTGAAACAAGCAATTCCTCAAACTCTTCTAATCAACAAAGGTTCCGACATTGTATTTGATATGAATATCGCACAAAAGTACTAAACATTATTTAATGCAGGTTTCATAACTTTATACTGTAGATTTGTATTGTATTTGAGTAGCTGGTGAACAAAACCGGACTTGTTCCCTAACTAGTTTGTTACAGGTTTAGCCAAAACGAAAATTGTTTAATTTAGAATAATTTGCACGGTTCCGGCTATTTCGATTTCTATGAAGCGCTTATAACAGCCAAATACGCTTCATAATTTTGGTCCACGAAAAAATTTCGAAGTTGAAACCTTATCCATGCATAATATGCACTAGCTCTCATTATCGTGCACACCAGTATTTTGCGGGGCAGTACCGAACCCGTGATCTTACCGCTAATGAGTTTGGTACCTTTAATCGGCGGACCATTGTAGCCTCATTAGCATTGTCGGTGCAGTTTGGCCTTAGTGTTGCCGTCGAGCCAGAAAATTAAATGCAACCTACCCATGAACATTGTTCTGTACATGTTGTATATGTATTGTATTTTGAACGCAATTATCTTGTGCGTTTTAGAGCCACTTTTGATGGAAAAAGTTGCGGAGGCAAATAAATGTGAGTTTGAGGAGACCAGAAAAGTTATTTTTAAAAAAAAAATAGCGTTTTGTGTGGATAAGTCCGGCTTTGTTCACAGGTTTCTCTTTTATGAGATTGCTAATAGTTGTGTGTGTAGAAATCAAGTTGTATTTTCTAAATGTGCTGCATTCGAATTCCGGATTATGCCTCGTCGAAGATGTGCAGTCTCTTTACAAAGTGAGTAGACATAGCGGCCTTTGTAATAAATAATTTCTTAGTTTTTCCGGATTTTCTTCCTTTCTAGATGCACAAGTGGAACAATTGGCACTTGAAAATCCTACTGGAAGGCATTCTTTATCTTTTATATAGATAATGACTTCACGATGTTCTGGTGCAATATACCCTAATATTGTTCTTGTGCCAGAAATATTCCAATGCAACCAGTTCAGTTGGATGTGAGTTCTTGGTGAGTCTCGGTTCAGCTCTGTGATGAGAAAAGAACTTCGATGAAAGTTGTCGCTGGAAAAAGTGTAATATTAAGTATACCGTAAAAAGGGGGAATCGGAGCACTTCCCAACTTTCGAAGTAAATATCGTGTGTATTAAGATCGTTAACAAACATATTTTTAACTCTGAAACTTGGGTCTTACCTTCTTCTTTTATCCCATCTGGTGGCTGTGGGGTTAGCTCTCTGACCTCGCATGCGAAAGGTGACGGGTTCGAATCCCGGTATAGGCATGGATGTTCGTTGTGGTTCGGAATCCAAGTTAAACTGTAGGTCCCGCCCTGATTAGCCGTTATTGTGCATAAAAAGGGGTCGTTGAGCGATCAAACCATCCAACCTTCTTCTTTTAGGATCAATCCCAGAAATGTTGAAAATGTTTGAAAGCGTGTCAACTCTTCTCCTAACCTAATACAGAAAAGATCACCCATCCAAATAGTCTTTAAAAATAATAGTATATTTCAATTTACTTGATTCTTAAGTGCAATAATTCTTCAAATTCCTTAAAATATCTTGAGAAAAGAGAAAAGCATCCGCATTTGTTTTAGAAAATCTTGTTGTTCCTGGGTTCGCTTTGTGAAACACCCCTATTTAGTATAACCTTGTGGGGGTAAAACTTTGCTCACATAGTCTTCATACATATGAATTGCGTTTTTTTTTCATATACGTCGAAATTGACGAAATCATCTAGAGAAAAACTGGTACAACTGAGAAGCCACCATTTAACATCACTTTTCTTGTTTTCCGATTCACCCCACAAATCTTAAAATCAAGACGAGGTTAAACATAAAATTCGTGAAATAAAAAGTTTTTAAAACCAAATTAAATTAAGTATGGCATGCTGTTGCTTATACTTATCTAGAAATATATAACTTAAGCCTATAACAGGTACATGTTAGTAATTTCCGGATAAGTTTTGGCGATGTTAAAACTCACTGGAATGTATGCATGCTGTTTCAGAATTTGTTTTTAAAAAGGAAAATGTTTCCAACCCTACAAAACATACATTCCGAAACTCCAAACACGTTAGCCAAATAAATAAATAAATAAATATATATATATATATATATATATATATATATATATATTAGCCTTAACTAATATCATTACGTCATTAGAGATCATCGCTGCCAGCCTGTGGCTAGCAACATGTAAATCAAATATTAATTGTATAAAAGAATCAAAGTATTAAGATGTTATGGAGCAGCTTAGTCTCGTGTAGCTTTTATACCACGAAAAATACAAGCTTTTTGTGTCGGGCTTATTTAACTTCAAGTCAAGACGTACATGTCTTTAAATACACATAAAAGTTTTTTTAAAACACAAATATGTTTCATAGCAGGTTCACATTATTGTTAAATAATTAAACTAATAAGTCTATGACTTATCCATAAAATTGCATATGGAGAAAATATTACTCGTTTCGTATCTTAAATTCAAATTGTAACCTTTGCTTACAACAGCGCCATGTATTTTTTGGAAAAGCACCATGCATTTCTTCACGAAAAAAGATTTTTTAGTTTTTCCCTAACAACAATCCGGAAATGAAAATGGAAGGAAGTGAAGTAGTGAGGGTTCAGTGTCGAAAAGTGAATGCCGGTTAGTTTCGAATTCTCTGTTTTGGATTTTCACCCTTGAAGGTTTCTTTTTATTGTTATTATCGTTTGGTTGTGGCGTGGCAGGCAGCGCTCCCGTCCGGCCACTTGTAGAATCCTTGAGTCATTCGACTCATCGCTGTGAAGCATGGAAGTGTTCAGATTTCTCTACGGGTATCTTTACTTAGCCATTGGTAAGTTTTATATTATTTTTCGTTCTGAATAGTTTAAAAGGGATTTTTGATAAAAAAAATCCTTTCTTAAAAAAAGCTGGTAAATTTCGTAAACTATTTACAATTTTTTTAATTAAATTTTATAAATCACACGTGTTTGATGTATTTGTCGGTACCTATGCAACTTAAAATTGTGTAAATTTTTTAAGCATTTTATTTTCTTTGTTACTGTACTATAAATTGCGTATTTACTTTTAAATAAGTGATTTTTTTTTTTACATAAATGATTTTCGGGGCATTACCTTATTAAAAAGGCCGACCAAACGGTATAGTGGTTAGCGTGCTGGCTTCTAGACCGCGAGGTTGCGGGTTCGAGTCCCGTATTAGGCATGGGTGTTTGTAAATGTATGTTGGTTTGTTAAATGACGAAATGTTTCGGCGCATTATAGCCCTTGTGTTGCTGACGGCGCCAGATAATCTGAATACAACCAATCTAGACCGCGAGGTTGCGGGTTCGAGTCCCGTGTTGGCATGGATGTTTGTAAATGTATGTTGGTTTGTTAAATGACGAAATGTTTCGGCGCATTATAGCCCTCGTGTTGCTGACGGCGCCAGATAATCTGAATACAACCAACCAACCAACCTTATTAAAAAGATTAATTTTTGCTGCCTTTCTAAAAATCACCTTCCTAAAAATGTTGATTTTTTGAGAGAGGTGCATGCTTAAGTGTCGACATTTCGTAATTTGATTTAGCATAATTACGAGGCCTAATTGTATGTATTTGGTACAACATAGCGGTAGTGTAGCTCTTGTGACATTAAATTAATTGAAAGTAATTAAAATGAGTGCAGGTAGCAAACGCAAATCTCAAAGTGAAACACTGTTTTTATTTTGCAAAAGAAGAAAAGATGAAAAATGTGGTGAAATTACTGTTCAAGTTGAGAAAGAATCCCCACTTAACGTAGTTGATGAAGGAGAAAAATAATAATTTTAACCTCAGATTTACAGATGGTATCATTGTGTGTATAAAAAGATTAATGCAATATAAACATAGACATACATCTATTTAAAAATATATATATATTTTAATGTTTATGGAAGTTTCTTTAACCTTTAACTGCTGTAAGCGGTCTGACAGACCGCGAGTCATTTTTTGTGGAATGCTTCCACCCCCTAAAATATAGCATCTTTGACTTTTATATTAATTTTTCTGATACTATGTTTCTTAAACTTTAAACTGGTGTTCATCAATTTGTTTGGTGCAGTTTGGACCATGTGTAGCTCTTGCGCAAAAAACCTCAAACCATCCAACCACAGCAGTTAAAGGTTAATGTTTATTTTTGGGAGCGTATGTTTGAAATATTTCAAGAGGCCCGCCACTGATGCTATCTTTTTTGTTGCGCCTGAAAAAGCTTCTCCGAAAAGATTGCCGCTGCCCTTGCGCCGTTAAATTTCAACCAACCAAACGAAAATATTACATTCATGAATCTTACAGCTATATCAGACTCTCTCAGTTTTCACGTGGTTTGCAAGCTGACTGCCACGGAATTTTGAACGATTCCGGTCTAAAGACCCAATTTGATTTAACCTTCAACTGCTTTATGCGGTCTGACAGACCGCGACTCATTTTTTGTTGAATGCTTCCACCCACTAAAATATTTAAATTTTGAGTTTTTTATTAATTTGTCAGATACTTTGTTTCTTAAATTTTAAATTAATGTTCACCAATTTCTTTGGAGCAGTATGAACCACTTGTTACCCTTTTGCGCCAAAATTATCAAACCACTCAACCACAGAACTCATCGAAGCGTTGATTGGAGAAGAGATTAAACCAGTGGTGTGAATTGAATGCCACTCATATGGCAGTCAATATGTTCATAATATCATTTTCCTGCTCTTTTTTTTTTTTTTTTTTTTTTAAGAAAATATTTCTTTTGAAATTTCCTGTACACCGTAGATTTGGAAAATGATATGAACTATTTCAATAAGATTAACTCTTTTTTTTCCCTCTCCTGCCACCCCCTCCCCTTTTTTTCTTCAATGGTGTAGCGAGTCCATATTTTTCGAAATTACCCCCCACCGCCATTCATCAACTGTAGTTACGCCGACCAAACGGTATAGTGGTTAGCGTGCTAGCTTCTAGACCACGAGGTTGCGGGTTCGAGACCCGTGTTGGCATGGGTGTTTGTAAATGTATGTTGGCTTGACGAATGTTTCGGCGCATTATAGCCCTCGTGTTGCTGACGGCGCCAGATAATCTGAAAACAACCAATCAACTGTAGTTACGCCGGTGGTTTTTGTGTACACTTATGTTTCATGCCGAAGATTCAAAGTTCAAATTGCGTCTTTGAAGATCTAGACCATAGTTAGCCACTACGCGGCCCGTGGGCCGGATTTGGCCTGGAGAGATTTTTCTGCGGCCCGTCGACACCACGGAAGATAAAATAAATTAGGGGTGTGGCACATCGCACAACTTTCAACTACATTCTATTACTGAAGTTGATTTGTGTCATTTACCGTTTTATATTTCCACCATTCGTTTAGAAAAAATAGCCAGTTTTGCGATAATTTTTGCAATAATTGTAATATTGAAATTTTTTTTTTTAAAAAATGCCAAAATGGGAAGTGTGGCGATATACTTTTCGATAATTCTTATATTATCCTTTCTTATAAGTGAAACTGAGAAGAGGAGAAAAAACGATCGTTGATAAGCTATGTTCAAACAAAGAGAACTCCGTGTTGTAGGTAATCGTTTTTCAACTTTTTACACTATTAAAGAATTTTTTTGGAAATTTCGTCGGTGGGGATGTTTAGAACACCTTAAGAGGCATTACCACAGCGATTTTGATCAAAATCGTTTGAGCCGTTTTTTAGCAATCACTGAAAAACATGATTTTTTCAATATCAGCTACCTTATGCGCATGCGCGATTTCATCGAAAACCTTAATGATAGGTCCTTGAGCCATAAACAATTAATACACCAAATTTGAACATCGTAGGTCAATTTGTTCGGAAGTTATGCTGACCACGTACACACACAGACATTTTTACTTTCAATTACCCATATGTAATACATAGGGTAATGAAAGTATAGGATTAGAAGTAAAAAAAATTATTATTTTTTTTTTTTTTTTTTTTTTTTGCATTTCTCCACGTTTTGAAACATCCTGATCTCAAAAAAGTGATCTAGAAAAAATGTCTGTCTGTGTGTGTGTATGTGGTCAACATAACTCCCGAAAAAATTGACCTACGATTTTCAAATTTGGTGAGAAGGTTGGTGATAGCCAAAGGACCTACCATTAGGTTTTTTGTAAAAATAACGCATGCTGCCATTGAAAAAATCATGTTCTACTATGATTGCTCTAACGATTTTGATGAAAATCGCAGTGGTCTCTTAAGGTGTTCTAAACATCCCCACTTCCGAAATTCTCGTAAAAATGCTTCAATGGCGTAAAAAGTGGAAAAACGAATGCCTTTAACGCAGAGTTCTCTTTGCTTGAACATAGCTTATGAACGATTGTTTTTTCTCCTGTCTTTAGTTTCACTTATAACAAAAGATAATATTGGAATTTTCGAAAAGTATATCTCCAAAAACACAGTTTTGGTGAAGTTTTTTTTAAAGACACACATAAAAATTATTGTTAAACTGGATATTTTTTCTAAGCAAATGATGAAAATATAAAAACGATAAATGACACAAATCCACATCAGTAATATAGTGTAATTGAAAGTTGTGCGATGTTTCACACCCCAAGTTCTATATTACTTTTTTGAAATCAGGATGCTCTAAAACGTGGAGAAATGCAAAAAAAAAAAAAAAAAATCGTTCATTATCCTATATATACATATGTGTAATTGAAAGTAAAACAAAAATCAAATTTCACGATATAGACTTTTTTTAATTTTTACATAATTGTAATTTATCCGAAATAATATATGCTAACTACCTAGAGAATTCTCCACTACGTGCCCAAAGAAACTATATGACGAAGCTTTAAGTAAGGTGGTTTTTATCAAGACTAAATACAAGAATAACTTTACGGAATCTGGTTTGGACAATTTTAAAATTGACTGCAACAAATACTCCGAAAGACATGGACTCTATCATAAAATAAACTGAAAATTTTTGACCGCCATCGTGTCACAAGTCACAATTGATATCGTCTAAAACGGAGTAATCTGGAAGTATACAGTTGAAATATTTTTATTAAAAGTTAGCTAAAGTCGCATTGCCACGTTGAAACAAAAGATTCACTTCTATTTTAGACTTTGATTTACTAATAATGCAATTTTTTTTTTAATCATTTGAAGAAAAAAAAAGAAAAAAAAAAAAAAAAAAAAAGAATCAAATATCAATTGTTATTTTATTAAGATAAAAAAAATAATACTTTTTATCCAGTTTTCATAAATGCTATATATATATTGATAATAATTAAAGACACAGATTTGGGTGTATCCGGCCGCAAAAACCTTCAACATAAGTCATACTGCCCGCCTCTAAAAGTTAGTGGCGAACGCTGATCTAGACCTACACAACAGTCATAGCACTACAAGTTTCGGCATCTCATCGAACATCATTCTAATTTCTTTATGCCCACTTGATGGCTGTGTGGTTAATTCTCTGGCCTCACATACCGAAGGTATACAGGGTTCGAAACCTGAATGTTCGTTGTGATTTGGAATCTACGGAAAACTGTAGACCCCGGCCTGACTTTCCGTTATCGTGAACAAAAAATAAATACAAACCAACCAGTATTTTTTTATGGAATGAAGAGAAATGCCACAAGTTTGAGAATGTACTGCCATAAAAAATAATGAAACTGAAAATTAAATTTGATTGAGTTGAAATAAAACCGATAGGCAAACATGTTAGAGCTTTCCAAATAATATTACTTTTTTGTTAGTGCCAAATAATAATACTTAGCCAAATAATAATGCTTTTTTAGCGTTTTGTCAATCCTTTAAAGGTTTCTACGGTCCAGAGATGGCAGATTAACTAATTGAAAGTGAAAAAACTTGATTTTTTTAAAACTATTTGAAAAAAATAGCAAGTAAAAACTTTAAACGCGTTTTTCTCGAAACTACTTTTTTTAAATGGCGGACACTTAATTTCCGAAACTACTCGGTCGATTTCAATGATTTTTAGTCTTGCTTTGTTCGTTGAGATGTTTTGTAAGCCAATTCACCATATTTTGCCAAAAAAATGAATTATAAAATTTTTTGATCAAAAATATAGTGAAAAACAGGGGTGTTTTTTCAAACATCAGCCATTTTTTTTATTTAATTTTTGGCAATTTGTGGTAAATTGTGTCACGTAAGGAACCTTTCTTTTGAAGATTCCGGTGTTTTTTTTTCTCTCCAGATTTACCAATCCTAAGATTAACTGTCCGTCGTAAGACACCATTTTTTTTTTTTTTTTTTTTTTTTTTTTTTTTTTTTTTTTTTTTTTTTTTTTTTTTTGAGGCTTCGACATTGGCGCCTCCTGGATAGTTATTAAAAAATGAAATTGGGAAAAAATCAAGTATTTTTGTATTCTATAAACTTCAAGTTAAAAGTTAAAAAAAAAAAATCATTGTAATATCTTATACAGGACTTGAAAAAAAAATTATTGAAAATGTTGTATTTTTTAGCTTTCCAAGGTGGTCAAGTATCTTAACCCTTTTACAAAATGCAGGAAGCCATTTCGCTTTTTGATTTTTGAAAAGTTTGTAATTGTCCTTCGCCATAGAATAACAGTTGCAAAAGAATCAATACAACAACAAGACTGGAATAAACGTTTGAGGGTCAAAATGGATATAGAGATCCATTTGGCTGAGTTTAAAATTTATGAGGTGTCAAACTCGTGGCTTGGAAAGAACTCAGGGCTAAAATTTATAAAAGTCAAAAAACTTGGGGCTTGGAAGGTCAGAAAGAGCCTAGCATACGAAAGTTCTCAGGATGAGTTTCTTGGTTTGCACAAGTTTTTTTTTTTTTTTTTTTTTTCTTTTTCCCCTTTCCTTTTCCTCGATTTTAAAATTTGAAGACAAGTTTACAAATGTGGAGGGTTGTTATCTCGCATTAATTGTCATTGTCCTCCCTGTTGCATACGCAACTATAGATATTAATATTAGTAGACATTATGACCATTTCGAGTGAAGTGTTTAGCGTCTGGTGGTAACTGGCACTGGCGATTATTTGGTGAGTTTTTCAGCCCTAGTGTAACTTTTTTGCGCAGTAAAAAAATCCAATATGTCCTACAAAAGCGAATTTGGAGATGGTGTTTCAATTCAGATGGCTTAATAATTTCGCACCAAGAAAATCTAGTACAACTATCCAAACAGCTTACCTAATTGACAATTACTGTGGTTCAGAATCCGTGTTAAATAGTAGATAATATCTGTAAATATTGTGCATAATATGATCCTATAAGTAAAAAAAAAGAAAAATAATAAATAAATATATATATATATATATTTATTATGACTCATCAACAATTCTGAAATTTGATACACCGTTAAGAGGGTGTAAAACATATTTGTTTTTAAGGGTCAATTTGTCAGATTATTTAATTCAATATCACCGAAAACTTAAATGCAAACCTCCATTTTTCACAACTCAATTTGGTATAAAATGCTATGCTTTCATGCGATATTTTTGTGGAATGATTAGAATGAATAAAACACGTCTTACGGCTTAGCGTATTTTTTATTAGAAAACCCAGGTAGCCCTGTTTTTAAGCTATAGTTCAACTCTCTGGAGATCTGCAGTTCCTGGTTGATCTCCTTAAAACAAGATCAGGATCCGGCTCCGATTCTTTGTAATTCTGGCTGGACTGTCTGTTTCTGGACTCCTATACTGAGCTATCTTTCAAAATTTCATTTTGCCCTCTTTAAAATGGTAAAACATTATTTGTTATTTTATTAGACCAACCATGCAAAGTATATTTATTGTCCACCATGTAATAGAGTGGGATCTTGCTTACTTTTCTCTGCAATATCAATCGCTGTTATAACTTCGAGGAATGCATCATGATCGAAAAAAAAACTAGATACGATTGGAATTCGGAATGCATTAATAAGTCATTCGACCAATCTTCAACTGCATTTACGGGTAGTCTGTATAATGCATTCGCTATTTCCTTTCATTGTTTGTACATTATTTGGTAGTCATATGCGGGTAATACGATTGCCCAACATTGCAATCTGGGTGTTGTTACTGGAAGAATACCTTTTTCCTCCCAAAAAATAGTCGTTACAGATTTGTGATCCCGTGTAAAGGACACAATTTCTTCCGTACAAATACTTATGAATTTTTGTGTGTGTGCTCCAAATACAATTTCGACTTGCGAATAATGCTTTTCTGACCCTCTTCTTCATGGATATCTTCTGTGGTATACGAAATTACAGCGGCTATACCTGTTGCCAGTACAGTTCTCTAGTTGCCAAGGGCATCGCAAGTTAGAGTTAGGGCTCTTTCACACGGAGCGGATGCGGGTCCGCAAGAAGTTTCACTTGTATATTGAAAATAGCTTTTCAGACGATGCGGAGAGCAACCCACAACTTTGAAATCTTTGTAAGCACCCGCATTGCACCGCACATTTATCAAAATGTAGTGCGAACTCTGCAGCCGCACCAACAGCTTTTGTACATATTGTTAAATGGGCGTATTCACATGACACGAGTGTGAACAGTACTTTCCCGCAGTTTCCAGAGATAATTTCAGTTTAAATCAAACATTTAAAAAACATTTGTAATTTAAATTGTAAAATGCATGACAGAAAACCTACTAGTGTCTATAGGCTCTTTCAGATGTTGCGAGTGCGTACGCGGGACTCTATCGCATACATTTTCACACGAGCACGTAGTTTCGGACGTTTTGCCAGAATCTTTTAACTGTCTGATTTTTATTTTCACCCTGTGAATAAGCGTTGGTCACCCGTGGATAAGCTTTGATTAAACGTATTTAGATATTTTTTAAGTTTTAATTTATATTATAAGTGTAAAATTTAAGCTCGGACAAAAGGAGATTACGATTGTTATATCTTCTTTATCTTAGAAAGAAACGGCGAGATAGGTACATCTGGGTTCATCCTATTAATGAACTGCGACTTTCAAATGATACTTTTAAAGGGTCTTTTTAGACAAATTTATTTTAGAGATCATGTTGTAGCTTTTACTTATCGATGAGCTTCTCTTCTTGTTTCTAAAAGACCTAAAAATGGGTGTAGACCAAAAGTGCAGTTAGGGCCTTTTTACTCTAAGCCGACGATATGCATTAAAAAAAAAAATTAAACACTAGTATGCATTGGAAAAATGTTTAACTTTTAAATCAGACTCGCATTTTTTTTTCATACTCAACAAGTATTAGAGAGCTGAGATATCTGCATAAAAATTATTCATTTGATATTTAATTGATTAATTAAAATATCTAATTAGGGTCTAATTACATATGTCATAAATCAATTTGTAGTAATTTATTTTAAATCCTAAATTTAATTGTAAACTATATTCAATGATTTGCTACAGGGAAATTACTAGAATTATATTTATAAGTTAAGTATTTTTTTCCCTACAATTTTGTTTTTGGAAGTATTTCAAATGAACTACTTTTTTTTATAAAAACGTCAAAATTCGAAATTAACTTAAAATTCAATTAATCTATAGATGAGTCAGGCCCTAGTAGGTTTTCTGTCCTGCATTATATACTTTAAATTACAATACAAATTTTTAATTGTTTGATTTAAAGCGAAATTATTTTCTGGAAACTGCGAGGATGTATTGTCAGCACCCGCGTCGTGTGAATACTCCCATTTTACCTTATGTTGATGCGGAGGCAGCGTTCGCACTAAATTTTGATGCGGTTTGCGGCTTGGCGATATGTGCGGACCGCACATAGTTATGAACGCAAAACTAGTTTTAACATTTCTACTTGTAGATATTACGCACCCCAAATTAATTTTTTTTACATATTTGGTAATATTTTGGCAACCTAAGTATGAATAATCTCCAATGAAAGGTGGATTAATGAAAATTGGATCCGGCATGTGTTTGTCTGCAATATCCAAATATGGAAAAATATGTAGTAAATTTTTTAAAGTTTGATTATAATTTAACCCTTTGCACTCCTGAGGTGACTCTCACTCATCACATGATTGGATGCCGCAACTAGAGAGGACCACTAGTGGGAAACTCGATGGGGGAACTTCCACTAGGGGAAATTCGATGCAAGGCCAGTGACTGTGTTTAGTTTCTTTGAAACGGATCTATAACCGGCAACAGATCCAAAAATGGAGGGTAACGTCTCGAGTCTGGAGTGCAAAGGGTTAATATGTATGACCTCGTATTACAGAAAAAAAAAGAAGAAAAAAAGCTAGGGATGTGGAATATCTCACAACTTTCAATTACACTATAATACTGACGTGGATTTACTTAATTTACCGTTTTTATTTTCATCATTCATTTAGAAGAAATGGCCAATTTGACGATATTTTTTGCGATAATTCTTGTATGGGTATTAAAAAAAAAGACACCCTCCTTTTTTTATATACTTTTTGATAATCCTTATATTCTTTTTTATAAGCGAAACTCTAGCCACTATAGCGAAACTGAGGGAAGAAGAAAAAAACGATCGTTGATGAGGTATGATCAAGGAAAAAGAACTGTGTTAAAGGTATTCATTTTCAACTTTTTATATCATTAAAACATTTTTACTGGAATTTTGGTGGTGGAGACGTTTAGAACATCTCAAGCGGCATTACCACAGCGATTTTTATCAAAATCGTTTAAGCCATTTTTTAGCAATCATTGAAAACATGATTTTTTCAATGGCTGCTACTTTATGAGCATGCGTAATTTTGACGAAAACTTTAATGGTTGATCCAATATGGCCACCACTAACCCTCATACCAAATTCGAACATCGTAGGTCAATTTGTTCGGAAGTTTTGCTAACCACATACACACATTTTTTCTAGATCACTTTAAAAAAAAATTTAAAATTATCGAGTTTTTTTTTTTTTTTTTTACTGCTATACTTTTATTACCCTATATATATATATATATATATTTGGGTAATTGAAAGTAAAAACAAACCTATACATATTTTGAAATAATCCCTTACGAATTATGACTGTACTTTTCTTATTTAATAAGTTATAGAATAAGTTGAAGCTCACACTGCACCAACAAAGCTAAAAATGTTATATTGCAAGAACCAATTTAATACTTGTATCCTATTTCTATTACGAAAACCCATTTTAAGCTTAAGTTTTCTATTTATAAAAACATGTTATTTTTTAACTTCTAATTGGTAAGGAGATATTTCCGTTTTAGTTTGAAATGCAGTGTATTTTGCAATGGTATCACCAAATAAATTATTTCCACATGGGAAGGTTTGACCTCTTCATTAAGATGGAGAGAAGCTTATACTAAGACTCGGACCGATATTATTTCTGTAGGTTTTAGTGATCTAAGTGTAAGTTTTCGTGACGGATTACTGCGTTAGTTAGAGAAAGCAGTTTAGCTTTCTATTCTTTGATGGCCGTTTGTATTGTTCTAACTCTAGTTCTTTTTTTAATGTCAAACAAGTAGTTGGGAAAACTTCTTTAACGGTAGAGAAGAAAATTAAAACATCGTGTTTAATTTGTCTTCCATCCTTAATTCTTTCTACCGCCTTCTTTTCTTTTCTTTATTTCTCAGATGTTTCTTAAATAGTGGTATTAGGCATCTTATTCTAATTCATAAATCCTATTATTAGGTAGCGATTTTAGTTGTATATCACTATCCCATTTCCCATATTTCCACAGTGAGCATTAATCTTTTTTTTTTTTTTAGTAAATCATAATTTTTGGGTGTCTTTGACAAGGTTTAAGATTATCGTAGCTGTAGGTGAGAATGGGAATCGTTATAAGATATATACATATACGAAGACAGTAGATATGAATTAATTTTTAAGAAATTGAATTCTATATTGCTTTAAAAATTGCAAAAAATTGTGTAGTTATTCCATAGGAAATTCACATTTTAAATTAAAATAGTAATATCGAATTAAGACTTGGATATTCTATTGCAACGTTTTTCACCAATTTTCTCACGAAACCCGCAAATTTTTAGGATATTAGTTTATAAAAAAAATCTCAATGGACTTGATATTTGTCATCACAAATCATCAACTTTAATAAGTCTAGATTTCGGTCGTAATATTCAAATTGGTTAAATTTTTAAAATTTCAAATTTTTTGCACTTAAAATACTTTACTTAATAACATGATTCAGGCCCTCATTCAGTGTAAAAATAATTTTTCGATACTTAAAATTGCAAAAATCAAAATAGTTTTTCACGCGGAAATTTAGCAATATTTTTATAACTGAAAATACATCAACTTACAAAACCTTTGTAAATTTAAGGGACAACTTATCATGTCTCTAAATTGTACAGTACCCCCAAAAAAAAACAGAACGATGGCTATATCTTTTGTTCTAATTGTTGAAATAACAAACAAAAGGTACCGTTGTAAATAGTGAAAGGTTTTTAATAATTGTATGCAGTTTTTTCTATCATGAGGGGTTATCTATATATTAAAACAGAACCAAACTTTAAAAAGTTCAATAGCAACCTCATAATATTATTCCATATTTGGATTCAGCATTAAAAAAGAATGCGAAATACAAAAATTCGTAATTTTCTAATGAATGGTTTGTAATTTAAATGATAAAAAGAAAATGATAAGTTAATGTTAAAAAAAAAGTTGGCTTTTTGGCCATAAATACTTAAATAATTAATATATTTCAGTAATTTTTTTTTTAAAAAGGTAGTTTGTAAATGGCCAAACATAAATAGCAATCAGCTTTTGAATCAATTTCTTTTTTAATAATTAATTATTAATTAATAAAGCAATTAAATTTTTTTTTGAATAGAAACATATATTTTTTTTGCTTTCATTAGATTTACCATGGTCTAACACCCCCCCCCCCCCCATAATTTTTTTCTTTCAATTTTGACTATTAGTTCTCGATTTTTTAGAGAAAATGTAAAAAACGCTCACTATAAGTTACCGTATAGTAGACGACTTTTGAAAACTATCAAAGATTAATTCAAGGTAAACTAGAGGTGTGGAAAATCGCATAACGTTCAATTATCGTATAACCAATAGTTTAAAAACTAAGAAACACGCTTTAATAGGAAAGTGAACTAAAAAGTAGAAGATAATTTTAAATAAGTTTGAAATAAGAATAGAGTGATTAACAAGAAATATTTATTTTATCGTAAAAAAGCGTGGGGTGCTTGATGTCAATTTTTGTAAATATTTAATGACAGATATTGGTAAAAGTAGAGCCATTATGAAAATATTTTAAAAAGCACCCCACGCTTTTTTTAAGATAAAATAAATATTTCTTATTAATCACTCTATTCTTATTTCAAACTTATTTAAAATTATCTTCTACTTTTTAGTTCACTTTTCTATTAAAGCGTGTTTCTTAGTTTTTTAATCTATTGATTATTTTCTACTTTTTAGTTTGATTTTCTATTAAAGCGTGTTTTTTAGTTTTTTAAATTATTAATTATTTTTTCTGTAAACTATCAATTTTTTTTTTTTTTAATTTGCTTTCTTAAATTCCATTTATTTAAAACAACATTTTTTAAGCAATTTCAAAAAGTTATCCTTTAAAAATTTTACTGAATCATGTGACTTTTTCATTTTATAAATAATTTCAACGATCTAGTTACATTTGTGTTTATAGTGAAATATTTCTGTAAAATATTCATGCTTTGCTAAATACTGTTTACTGATGCCGACATTTAATATTTATTAATTTTCTAATTATCAGTAGTATTCGTTATATTTCTGCAATTACAGTTTTCGATATTTTATTTATTTCGTGTGAAGAATGCACATCTTTAATGTTGTAAATAAATTATGTTACTTTTGCGTTTACTTGCTATTTTTGTATTAATCTTAAACAGACACTATAAATCCAAGTACTTTCTATGCAACTTTAGACTAATACTTGTATTTTTTAATCTTCGTGAAACGCGCCACATTAACCGTTCGATTTCTCCCGCTGTGAAGAACCTTAAAAATACCTTTCGTTTTATGGAAATTCTCCCTGAAGATCGGTAAAAAAATGGTCGAAATATTTTCGCTCATAAGTGACGTGTTTTTCAACATAATGCAATGAAATTTGGTATACAGGGTAAATGATGTATTCTGAATCGAATGAAATGATAAAAAAAATAAGGGTTCGTATTGAAATTTTCGAAGATAGCGTTACTTTTGCTTAGTATACGGTCCCTCAAGAAAAAAAATTGCATCAGATATATAGAAAATCGTAAGCAAAACACTTTGGTGCAAACCGTAAGATTCTACGATAATTAGAACCGAAGATATAGCCATCGTTCTGTTTTTTTTTTGGGGGGGGGGGGGTGCTGTACCTACTTGTTTGGTATCTTGATCTAATAAGTAAAGGTAATCAAGAATAATAAGTCACCATCAATCGGTCACCTTTTTAATTGGTAATAGAAATTGTATTTTTTCAACTGTTAGTTGTTCCGATTTGATCGATTGTTAATAAAATAATTATTGAGAATAAACTTATTTTAAATTTATCAATATCTGAACTAAATGTGATAACTAGATAAAGAGTTTATCGCAAATTGAAATTTGGATGAAATGCGACATATTACAATTAAATGGAATAACCACGAGGTTCTAATAATTTGTAAAGCTTTTAAATGAACATCGATGGGAAAGTGCGACAACTACAATCCAGCCTAAGGTTCGCAGAAAGAGAGAGGGTGGCAATTGCATTTTTTTTTTTTTTGGGGGGGGGGGGGTTAAACACAGCAGTGTGATTTTCCAATGGTATAACTTCGGTGCAGTATGGCCCACGTGAAGCCATTGCGCCAGAAATCCAACTCAATAAATTATACCCATATGGTCAAATTTGGCTTCTGTGCTACACTAATATTGAAAATCTTATTCAAAGGCTCCTTCCGTCCGAACAAGTCGATTAGGATAAAATTCGGTAAATCAGAAATATTTATGAATCATGAAGAAGTAATAGTAGCTGAAGAAAAGCCTTATACGGGAAAGAAACGCGATGGAAGTTTGAAGGGTCAAGTCTCCTTCGGTTAAATCTGAATTTTAGTACTACCTTAATATAAAATAATGTCTGTGTTTAACACGTTAACGCCGGCATGCATCAAGGGTGAGTCACACGCGTCAGTCCTGTGGGGTGGCGTGCATCACGGTGGATCCCACTTGTATTTCACAAAATATGTAATGCAAAATAGATTTATATTTTATCTCAACTTTATAAACAGACATTCAACAGTAAAACATAACAAACATAACGATATTATAAACTTAACATAATTATTTAAGTTTTTGTGTGCAATTTTTTAAAACCTGTTCGACACAGTGCCGACTGGACCTTACTACAAGCATAATCTGTTACTTTTTTGGCTTTATTCAAGGCAAACTGAATATCTTTTAGGCTAAACATGCGTTTATAACATATTTGTTTATATCGCTGTCTCGTTTTTCTCGAGTGCCCCTGGTACGATTGCAGAAGGTGTTAACGTCTTTTGGGCAGTACTTTATTTTCACTTGGCGTTTCTTTTCTGTGTGGATTCACTGTACTAAAAAATTTCAAATGATCAAAAATGTTCTCCCGAAATTTAAAAATTTTAATACTGTACGAAGTTGAAATTTTTTTTTGCTTCGAGCTAACGTTTCTTATAGAAAAATGTTCACAGAATTGCGGTTGGTTGGTTGTTTTCAAATTATCTGGCACCGTCAGCAACACTAAGGCTATAATGCTCCGAAACATTCGTCATTAGACAAGTCAACATACAGTTACGAACACCCATGCCTAACACGGGACTTGAATCCGCCACCTCGCGGTCTAGAAGCTAGCACGCTAACCACTATACCGTTTGGTCGGCCACAGAATTGCGGGTGATAGTCAGAATTAAGTCGCGTCAGACCTCTACTTTTTGAGAAAAATCGAAAAAGAGTACCCCAAAATTAGGGCCAAAACTGGTCAGCTTTACTGAACATTTACAAGTAAGCGCAAACTAACATTTCTTAACATGCATCAATATGTTAGTTATTAAGTCTACGGAATTCATTGTATCCAACAGGAATCGTATAGCTTTTTTTTTTTTTTTTTTTTTTTTTTTTTTTATAAAATTAAATCCAAGTTGAAAAATTGCGATTTTCTTAAAAATCGATTTTCTCAAAAACTGAGGATGATGGACGATAAATGATTTCGGATTCGGTTTTAGCTCGTCGAGATCTATAAACATCACATAGTGGATATTATCGCGCAAAAATCGTGTTGAACAGTGTAATCTGACGTTGCGCCGCTTCACGAAGCGGACCGAGAATTCAAGCGCAGCCTCACAGAAAGAACCTTGAATATTGGCGCCGGTGTCAACATGTTAAACGTTTTCCAGTAATCTTATACTCTTATTTTTACTAAACACTTCTGCATTACACAGACAAAGCCGACCAAACGGTATAGTGGTTAGCGTGCTAGCCTCTAGAACGCGAGGTTGCGGGTTCGAGTCCCGTGTTAGGCATGGGTGTTTGTAAATGTATGTTGGCTTGTTTAATGACGAATGTTTCGGCGCATTATAGCCCTCGTGTTGCTGACGGCGCCAGATAATCTGAAAACAACCAATTACACAGACAAAAATATTAAAATGCAAGCTCAATAGTATTTTTTCAATATTCCTTACTTCACCAAAAACACGTTTTTGAGAAATTAGTTAATGATAAAATATTGTCGGCTTAGAGTGGAAAGATTCTTGATCCATTTTTAGACTCAAACCAATTTTTATTATATTTAGAAACATGTAGAGAAGACCCATTGCTTAATAAAATCTGAAACTTGATCACTAAAATAAATTTGTGGTAAATAAAATGATATACAAAAGAGCTAAGCTCATGTTGAAGTAGCGTTGTAGCAGGTTATATTCCTCTCCTGAAAACTTTTGACTAATGGGTTAGCACCATTTTACTTTAAGCCAGCGATATGTGATATGCATTGTGAGTATATCACCAATATTCAAATAATTTTTTAATACCTTTGCAATTGGGTAAATAAATTGATGCTCAAACCAATGAAACAAGAACGTCATAAAAGCAAAGGAATTATTACTTTATGAAAATATTAAGAAATAAAAATTAATCAGTTAAACATCTGCACTTTAAGTCTTTAAACTTGAAAGCAACCAAACTTCTTGATATCAGATTTGATCTTTCCTTGTAAATATTTTGAATGTAAAGTAAAATATAATAGATTATAGGACTTGTATAGTATAGAAAAACACGATTTTTCCATACTTATTATTGTTTCACCTTTGAAATTATTAAATTATTGTTCACTGTTGATTAAATGAAGTAGTATGTGATCAATTTTTCAATATAGCAGATAATGTAACTATGTGCATGCAGATTTTTAAACGAAAATTTCAAAAACTTTAATTTAAAGTGTTATTCGAAACGATTTTGTTATTTACAGTCCTTAAAAAGTAATAGAAGTCTATTCAAAGATTTGGATCTGCTTCGTTTTCTAATAACCTTGTTAATATTTCGTTTATTGTAATCCTATCATTATGACTTATGTTCAATAAACTTTATTAATTAAATGAAAAATTGTAAACTGCATATTTTTTTTAACGAGAACTAGTTCTAAATTATCAAGAGCTTCTACTTGACAATTTCGCATGTTGTAGGAAGGGAAAAGATATTTCACTGAACAATGCCGCATTTCATAATAAAAAGTTCTTTACTTAAATTCCAGGTACTTGCATTTCTGAAATGTCATAGCATATATTTAGTTCTTGAAATTTATCCACAGAAACCTTAAAATATGCTTGCATTGATAAACAAAAACCGTTTACCAAAGAGTTTGTTGTAGGAAGTTCGCCTATTTTAAAGTTCTTTCAAACCAGTTTTACTTATTTATATGGGTTTTAGTTGTTAAGACACCTTGCTTTTAAAGAAATTATTACCTTTTTAAATCTGCGTTTCATGCTCATAACTTACTCTCCTTCCTTGTTTAAATGTAATTGAATAAGATTTTTTGTACAAAAAAAAAATGTTTTATACGAATTGGGTGTTTTAGAGGTCATCTTTAGAAATCTTTTTGCGGTGTATAATCTTCTGTAATTGGTTTGCTCGTTAAAAGGTTTTGGTCTGGCTATCACAGCTATTTACCGCTTTCACAGTAAATTTCCTAGGTAATGAAATTAAAGGTTTTGCATATTTTTCTTGGAACTCACGGTTTTTTAGGATTTTTTTCAAAGGAAAACCTTGAGATATTTACTTGATTGATGTGAGACGATTTTAGTGTCTCCTTTAATAGTAGAGATTAGGAAACGTAAATAAAAATATTTTAAATTTATGCTATTTTTTACGTAATTAAACATTACCAGCTTTCACATTTCGTATGCATAGCTGTTTTCAATGTGTTATGTATTATGAAATCTCTATGCACAAATATATGAATTTTTCTTAAAGTTATTGCAACAGCTATTGTCGTTAAATTAACGTTTCTACACGGGCAACGGGCAACTCCTCTGATGTAACCTTTCGGAAATTCCAGTCAAATTTTGGAAATTGGTGCAAATATATATATATATATTTCTAGATTTTATTAAAAGTTACCAAGCTCAGGTAAATATTTAAAGATTTTTAAAACAGTATTATCACTTGATAGGAGCTCCTTTGTCATGTGAAATAACTGATTATTAATATGGATAACAAGTCTACCAAATAGCGAAAAACTCGCATAGAAAAGATTGGCAAAAAATAAGTTGTCAAACATCAACGCAAGAACAAAATATTCAACTAAGATGCAAAGTAGCATAATGCATTGGATATTTACCTGAGCAACTTCTAACTAAAGTGTTGAAAAGAATGTAACATTAGGAATGCCTTTATATTTAAAAAAATTTATTTTACATTTGATTCAAATACAAACTTAATAATTTTTTTCAGATTCCTTTTTGTATTATTTAACGTTTTGACTATAATTGCTTCAAGTAATCTGAATTCAAATCGTACTTATCCTTGTACAGCTATTAACATTGCTTTTTATCATCTATTTTAATAATGTTAATAGATAATGAATAGATTGAATTAATTGACGTAGTCAATTTAAGATTGCTAACAAAAGGTATGCATCATTTGTAAATGTAGATCCATTGTAAGTTACGACATTAACATTTTTTCAGACTTTTTCTTTCTGAATAGTAGAAATCAAATTATATGCTGATTTTAGTTGTTGTTATTATTGGAGAACGTAAAAAATCAAGTTTAATAAATGACCTGACTTATCGCTATAATGATTCCCAATATCTTTTAATCTATTAATGAAACTTGTTTTTAGGTCTGAGATAGCTGTCAAATAGGAGTTCACCTGAGTTAATATACTATCTTTCAACCAAACAACACGACGTCTTTAAGTCCTTGTTAGGCGCAGTTGACTGAAAACAAAGCTCTTTGTCTAAACGCGAGGCTCGAACTCGATAAATGCCTGTTACAAGTCTTTTGCATTATTAACGTGGCTCTACCGCGCAATTCCTCACCAATTAAAATTCACGCCTCAGTTTCATTATTTAAAAAGAAAATTTTAAAAATGACACGACGTTGCGTGGGAACCGTCACTTTATCGTTGTTAAAACTTCAAATGCACTTCCATAAATGATTTTAATGTTTTTTTTCCGAGAAGCAACTCAATTGGTTTGGGAAGAGGGTTAATTTTTTTTTATTTTATCGTTTTTATTATTGACTTACAAGGATAACATGTGACAAATTTCAGTCCTCTAGCTTTGGGGGCAAAATGAAATTTAAAAAAAAAAAAAAAAAAAAAAAATAGCTTTTGTAGTTATGCATTATTATACTCTGAGAAAAAAGCAAGGGTGCTTCTCAAACAGCACCTTCAGCTTTTGCCTCTACAAGGATTTCACCAAAAATGTATTTACGAATAAACTGCAACTAGGGAGAGAGGGTTCTTAAGTATATTATTCCTTCTACGTAATTATTCCATTTCAACCTACAAAGTGTTTTTATTTGTCAACCTGCCGGGGTTTATTTGCTAACCTGAGACAAGAGTACCAAGTGAATAGAACTGTAATGAAACTTCGTAACTTAGCGCATGAAATGACCTTTTTTGAATATTTTTTTATTCTTCCGTTCTCACCTTTCACCGTCGGAGAGAAAAAAAAGTGTAAATAGCTGGTGTTGAAAAGAAAATGGAGTGGGCCCGACAAGGACTTGGTATTATCGGCTTTCTCGCAGACCTTGTTTTGTCTCGTTCAATTTAAATCGTGACTGAAGAGAAAATGAACACCGCTGTTGATCGAAATAAATGGTTTTTGTGATTGCTTTTGACGGTTGAGGATGGATTCTGACGTTGATATCTGGCCAAAGCCAAAAATAAGATAAATTTAAATTGGATTTGGATAGAGCTTAAAAATATAAAACTATCCCTTTGTAGATACAGGAGATGGGTAATAATGCAGGTTGTGTAAGTTCTGATTGGTATCGTTTACCAGGGCTGGATGTATACCGCCTATAGGCTAAAGTCCATTTACCGCCCTCTCTGCAGTTCATTTTTGCTTAATACATTTATTTTATACAACCAAAGGATAGAATTCATTGGTGTTTTCATCTCTTTTAATTAAATTGCACTACAAGAAAGTTAAAATACAATATTATGTGCTGTGAATTTGTATTATGTTATTGTTTTAGAAAGTAGGCTATATAGAAGGACTAAAACTTATTTTTAAGTAACATGTATTCTTAAATTCGTACGGAAAATATTATTAACGTCTGAAATACTTCATTTTAACTTTTGAATAGATTGCCAAACTGCCTCCCCTTGAAAATCTGCTGCTCTAGGCTGCAGCCTACTTTGCCTATTTAGAAATACGGCCCTGTCGTTTACTAAATATGCAGAAAACAATATTCTTGAGAGACGGTACTTTGAATGTAGTTTTCTTAAATATTAACCTTAAGAAATACTTTTGAAGCTTTTTAATAAACTCAATTTAGATATGTTTACCCAAACACTTTTAACGAACATTAAACCTTACGCAAGGTATTAATTTGAGTAAGTTTTCACTAACTGGAAATACTTGTGACATGCTTTTGACTAATTACAAAACAACTTTAAAAAAAATTTGAATTTCACATTCCATTAGATTGCCACAATGAATATATTTCAATTTCCCGCGAACATAGCAGTTGACTTTTACGTCACCCTATATTAGGTCTATTAATGCGCAACGTTATTTGGAGTGAGAATTTACCGTGTACTAAAACTTGTAATAACTTACACTAACACCTATAAGAAAAAATGTAAAGTTTCAAATTTCATTAGCCAATCACCAACGCATATTTTTTTTTTTCAGTCAGGCATTTCGGAAAGTAGTCTTGTTTCGTTATCGTGCAAAAAGTTCTTTCTTTTATTGAAAACGCATAAACTTAAATTATAATTCCTATTGTATGTTATGCCGACCAAACGGTATAGTGGTTAGCGTGCTGGCTTCTAGACCGCGAGGTTGCGGGTTCGAGTCCCGTGTAGGCATGGGTGTTTGTAAATGTATGTTGGTTTGTTAAATGACGAAATGTTTCGGCGCATTATAGCCCTCGTGTTGCTGACGGCGCCAGATAATCTGAATACAACCAACCAACCAACCAACCTATTGTATGTTACACATTTCTTCAGGGTCAAACGTATTTAGAAGTATTAATTTGACATTTAACTACCTTGATGACGAAACACTTAGTTGAGATCATAGGATAAAACAAAACAACTTTTTTTCATACTTCTACGAATGTTGTTGTTTCATCTTGTGTTCGTTTTTCGTTACGAATAAAATAAACACTTGATATCTCAATAGTTGCACGTATTTGAAAGATGGGATAAAAAGTGTAGAGTTAATCTCTGGAAATCTTTTTACCTTCACCTTTGAGTTGCATTAATTTCAAATAAAATATTTTATAAAAGCATGCTGACATTTTAGTTACTTTACACATGCTTAATTTACGGTATTTATCAAAATATAGTACAAAATTAAGCATATGTACTTTAATTCGTTAATATTGTTTGTAATAAATGCTTCATGTCTGATAACATTTTAGTGTAATTAATTTTAATGTTTAGTTAATTTTTTTCTGTTTTTAGTTCTCGATTGACCCATTTCATAGTAATGTTAAACATTTTCCTACTAACTCACATTTCATCGCCAAATTTTGTTCTGATAGTGAATAATCCTTGATTACATCAAAATGTCAATCTAAGTAGATGTCGTTCGTTTCAAATACACCTTGACCGCTGGTTTCACAGACATGGACTATTTCTAAAATTCCCGGTATAATTGCAAAAAAGCAGACAAAATGTTTTTTCCTCACTTATTCAACTGTTCGTCCTTCTCATTCTAACCACTTGAAGATATGTTGCTTACACCCACTGAGTCACGCACGAGGCTAACTTGACAGAAGAAACATAGTAAAAAGAGAGAGTAGCGTAACTAATGAAATTGTGTCAGTTGTCTCAACTTCTCTGTACAGAGACGGAGGAAAAGGAGAATTAATTTGACAGCCCAGTTAGTTCCAAGTCCACGGTTAACACTGACAAAACATAAACATATCAGTACCTAAGAGGCAAATGAGCCTGTCCCAATTTGGCGATTTTTGTATTCTTGCGATATTTATCCTTATTCACATCGATAAGTTGTATAGTAATGAACTATAACAAATTAAAGTAATTAGCGAGAGTTATTATTGATAATTTTATACAGAGCCCAATTGGAATAGGCTTCAGTTTTTACTCTTTCCTGTAAAGTTGTTCAATTATGACTTAGGGTTGTTAGGTTCTGAGGCACCAGAGATGAGGCATCAATTACATCAGACTTCCGGAATAAATTGCAATTTTCAAGTTTTGTTGTCCAATTTTGCTTTTGATGAGCATCCAATATTATAGTTTTCTTTCTATGGCTTTATTTATAGAAGAAGAAAAAATTAGTCTAGTGAGTGTACTCACTCTCTGAGTATTTATATTATTGTTTGCCTGAGTACTCACTCTCTGAATGTTTCTATTATTGTTGGTGCGAGTACTAACTCTCTGAGTAATTTTCTTGTTTGTGTGAGCTCTCCCTCTCTGAGTGGTTATATAATTGTTTATACGAATACTCGCTTTTACCGGATCTCATACAGTGTACACAGCGATGCTAAGAAAACATTTATTTATTTGTCTGTCTGTCTTTAAGAAATATTCAAAGTCTATGATTGAAGGAAGGAGGAGTGGTTCGCGTTTAAAAGTAGAAATTTAATATTTTATTAGCAATTAATAAGTCTCTGAATGAAACTGAAAATTTTATTTCACAGTTAATGAATATATACAACGTATATTCGATTTAAGGCGATTCGATTAAAAAATTCTAAAACTTTGTAATTTTTAATTTTTTTTTTTTAATTTTGTCATTTTGACAAATTATTTTAATGAAAAATAACTCTTTTTCTAAAATTATATGCATATGAGAACTTTATCAATTCGCCCTTCCTATATATATTTTTTACAAAACTGAGGATTTCAGTTTAATGTTTGTGTAGAAAATTGTGGGTAAATAAGTCTCTTGACCGGAAGATCGTGGGTTCGAGCCCAAACCGCTGCCATAATACTGGCGAATAAAATTAATGGAAGTTTTTTCACGTTAAATCAATCGAGGTTACAATGATTTCTCGTTGGTATGGCCTGGATGCGTAGAGAGTTTTCAGGTCAGGTGTTGGACGCCTCAACATCTGACCAAGTTCAAAGTTAGCAGTACAATGCTACGTCGCAGTATGACTCTCTAGTAACATTTGCACCAAAAAACTCCAAAACAATCAAATAAATCTTGATTTAAAAATGTATAATATCATGCAAGCACAATCTCAGTTTGGCATTTGACATAGCTAAATACATAAAATCTATAGAAATCTTAAAAATCCCCAGAACATCCCTATAAAAGTTACGCTGTAAGATGGTGCCGTGTAATTATTGAGTTTAATTAGATGCGCGTGCATCTTTTAATTTATTTCAGTTCGCTTTGTATGGAGATTAAATTGTTGTATAAATGGACTAGCGGAATACCCGTGCTACGCTACGAAATTTTACCATGCGCAATTTAGCAATCAAAAGACATTCATGTAATCTACACTTCAGAGGCTAGATTTTTTTCATATTTGCCCTTCTTAATGTTTACACCAAATATGAGAATTGTGACAACATTGGAAGTGAGTCATTCGGATGTCCCTCGTTTGTAACGTTTTAACCCCTCTTCGACCTTTTGAAATTAGTTAATCGAAATCGGAATAGCTTACTTCTTCTACATTTGCCTTGGCTGACATTTGTACCAATTTTCAGGGTTGTAACCATGTTAGAAGTTGGACATTCAAATATCCCTAGATTGGAACGTATACCGCTTTTTCACCCCTTAAAGAGGGTTAATCGAGATCGGAATAGCATAATTTTTCTATGTTTTTTCCTTGTTAAAATTTTTACCAATTTTAGAGTAGTGATCATATGGGAAGTGGGACATTCGAATATCCCTCGTTTGGAACGTTTAACCCCTTTTCACCCCTTAAAGAGGCCGACCAAACAGTATAGTGGTTAGCGTGCTAGCTTCTAGACCGCGAGGTTGCGGGTTCGTGTCCCGTGTTAGGCATGGGTGTTTGTAAATGTATGTTGTCTTGTCTAATGACAAATGTTACGGCGCATTATAGCCTTCGTGTTGCTGACGGGGCCATATAATCTGAAAACAACCAACCACCCCTTAAAGAGGGTTAATCGAGATCGAAATTGCTTACTTGTTCTATGTTTACCATTGTTGATATTTATACCAATTTTTAGAGTTGTGGGAAGTTGAAGAATTAGTGATTAGTGAGTGTGTCAGTTTGTCAACCAGTTAATGAGTGAGGGGTTTGCCTTATATATAGAGATTAGATGCGCTTGCATCTTTTTATTCATTTATTTCTGGTCACTTGGTATGGAAATTAGATTGTTGTATAAATTAATTAGATGCGAGTGCGTTTTTTTATTTTTTTAATTTTTTTTTTTTTTTTATTATTATTTATTTCTGTTTACTTGATGAGTACATTAAATAGTTCGAATTTTCTATCAGAGGAATATTTCAATTTAAATATAATTTTTTCACAAATATATGAAAGTGGCAATAGTGAAGGATGGAATTGTCTCGAGAGAAAAAAAAATGTTTTTTTTTATATATATATGATTCTGGGGAATTACTATAAGAGTTGCACTCAAATGCACAAAATTACGGTAAGAAAAATTTCAATTTCCGCGTAATTGGGCTTCACAGTTATAATGAAAAGTGCAGGATTAGCTTGTGATGGAATTTTCTATCATGCGATAACGTACGATGGAACCTGAGGATGGAATTATCTTGAGGAGGGTGTGTGTGTGTGTGTGTGTGTGTGTGTGTGTGTAAGATTCTGGGAAATTGGAAATAATAAATACATTACTTTACCATTTCACATATATCTCAGAAATAATTTACATTTGTACAATATTAAAAGATAGATTGAATTTTTAATATATATTTAGTGGGGTATATTATATTCATCATTTTTCAACGGGCACCCTAGGTGCCTTACAACTTTCTAGTTTCAAGAAGAATTACGGAAAATTATATCTGCAGAATAATATTTTTTTTTTTGTTTTTGTGCCTACACGTTCGCGTATACTTTTTTAAAAGTTCAACAACCTTTTAAGAATAAAAATAAGTGAAAACCTAGCTTTTTATATAAACGTTTGACCTTCGTCTTGCCATGACTGGTGCGTATGTCATCGTGCTATTTCCCAAGTCGGTGCGGAACTACCAACTAAAAAAAAAAAATCCCTTTCTCTGCCGCCTTACGGTTTTATTGTAATAAAAGCGAGGGCTGCTTACGACTCTTCTTGAGGTTACATTCAATAAGTTGAGGTTAAAGGGCATTTCAGTAGATCACTATCGCCCGGTTTTATGGACGTTTCGAATGAAACTGAGGACTGCCCTCGTGAAATAACAAGTGACTTTTAACTTGCAGCAGGTGAAACCACCTACAAGTTAAAAAATACTATAATTTTTTTTTTTTGTTATAAAATTAATTCTTAGATTTGGTTTCTATGTTGTTAAAATACTGCTTTAATATTAGTTCTTATTTCACATTTTGTCTGTTTATAAACTTTTTTCATAAATTAAATATTTCGAAGCAAGGAGCAAGTGAAGTTAATTCGTTACTTATTGCGGATGAAAGTATATATAGTAGTCAAAAATACTGAGTATAAATATTTTCAACGTTGCATTATTATTAGCTTTCATAAATTTTGATCGTGATAATTATTTAAACCAGTTCCATAAATTTTGCATTGTAAGACAGATAAACCCATCATCTTATAAGAAAAACTTCAGAAATGTATGTATTGTAATACCTGCAGTTATAAAAAACATTTAATAATAGTGAAAATTGCATTTCATTTTATCTTAAAATCAAAAATATATTATTACAAAGTGAAAAGTTGATGATTTTGAAAAACACGTGGAATCGATATTTTTATCTCAGTTATTATTTCTCAATAAAAATTACTTCTTGTGGATATTTCTAATTGTAATTGGTGAATTACTACTGATGGATAGTTATGATGAATTTTTAAGTTTGAATATTTGAAACCCATTTCCAAAGTCAAGATAAAATATTCAAAACCTTTACCTGCATTTTAAACTTCTTGCAAAATTAATGGTAACTTATTAGAACTTAGAATTGAATAAAATAAGTTTTCTATGAATTTATTTACTAATGAATCTGCATTCTCCAACACACTCAGTTTCTATGAACTGATGCCCATTTTGTTTTATAAAAGAATTTAAAATCAATTAATGAATTTTCAAAACTGAAAGATGAATGTATACATTTTCGGATTTTAAGTACTTTAACAAAGAGGAATTTGTATTTTGTACTAGTAAATTCTAAATATAATTTTATTAATCAGGAAATTACAGGTTATTGACTGATTAAAAAACGTAAAGATTTGCTGGATTGAGTTAATATGTATCTTTAAAAGTTCATGCAGAACATGCTTTGAACTATTAGTTCTAATTTATGCATAAGATGCCAGTTGATTGTATAATTTTTGGTGTGAATACAATTTACAAAAATATATATCTATATGATGCCCCACCTGTAAGATATAATTTTAAGATAATATACACAAAATCATTTTAACTCAACGATATAAGTGCAGATATAAAATAAGAAAACAAAAATCACCTGAATTTGCAAACATTTCTCTAGAAAGATAATTATAAAGTAGATCTTAGTGGTTTAAAGTACTTAGTGTTATTTCCTTAAAAATGCAAGTTTAATGCAAAATTTATCTTCAGTATTAAAACATTTGCTAAAATAGAGAAAGCCTTCCTTAAATTTTTTCGATTTCTCTACAACAAATATCTCTGAAAGTTTGCATACAAAACGACGAAGCTATGTATGAAGAATCATGCTTGACTGTATTTAAAATGCAACTAAAAAGAACTTATAATATTTAGTTAAAACACTCACGCTCTAACCTTTAACCTCTAAAATGACAACTAGGTATCTATTTAGTTACACGAAGTCAAAGGACAGTTCAAAGCCAGCAGACAATTTCTTTACATGATAAATCATTTGGCTTTTTTATTCGTTGAAGAATAATGATATTTATAGGTATATGGTAAGACATTTGCTTAATAAGTGGCATTGAACTTGTCAAAAGTACAAGCAATAGAAGTACAATAACAGTATTGAAATCTATTATCCTTAGTTTTTTCCAATATATCTACGATTAGTCTCCCAATTCATAATTTGACTTAAATTAGTTGATTTATTAAGGAAATAAAATATCTAAAATGATTACACTAGGACATTATGCCTACAATGAAAAACACAGTATGTGAAAATTCTTACTCTCAAAATTGTAAATGGTCACAATGGTGCTACTGAACTTATTAAACTTCCTCCAAAAAATATTTAGATATAAAATCAGAACTTGACCGTGGAATATAAAAATTAATTCCATTTTGTTATTGCGTATTACGAATTATTCTTTCAAAATTATAATTTTTAATTGAATGATGTATAATTTTTCGAATTTTAAAAAGTTATAAAATAAAAGTTTTAATAGTTTAATGTAATAATTTCAAAAAACAAATACTAGTCTATTAACATAATAGTTTTAAATGAAGAATTCGCTGAAGAACTGTCTTACTCCAAGAATTTTCTTTAAATACTTTCAGTTAAGTTTCATTTTAAATACGTATGAAAAATTACCTGCTGTATAGATACAAATGGGATTTTTTTAAACATTTTAATCAATATTTTCCTGGATAATTAGGATGAAAATAATTAAGTATAATATAAGACTAACACGTTGACAGTCAATTACGAGATATCTCGTAGGTTGTTTACTGGCCGAGGAAGCCTACTACGAGTTACCTCGTCCTATCATACTTGCCATATTTGTATACAGCTACGAGGAAACTCATAGCATAACAGTATAAATATGAATAGATGACCCCGGGAAAGAAAATAAAAATCAGACTTAGCTTAAATGAACAGAAAATACAATTATACAAAGTTTATTAAAAAAGAAAAAGTTTATACAAGGAAATAAATTTTATGTTTTATGATAATTTTTAAAACGATCTTCCATACAAAGTGCTGGCTTGTCTCGGCAGATGGGACAGAAGTAACGTGTTTCGCTTCGTACCGTCATACCGCGGAATCGTGAAAATTTCATGGTAGTCAACATGTTAAATGTTAGTTACACAGTACATTGAAAAACAAGAATTGTAGGCAAGGATGGTAACATCAAAACATGCAAAACAAGCTTCTAGTTGACACCAATTGCGACTCCTTCCATTCTTCTAACACCAATATTTCATTGTTAAAGTGAGAAATATCTGATAATATCCATTAACGCTTGCAAGTATTTTAGCGTCAGTATCTTTACAATATTTCAAGCTCTTATCAGATCCTTTAATCAAAGGGTGTAAACTCACACTAAAAAACCAACAGAAAAAATCTTCATCTGTCACGCGTTGCTCATCTCTTAACTTACTTATCCCAATGACTGATCTTGATCGCTCGTGACTTGTCCGCCTACTCCAACACGTGTGGCGAATGACTAAAAAAAATATAGAAAGATGGATAGTTTCTTCTATACCTCTTTCTCATCCATCCCTGGAGCTCACAACGCTCATCTTAGTTTTGAACCAAGGTTTGTTGATGGAGTAGAATGGTCTTATAAAATTTCTTCCACAAGGCAGAAGTTTCGTTATTGTTGGTAAGTGATTCGTTCTTGAAAGGGTTCAAGTTTTTTTTTTTTTTTTTTTTTTTTTTTTTAATTGTTCAACAATAATAAAATTCGTAATTATTTTACACAGTGACGCATGATCCACTATTTAAAAGATAAAGGGCATATACCACATATTTGACGGTATTGTAAACATTTTTCCACTGATGTTGTAAGGTTAGTTGTTGCAGTTGGAAAAGTGAAGTGAACATGTTCTCTGTCGATAAGAGAAATATATTAAAAATAATAATAATCATAAATTTAAAAAATGTCTATTGGAGATACAAATACAGGGTGGCCTGTCCTGGTTAAAAGTATCCAAAAGTTATGCCTTGTTTATTTTTACTGAACTACTCATTAGAATGGAAAAAAAAAAAATTAAATTAAATATCTCTAAGTTTTCAAATCAATAGATTTCGATATGTGCATCTTTTGTAGCACAACAAAAGTCCAAAGGGTGATTCAGTTCTCCTCAAGTGTTTTTTAGCATATTTGGAGTTACTACACGATTTGCTTAAATGATACGGTTCTTCAATTTATCCACAGTTTCAATTTTTTTTGTTTATGCTCAACAGATTTAATGAATTCCAAGATAAACGTGTCCCCGTAACGGTGCGCTCTACGAAGAAAAATGGAGCAATGATGGCATTTAGGTGCATTCTTAACCACACATTGACATTCGATGTATCCTTCCCTTGTTCGAAAGGATTTGATACCCTAAGAGCAGCAGTCTATTATATTCTAATGGAGTAGTTAAGATAAGCCAAAACTTTTGAAAAGTTTTAAGCTGGACTCCTTGTATATATAAGAAGTAAATATAACATATATTTTTTTGTTTATATTTAAAACTCATCGTGACCTTTTTCATGACTGTTCGTGTTTGTATAAAACATCAGTGACTGGATGACTGGCTCTGGGAAATTTTGGCTTAATGCGGTCGACAAGGGAAGTGACAAATCCAATCACACAGTCGCCAAAATCAGCAATGTTTTATCCTCTTTTACCGACGGTTATTGGAATTTGTCCTGTTATTATGCAAACCAAAATATTATTTTATTGATGCCTCAGAATTATGATTGTTTTAAATCTTAACATTTATCAAGATGAAAAAGATATAAGGTACCTTTTTCATTACTAGTCGTGTATGAATGCACCATAGAAATAGGACATGTAAGAAGTTAGACATTACCCTTTAATAATAAGATCAAATTAGCGTAAGAGACTAGAAATGATTAAAAAAAAAAGCAAGCCATGAACTATTACAATAATATTCTGTAGTCTTATGGTTTTTCTGGAAATGTTTAGCTTTCAGTGATTTCACACGTGCTTGGCCAATGATTGTTTATGTGCTTACAATAGGCATTCTTATGACGCAGAAATGAAAAAGTTACGAGCAGCATATTTTTCTTCTATTTACTCTCATGACTCGAACAGCTCTGATTAGCAGCTTTGTGTCTTTCAAATTGGCACCTAAGCACACTGTTGAGTGATACGGAAACTTGGCAAAGTCATTTCTCACTTCTTTTTGTCCTAGAGAAGGAAACATAATTGTAACGAACTTGAGCGTCGCTTTAGAAAGAACTTGGAAACAAGTAGCATGAAGTACATTTTGACTTAATCAAGGGCATGTGCGTATATTCGAGCAATATGAAGTTTTGATTTGAAGAAAACATTTAAGTCATGCTGATTCAAACATCTATAAATTTGTGGAATTTTAAAGTAAGCTGACAAAGCCATTGGCCTTTTTCCAAATGAAGGACACTGAATTGTAACGAAAGTGATTATCGGGTAACTTTAGAGATAGTTTTTATGAATTTTAATTTATGGGAGAGAAGGCAATTAAATTGTTGCTAATTAAGGGGACTTGGTATCCTTCAAACTATTTTTTTTTTATCTAAGCCTTTAAAATTATAATTTCTACATGTTTGGAAGTATTATTAATTAAAACTAAATTTTATTTAAAAAAAGTTCATATAGTTTCCAAAGTTTTCAAAATTTTAAATTAAAAAAAAACAAGAAAAAAAAAAAAAAACATCAAATTTCAAATTCTATATTTTTCAATTTTCAATATTTTTTCCTGATTTAAAAAATATTCCTAATAATACACTCTGACTTTTTAGGCATTGAACTAAGAATAAGCAAAATAGTTTTCGAGAAAAACGATAATTACTGTACCTATAGGTAATAAAAGCGTAAAGAAACGGGTATTTTTCAACATTTAAATTTGTAAAAAAAAAAAAAGCTTTTATTGCATTCAAAAATCCATGCTTACTTTTTTCCACTAGATATTTATAATGACACAAAAAAAATTCAAGTAATTTTATTCATATTTACTGAAATTTTAGCATTTTGAGTAAGGAGGGAATTTCAAAAATCACGAACGGAGAAAAAGGCGTTCGAAACACCAAAGGAGCTATTGCAGCAACGCTAAATTTTCCATAAGAATGTAGTTTTTCTGCAATTGCAGTTATCGGATCAACTGAAAAACTTACCAGAATAAGGAAAAGGTTTCAAAGATTATAAACACGCAAAAAATAGAAATTTGATATTTTAATTATTTTTTGTGAAAACAAGGGGTACCATGTCTCCTTAATAAAGACTAGGATTTAAAATCATTCTAAACGCTAAAATAGAATGGTAAAGATTTTTTTTTTACACATCAGTACTCAGTCTTATAATTGAGGATATTTGGAATATATTAGCAGGATTGTATATTGAATTTAACCCTTTGCACTCCAGGCCTTTTTCGCGAGGAGGAATCAGCAACTCGAGACATTTTAGGTTCGGCTGGTGTTTATGGATTTGCTTCATAGAAACTAAACACAGTCATTGGCCTTGCATCAAATTTCCGCATCACACTTAATGGTCCTCTCGTGGTTTGGCATCCAATCTTGTGGCGCCTGAGAGGCGCCACTGGAGTGCAAAGGGTTAACGTAGTCTATGAAATACTCAGAGAAATTAAAGTTTACTACGTTAAAGGGACCAGACCCCTAACAAAAAGTAATTTTATTATTTTGAGGTTTTTAGAATTCTGAAATATTTTTAACAAAATAAAAATATCCTACTTGAAACGTTTTGGCACTTGAAGTATTTTTTATTTATTTTGTGAATAAATAAAAAATACTTCACAGAATTGTCTTTTTAAAAGTGTAGTTGCATTTTTAAAGAATCTATTGAAGGCCTCGATCCGAGTTTTATTTTGGTAAATATATTTGTGATGTTAGGTTAAAAATAGACATGAGAAGATTGGGGAGGAGGGTAAAAAGATATTTAAGTTTGGGCTTTTTTTTTTTTTATAAAAAAAAATGTCATGTTACAATCCGTATAATTGTATGATTAACAACTGAAAAATATTTGAAATATTTATTGAAAATGTAACATAAAAACCCGGGTAGTAATTCTAAGTCTTCCATTCAAGTCCTGTTAGAAAGAACATAAAAAGTTCTTTATAACAGGACTTGAATGGAAGACTCCAGTCACTCTTAAAATACTCAAAACTAACGATAAATATTTTCTCTTCAGTTTTATGTTTTCGTGTGAATATGGATGGTTTCCAACAATCATTCAAGAGACGGTATTCGATTGGTAGATGTTTTGATTGTGATCACCGCTGCGGGTTATTGAAAATTGAAAATATAACGTTCTTCTAACGTCAAGAACTAAAAACAAATTTGATCGATAAATCGCGATTCAAGGGGATTGTTTTTAGGTTCTTTTTAGAATAATTTTTTTAAATGTTAATCATTTTCCATGTTTGAATCAACTCTTTCCAATTGAAAAGTAGTTAGCGTTTTAGCTCCACCTAAGTCAAATGGGCAGAGTTTGTCTCATGAGTTAGGCACACTGATGTTAGCACATTATAAAACTCGATCTGAGCCTCCAGTCTCAACCTGTTCGGACTTTATTATTGGCAAGAAATGCTAGAGCGATTGCTTTCTAACCATTACTCTAGCACTAGAATTACTATTGGGCTTTCTATGGTATTTTGAATATTTTTTTTTAGTTATAGTAAATTCCAGTGCCTTTTCATTTTTGAAAAAGTCACTGATTGTTCTCAGTTTTTCATATTGAGATACTGGTTTGTTTCGCCAAAGGCCCCTCTCCCCTCCCACCCTACCCCCTGTTGACGAATTTTTTTTTTTTTGACGACAGAAAGTTTGAACTGCCTGATCTCTCGGAGGTCCAGTTCGGCAAGGACCTGCTCCTGGACATTGCCGTGGAATGCAGCGGCGGACCGAGCAGCTATCCGAATCAACCGTCTATGGAAATCCGTTTGAAGAACCTTTTTGCCTGACCAATGAACGACGGGTTCATTGATACGCAATTCTTTGATACGCAAGTATCAAAGAAAATATACAATTGCAATCTGTTAAAGATTTCTACAATAGCAGACTATCTGTGTAGATTCGTGGATTTTTCTCGATTCTTGCGCGGTGCAATCTCTTAATATGTAGAAGATATAGAGAATTTGCACCATTTAACATTTAGTTTTCAACTATTTTAGTTGTCTACCAAGTATAATTTCAGCATTTGCTTTGCCAGGAAATAAAATCATTAATGATTAATATCGCAAGTTTTGGTAATACTGTGTAGAAATAACGCCGTATTAATTTAAAGGAATTGAAATAATTCAATTATTGATACAAAAAAAAATTAAATTTCAGAACTTGTATTTTCGAGCTCGTATCTCGAGAATTCTCTCATCATAATCTCAGATAATTTTAACGCTGATATCTTTTCTGGTCGCTCTGGTAAATAAAAAATAGTAAACAATTTGTTATTTGTATTTTATTTCTTTGTTTTGTGATAAGAATCGTCTAATGCGATCTGCTACGTCTAATTAGTCGTAAAAGTAAATAGGACAGCTCTTAGCTTGGAAATACTCAGATAAGGATTTTCTCTCTAATAACTTCAGAATGACTTCCACAGCCAATTTCGTAATGACTTTGGGATAATTAAGATCTTGTCTAATCCGGTTGTTGAACTATCCAAGTTGTGTGGGAGGCTTTGTTTGGTAATTCAAGTATCAACACACCCGCGAATTCTAAATACCAGTAGAAATAACAAAAATATATGTAACAAATGATTTGTAATTCTTTTCTCTGTAGTTTATTTTTATTTAAAATGTAATTTATTTAACTCAGCGTCAGCCACTACGCGGCCCGCGATAGATTTTTCTACTGCCCGCTGGCAGTACAGAAGATTTAAAAAAAAAAAAAAATCAAATTTCATGGTATTAATTTTTTGTTTTTTACATAATTGTAATTTGTCCTTAATAGTACGTGTTTACTATGTAGAACAGAGTTCTCCACTTCGTGCCCAAATAAAATGTATGAAGAAGCTTTCAGCAAGATGATTTTCATCAAGAATAAATACAGGAATGACTAAACTGAATCTCATTTAGACAATTTATTAAGATTTGCTGTAACAAATTCTGCAACAGACATCGACTCTAACATAAAATAAACTGAAGAATTTCGACCGTCATCGTCTCTCAATTGATATAGACTAAAACTGAGTAATCTGGAAGTGCATTTTAAATACTTTTAGTAAAAGTTAGATCAAGTCCCATTCTCAAGTTGGAACAAAAGATTCACTTCTTTCTTAAACTTTAATTCACTAATAATGATTTTGATTTTTTTTTAATTATTCGAAAAAAAGAATCACATATCAATTGTAATTTTACTAAGATAAAAAAAATCAATATTTTTTTCAGTTTTTAGAAATATTATATATTGTTAAATCGATAATAATTAAATATTCATATATTGGTGTATCCGGCCCGCAAAAAGCTCCAACATAAGTCATGCGGTCTCTAAAGGTTAGTGGCGAACGCTGATCTAACCGCTTTAAAAATAATTTCTATTGATGAAAGAATTATTTTGTATCCTATTCACATTAAAAACATATTTAACTATGTCCCTGCTTTTGCAGATGACACAATTTGTAATAGTTAAGAAAAACAAGGTTAAGGTGGTGAACATTAATTATTTTCTACATGGTCTTTCAGAAAGGAATCCCTAACTATGAAATGACATGTTTTCGAAACAGTCAGAGACGGGAAGAAGAAACAAGAAATATGTTGGATAGAGACGCCCGCCGGTTTGCAAAAGTAGTTTCAACAAATTGTAGTGAAATCTTAAAATAATAGTGTGAGTTATCGTTTAACCTCGTGAAAAAAGGCACTTTACAGGATAGTCCAGCCCAAATGGTCACTGTATCCATGAGGCCCCTTTTCATTTGGACTGACTTGTCATGAAACAAAACTGGTGAATATAGAGTACTGAAAAACCGTCTGTGTATCTTGCAAAAAACTGAATTGGACAAAAGTGACCGTTTGGGCTGCACTAATCAGTAAAGGGGGAATCGTAGAGCACTTTTTAATGAAGTAAACGATAAACTTATTCCACTATATTCAGATTTTACAACAATTTACCACCACATTTCAATATTGTAATAATTTCGTCAACCAGTGTATTTATAATTCCATGCCTGTCTATATCGAATAAATCATTTGTCTCTTCTTTCTGTCTCTCACTGTTTCACAGTCATGCCCTTTCAAAGTTGGGGAGTGCTTTCGAAAAGAATTTTTCTGAAAATACTCATTCTGACAGATGAATTATCTGAATGCTAAGGACCATCGTAATCAGAAGTGGAATAGGTGTATGCTTATTTGTCGTCTAACAATTTGTTCAATAAAATAATGAACATTTTTACAAATTTTCCATTTATAATTTTTTTCCCCTTCCAACATTTTTACCCAACTTCGAGTATCACACCAAAAGATGTATTGGAAATAATTTTTTCTTCAAGTAATTTTGTATTGAATTAAACCATTTAAGTATATTTATGATTTGTGAACTCTTGCAATATAAAACATAAATTAAAACTAGTTGGATTGTTACAGTAATTACAACAACAAACTTTTCTCTCCCCCCCCCCCATCTCCTCTTTGCGGTATATTAAGTACATATACCGAACTGCGACTTTTTAAATTATCACCTTTTATACTTGACCACATGCAAGGAAAAAAATCTGCCAATTTGGAGTTTTTCTCCAAATTATGCATTCAAAAATATAAAAATGCTTCTTTCAACTCTTCTATAAGCAAATATGTTTTTAAACCCATGGGCAAAATACCAAAAGACGTACATTTAAATTTCAAAGCACACATAAACACTTAGTTCTTTCCGTTATTAAATTCTCATAGTATCGTTATGGGCCAATCTGAATTTATATTGCTGATGCTTTCTCATTGAAGTTGTTTCTTTTGGAAAATATGAGAAAACTCAAGCGAAAGATATCTCGTACTCTTCTCTTATAATAATTTCTTTTCCCAAATTACTTTTATGGACGAATGAGAAGAATTACATGCCACCCAAAAATAAGGGATTGCTCCATGTAGCGTGGGCAGGATGCTCATCAAGCACAGCTGGATAGCTAGTTCCTCCTGACCTCCAGTATGATTGGTAATGGATGGGTCTTCTGAAAACAAACTTTCATAAGTACTAAAAACATATGCAATAAAAATAGTAACAAAATTAACTGAATTTCATTGAAATTGTTACCCAAACGAGATTAATCTGTTTGATTGGACACATTTTACTGTTTGGCAAGTTGTTGTTACCAGAAACATTATATTAACTTAGATACGGTTTTTACTTAAAATTAGAAATGTAGAAAACTGAATATCATACAAGATGATTTTCAGAGAAATTTCATTTTCGAAATTCAAATGTTTTCCTATTGTATACGAAAGAGGTGTTGTTTGTTTTCTAAAATATCTAAATATTTTTTTTTTAATTGAAAAACAAATCGAGGTGAAATGATTGTGATTATAAAAAAGATAAATTGTACCTGTAACTGTCCCTAAAAAAAAACCCCTTCTACTCACTTTTTGTTGTATTACATCTGGGCCAGATACCAAGAATGCACTATTTTACGACATTTAATGACCAAGTGCTTCTAAAGTCAACTATATATAACAAAACCTCTGCCAAATTGGAATTGTTTGATATCCAAAACTGACGATAAGTTGTTTAGCGACAAAACTTGTCATTGATTATTCGACTTCTATTCTGATATCGTTATTTCAGCCTAATTTAATCCTCGCATAGGTTACTATGTTTACTAAATTGTTACCCAGAAATTCAAAAATTGTAGTAAAATTTTTTATTGAATTTAAATAACCTTCTCTGGACCTGATGTACTTCCGTTTTTTTTTTTTTTTTTTTTTTTTTTTTTTTTTTTTTTTTTTTTTTTTTTTTTTGAGAATCTGCTTCGGTGAGACATTTTATTAGACTTATAGTATGTCTCTGTAGCATTTATTATTTTGTTTAGAAAAAATTACCTCAGACAGACAGGTAGGAAAAGCCTTAAAAGATTTTCCTACATTTATGTCGTTTTGAAGCTAAAAATGGCACATATCAACCGAAAAAATTGTTCTTCAATTGACAAGTTAGTGGTATTTTATGATGGATTGAAAAATGATTAAATGATTTACGATCTGCCTTCTTGTATCACTGAGAAAAAATTGATCATGTTTCCACTTTTTTTCTTATTGTTAAAATAAAACACTTGTATTTAATATGCATTCCTCAAAATGTAAAATTATGATATTAAATAAGAAAAATTTACCTAATATAGACACCTTTTTTTTAGTGTAGACGTCTCACAATTGAGTAAACAAAGTTATTAATGCAGTTTAAAATACTTTCAATTATGTAGTTTTGATTGCTAAAGAACAAATTTCTCATTGGGCTAGGAATATAGGGAAAAATATAAAAATTAGCGTTTCCATGTTTTAAAAATTAGGTACCCAATATGGACCAAGTTCATATTAGTACAAATTGATATCCATTGATAAAACTATAAATACTACAGACACTATATTGAAAATGAAATATAAGATAAATGAAAGATCCTATCACTACGAGTTCCCATACCAAGTTTCAACCGGAAATTATTAACAGAAATCAATTTGTATTTCGTTTAGCTTAAACTCTAAATGTTGATGACATGCGTCATATTGGTTGAAAGTTATCGATAAAAGGATTACTTTAACTTAAACCTAAGTGCTTAAAAGTAAGAAGAGATATTAAGGACCTTTCTTCTTTCTACATTTAAATCTAAAATGTATTTAAAAAAAAATCGTTTCCTTAAAAATAATTACAATTTCTTATTAGTATCTATATAATTCTCTTGCGTAACGTCCAAATTCGGCTGTATTTCTGTGAGCAGAATGGCAATGACTTCGAACAAATCTTCTCAATGTACTTTATGCACGAATTTCCAAATTCAGCAATCCAGCCAATCACAATATATCTTTTGAAATTTGACTAATACGTCTGGCAACAGCAACAACTTGGATTCGCTATATTTTGTTTTTCTTATTATAACCTACAGATAAAAATTATTGCCTATTTAAAACATATTGATTTAATAGTTACTATGATGCAAGAATAAATAGATCCAAGATATGTATATTTCTTTTGGATTGGAATTCCGGGTAAACCAGACTTTTCCGAAAAATTATCTGCTGGAACATGTTCCGGAGGTCACCGGGTCGCATTCAGCGCTAAATCGCCAACTTTCAAAAAGTCGCTAAGAGGCATTATGCAGTAAATCTGAAACTATATTCATTTCTAATCAATGCAAATTCAGCTATTACGAATTGAAAGCTATCAAAATAACAAATAAAACCACCCACTCAACTTCAAAATCTCATATGAAATTTAAAAAAAAAAAAAACTTTTGGCAAAATTGAGCTAATTTTCTCGCCAAATTTGATTTTCAAAAATTCCTGTTGATTGAATGCCGGATAATTGGATTTTCACTGTTTTATTTTATTTTCTAAGTATCGCAAAAAAAGATTATGCGAACATATGATTGCTTCGTTAAGAAATTTCGATAAACAACTTTAATTATTTTAGCGCTTCATACGTTACAAGCCCGTAAATTTTAATTGTTCCATGAAATAACCGATCTTTTTTAAATATATGTACGATACTGTTTATTTTTGTTGTTTGCCAAGAAATTTCTACTACGTTGCCAAGCTATCCTTGCTTAACGCGTCTCGGCAGCAGTAACCAAACGTTTTCAATTTCATGGCATTAGGCAGCTGAAATAGCTTTTTGCTAGGGCATATTTTAAATGCTTCACTTTGAGGCGAGCAAAGCGAGCCAAGGGGATTGCATAGCAATCCAGGGGGTTGACGAGCGTCAGCGAGCAGGGGGCGGAGCCCCCTAGTTATTATATGATGGGATAATTAGTTTCTTTTATAGCAAACAAGAATTTCAGATTTTACTTTTATAGTTTTTTCAAAAATAACTGATTAAGCAGTCTGAACAAACCTTTTTTTTCTTTGTGCTATTTTTAGAGAGACATCCATTTCTCTTCATTTTCAATGTTGAAAGACTCTTGTGGCTATATCTAAAATTCAAAAGCGGTTTATCTACTAAAAATTCCCCGTGCTTTAAGTGTTGACCATGAAACCCTTTTGGCGAATTCCATGACTTGCTCAAGACATTCTTTTGTTTTCTTGATTGTATAACATCTGCTAAAACAACTTGAAAAACCTCGCGTAGGTTGTGAAAATCTCATGTGTACCTAATAGTTCCATTGCCTTGCGCATAGTCGTCTGCAGCAGGCTAAAGAATTTTCGTGGTAGAGTTTCATCTGTTTTAATGGCATACTTACGCAGCTACATAAATGGGAAAGTAAACTAAAAGTGTAGGAGAAAAAGTGTGATTTACAGCATAGTAAATTACTCGTATGAACCGAATTACTTAATAAAACGTAAACGCCATGTACGTGTGAGGAATCGGAATGTGCGTAACAAATGCGACGGTATTGAAGGAAAGAGAATGTAGTATTTTTTTATTTTTTTTTTTCAAGAAATTTTATTTTCGATTCAACTTATTTTGAAATTATTTTTTTCAGAACAGAACTTTTAATTGGTGTTTTAAACTTACTTATCATACTTTTATTATATTATAATTATTTGAGGATAAAGTAATCAAAAGTATTGCCAAGCATTCTTGGAATGTATCAAGAACCCCGAGAGTCTGAACTTTTTAGAATAGTTATAGTGGGCACTTTTTCAAATTTCATGCATTTATATTTCAGTGTCAACTTATCAACATATCAAGGACATTGCTGATGTTCTAAGTGCATTGACTGACAGGTCTCTACGTATCTAAAGTGTACAAATGCAAGCTATTAGCCAAATCTTTCAGAAATCTCCATACATTGAAAAAACAGTAATCATCAACATTGACATCAAATTAAATTCCACAAATAATTTTTATCTTTTGCTAAAATGTTATTTTAGTAGGAGTTCTATACTTAATCTGTTATGTGAATTCATATTGAATTCACATGCTTACTCCCGCCCAATTCACACTATTTTTCTATCGAATAAGTTGTTCATGTATTAAATTTGTTGTGAAGTTGACACCTTAACAGTAGTACACAAGATTTAAGAGGGCTTGAAACACTAAAATGGTCACCAACTCAACTCTTGGACTAATAGAAAACTGCTACATCATTGGCCAACAGTGCATTTTTATGCATTTCGTAAACTTTTACTCTTCTGTTTGATTATATTTTTCATTCTAAAGCTAGAAAATTATGCAAGATCACTCTAAAACTACAAAGAAACTATTTTACTAAACCAATGAATAAGTATTTAGATCTTTTTACACTTGATAGTCACATAAATATTTTACAATAGCATTGTTATCTTTCAATTCTTTGCGCTATGAAAAGTATTTGAAAAACAAACTCTAATCTAAATCTCTAATTTAAATCTCTATAAGTTCGAAACAGCAGCAAATGTATGTTTTCAGTATCAACTAGTTGTAAACTCAATCTATATCAAAATAGTGTTTGAACTGAATAGATTAATGCGTTTGGAGAAAACTTTTCTGTAATTAACTTAGGTTACTTAATAAGTTGTGCGTAGTTAATGCATTATAATTTAAGTTTTTGGTAAAAAATTTATGCTTATAATAAGATTATATTGACATTATATACTAGTTTGTACATTAAGAAGCTTTATCACTTTAGTACTTGCAATTTTTCTATAAAATTATTTATTTCCTATTTTTAAATTGCATTAGTTGCACATTAAGTGTAATTTTCATGTTTTCATAAAACTGCAAATTCCAATTCTTAAAATATGCAAAATATTGTTTTAAAGTTACAAAGAGTAACTAAAAAAATCTAAACTATTTGACATTTGAATAAAGCACCAAGAAACAAGAGTGAACTGAAAGACGTACTTAAAACTTTTTTATGCACAGGTATTTTTAAGCTGATTGTTTATACAGAGTCTGCTATTGAAACGTCTCACAATGAAATCCAGTGTTTTCTACAGAAAGAAAGTTGGCGACAGTTTCTAGGCTTCCAAATATTCTGTCTGCTGAGTGTTTCCTCAACAACTCCCTTTATTTCCACTGCATATCAATAACATCAAATGGAATGATAATAATACCAACATACATACAATACGCATTAATCTATTCAGTTCAAACACTATTTTGATATAGATTGAGTTTATAACTAGTTGAAACTGAAAACATACATTTGCTGCTGTTTCGAACTTATAGAGATTTAAACTATATGTTTGTTTTTCAAATACTTTTCATAGCGCAAATATATACAACTTTCCATCAAAACTTAAAATTTTCCACAGCAATTTCAAATAAGAATGAGTTTTATAGAAGGCCTATTCTTAAATAGAAATTCTAATTCTGTACCCCAAACTCAAATGAATCCCATTTTATTGCAAGTTATATCTTAAAAGTTCTACCTTATCATATGAGTGCGTAATTTACTAAAAAAAAATTATTAATACATCTAGAGAGAGTGTAATCAAGCATTATAAAGAGGGTATAATTGTAATATGATTCGGTTTTTCTACTCTTTCGTAAAGTTGCCCAATTGGGATTTAGGGTTATTTGGTTTTTAGGTACAGAATAAGAAATGTTTCATGGATAGCTTTGTACAATAATTTAGAATGAGCCACGAACCCTTACTTTTGATCAAGTTGTAAAGCTATTTACCGTTGCAGAATTTACAATGCGATACATAAAATAACTGTTCATTTTAAATCACAGCTAAGAAAAATATTCAAAATTTTATATAATTTGTACCCAAGATAGCTTTTCTAAATTAAACTGTTTTAGTTTCATACTCATCGTAAACAAATTCGAAATTAATTAATTTCGAATTCCAATTAATTAATCAAATCAATCTCCCAACACCCTCCGTTTTAAATCCTTTACATTAGCTTCGATTTCATTTGTGTATGGCAGGCAAATCTGTGGAAGGTTAAATAACCCACTTGCTGTAATCTAGTCAAAAGTGAAATTGGCAGGTAAAATAGTTGTCGATGACAATGCTTTCAATCTTTAGTGTTCTGTCACTAAAATGCCGCTTTTACACTAGCTTCTATTTCTACTTCGGAAGGGGGAGGGAATGGCCAAGCAAAAAAAGGTCAATGGAACGGAATACGGAATCGATGGTATCTTCGTAGTGGTCAAACACTATGAAAACTCTATCTGAGGAGCACAAAATCGCTTCAATAAGTAACAATTACATACAGAAGTTGGCAAATGAATATAAAGGATATTTAGTGAAAAATATGTTTATGAGTTAAATTTTAAGTGAAAGTGAAACTGTATTATTTCCATCAAACCTTTTGTTATCAACCGTTTTGAAAAATTACTTACTTTGAGAAGTATGGAGTTATAGATTCCTTCAGAGATTATTTTCCAAAATTCCAAAAGAAGCTATATGTTAATAAAGAAAAACATTTCTCAATTATTAAGAAAGGTGAAAGGTAAGTTATTAAGTGACAGTAATTTCACCGCCAAAGTCTCAATCATGCAATTAAGAAAAAAATACTTATATTCTTCTTACACGCTTTGCTATTTGACAGCCAGATATTTATGCGCCTTTTTCTTTTTTTGTTCCACGTCATCTCTTCTATACAACAATGGTTTTAATCAGTTATGTTAATGGATTTTGCAAATATGCCCCCTTCACCAAAGAGACCGTGTATTATCCATCAAATCACACATCACGTCTCGTACTGTTATAGGGTGCTATTTGACTTCCAGTTGAACTCGTTCGCAATTACGTTTCTAACAAAGGAATTATTTCTACGTGGAGCATCTTCAACGGCCTTGAGATGATAAATGAAGCGGGAAATTGCTTGTGGATTAATGTAAATGCAAATGCGTGATAGACAAATAAAAAAATGGTATGTCTACTGCAAAATTGTACATTAGCTACTCAGAGTTCTTTATTGCATGGAACATGCTGTCTTTCCAAAATACTCCATTGACTTGGTAAATATCTCCTTATATCTCTTTGAATTATTACTTGAAACGTCATGCGTATTTTTTTTATTAAAAATGTGAAATAACTTTCAAACAAATTAATGACATCATATAATACTCCGCAAACAAAATACTCGCTGTATGAAGCAAAGTGCAAAACAATTGTCATCCGCACCACCTAGAGTTAAAAAATATTATTTTTCAGAGAGAAGATTTTAACATAAAGGGCGTTTATAAATAAAGTTCAGCTTTGAAAAAACTGTAAAAAATACTGGTGGAAATAGCCTGAAATTTGACATGTATTTACTCGAAGAGTGAAACCGTGGTATAAGGGAGAAAAAAAATGATTTCTTCTTTTTTTTTTTTTATTTTTTTAAGACATACCATTGCTTTTTGTAAGCCCTGATTTGGCAAAAGAAAAAATCATGCTTTTTGAAAGTTGAACTTTAATTATAAAGATTATACACTTCGCTTCAAAAAGCTGTAAAAAAGCCTGAATATTATACGCGAAGAAAAAGGAAAATTATATGGCATAAGAAAATAATTGTTCCAAAAAGTTTTTTTTTTTTTTTTTTTCTTTCTTTCTCATGCCATAGTATTTCTTTCTTTGAATACAAATGAGTCGAATTTCAGGCCATTTTGTCCAGTGGTGTTTTTTACAGATTTTTGAAAGTTGGAACTTTAATTGTATAAGCCTTTTATATACATAAATAAAAAAATCCAATTTTCGAAAAATAAAAACTTTTCTAAATGAAAATTGGATGAAAATGTAACCTTAATTTACTAAATATGCAAAAGGGAATCATGAAAAGAATCGTCAATTTTTGCTTCTAACGACAATTTTACTGGTGTCGGACCGTCATACAGTGAGAGAAAGAAATAATACACAAACTTTTAAAACCTTAAATCCACTACGAGGAGTTATTCACAAAATTTTCATTCAAAGCACTTTAGAAAGGAAGCTTAAAATTACTTAAAAAAAGTCTCAAGTTCTCACACACACATGTACTAAGTAGAAATGCTATTTTGGGATTCCAAGAATTTATATGAACGTTTAATACTGGTTCTCTTTATGCATCAGAAAGCAGAAAATTAATGTTTGAACAACGTCGAAATTAAAAGTAAACTGAAATTTTTTTTTTTTTGCATAATAGAATTCTGTTAATTAACTTTCATAACTATTTTTTTCGTTGTTATTCTAATTATAAAATATATATGTTTTCTGTAAAATGAAATGTCGCTATATGTACCCGGTATTTTTACCTGCCTCATGCATTAAATAATTTAATCATTTTTTTATATATTTTGAAAAAAAAACCTGTAGTAGAGTACAAAAGAGAAGTACCAGTTACACGTTACTTTGAGAAAATCAATGTTTTTAAAGCAGATTAAGTTATTATTTGTGTAATTAATACATGTTGTTCTAACTATTAAAACAATCGTGTGTTCTTCGAATTGTTATTATTTAACGATATTTTATTTTATCACTTGTTGTCAAAAACTAAGTATAGCTACCACAAAGGTTCTTTTATGGTATAATAATTTAAAAAAAAAATTAAATAGCATTTAGCCGCTATTTCACTGAATGAAACAAAAGCTCCTTGAATGGAAAAATTCCAATAGTGATTATAGAACTAGTAGCAATGTTGACTTTAATAATTGAATTTCATTTCAATTTCCTACTATAAATTATTATTTAAGGTATTGAGTTTATTTTCTTTACATAAATTAATGCTCTAAAATTACATAAAATATACGTATTTTTAGTTCTTCCCCATACCCATGGATTTTTCAGCCTAAAAAAACTAATGGCGCAATATCCCTCTTAAACCGTAATGTGACAGCTTGTTAAAGTTAAAATTTTCAACTGATTTAACATCGACAAACATAATAACTATGTTTTTCCCATCCCGATGTATATAATGTAGACTCATAGATAAACATGCGCCAACTAAAAATACTTTTACACCTCCTTGACATAAGCAAATGGAGTTCCACTTTGAATACTTACACCCCTCTAGCATATTGCCCCTTAAGAGCCATCAAAGGAGAGTCTTGAAATATGCGTTCTTCCTTTTTTTTATAAAGATATTTTAAAATAAATCCCGTCGGATGTTTTGCCAGTTAGTTGCCAAGTAAAACTTTCCAAGCAACCCAAGAGATAGGTGCAAAGTTTCCAAAAAATTTAACACTTACAATAGCGATGAAGCTGAGAAACGTCATTGATTGTCAGAGAATGACCTTGTAGGTCAGAATCAATTGAGCATTTTCTGCTGTAAACTTATAAACAAACAGGATTTTTAGGGCTTTTGTGTACAATTTTTGGCTATCACAATGCAAAAAGTCCCTATTGGTCTCCTTAGATTAAAAATAAATATTTCTCTCCTTAGGTTAAAATTTAACAGGGGTATTAGTTATTAGTCTTAGCTTTTATGCTGGAACTGATGTCCGTCGTTGGCAAGGCTATATGCAAAGTGAAGAAAGTGCATGTCTTCTTCACAGTTGAGAATACACAGACTTTCTTTTCTTCTGTTTTGATTGTTTTGAAAAATAAATAAAAATGGCTTTCGCAAAAATTCTTTATTTATCATAACACCGGCTGTGTCAAAAATCTGCTTCAGGAGTTGGAAAGGTAAATGAAATTGTACTTTCATTAATCTGAATTAGTCAATATACTTATGAAAGAACACCCCACTTAAAATTCTTCAATAATTCTTATGATTATACTCCCTATCCTCGATTTCACCACCTTAACCATAAAGAATCGGATTAAAATGATATTGCCGATGTTCTTGATTATTCAAGATACCTGTAAAAAAAAACCGGTACAAATTGGTTTAGTAGATTTCAGTTGTAGTTGGCATTATTTGTAGTTGGCAGTGAATGGCATGCATGCAAAATCTAGCTTGATTTGCAATTTTTGCAAACACATTTTGTCTTAAGTATGTAGTATTTTAACGATATCAATTTCTGGCTAGATACTATTTAGATTTTTTTTTAAAGAAATACCCACTTATAAATATATCAGTGCCAATTATTTACATAGTAATTCTACAGCAATTTAAAGATTTAAAATCGCATTAAAAATTATGAATTTTCAGTTTTCTCCTCAAACTTTTCCAAATAAATATTTACACTCTACGGAAAGAAATAAACTAATTATCGCTACTAAAGATAACTTATGAGCACACGACCAATAGTAAAAAAAGTGCACTATTTTAAAAATTTGATTATCTCTTAAAATGTTGAAATGACTTATAAAGTTACTACAATTTTCAGAACATCATTCCTAAAAATGGCTACTTTGCATCTTTATTTTTTTTATATACAGGGTGGCCAGGAAATAACTTTCCCTGTTTGGTGGCATCTGCAGCTAAAACTAATGAACGAAATGAAATCATATTTTATATGCAGGTTAACGAAGGCATGGGGAGATGAATTCCACCAAAAAAAAAAATTAGTTCCAAAAGTTGCCGATAGGGGGAAATGTGGTGCTATCGGAACCGAAACACGTGAATAACTACAATGAAACCATGGAAATTTGATTTTTCAGAATGTCAATACTATACAGTTATGAATAAATTATTGGAACACATAAAATAAGATTTTAGTCATTAACATTTGGGTCCCCTGGACGCCGCGTAACATTTTCAATATGATGACCTTCCCGGTGTACAACATATTGCATCCGGTGAATAACGTTCTCTACAGCTGCGTGCAAACTGTCTGTTTGGATGTTCGCAACGGCCCGTCTTATGCTCTGCTTCAAGACATGCAAGTTTGGAATGCCACCAGCATACACAACGGATTTAAGGTACCCCCATAGCCAAAAGTCACATGGGGTGATGTCCGAGGAACGGGGTGGCAATTCCGTCTGAAAATATTGACTAATGACTCTGTCATTACCAAAATTCTCTCTTAAAAGGCGCTGCACTGAACGATGAATATGTGGCCGAGCTCCATCTTGCATAAAAATTATTGAATTTAAGCATTGTCTTTGCTGCAATTGCGGAATAACGAAAGTTTGGAGCATTTCCCCATATTTTTCGCCGTTGATGGAGCAGGTAATAGGTCCTGCCTGAGTTATGTTCTCAAAAAAGTATGGTCCTATTATAAAAATAGCCGTGAAACCGCACCACACGGTTACCTTTGGGGAATGCAATGGCATTTCTAGCATCACTGTGGATCGCTCACATGCCCAAATACGGCAGTTCTGAGTATTAACAGATCCATTCAGATGAAAATGAGCCTCATCTCCCCACAATATTTTCCAAGGCCAATCATTGTCGATCTCCATTCGGGCAAGAAACGTTAACGCAAAAGTTAGGCGCTTATCGTAATCTGTTATTTTTAATTCTGGCACACAACTGATTTTATACGGATAGAAATGCAGTATTATAAGCAAGATTTTAAATACAGTAGAATAAGGCATATCGGTTTGACAAGCAATTTCACGAGCACTTGGACCACTGCTGGTTCCTGTGTTGTCGAACACCGCTGTAGCAACATCTGTTACTGCATCTTCTGATACTGCTTTTCGTCCTCTGCCAGCTCTAAGTCCAAGCGATCTAGTTTCCTCGAATTTTTTAATCATCGCTCTTACTGCTGCAGCAGACATTGGACCTTTACGCAGGTTATGAAGTCTTCGAAATTCCCGCAGAGCCCCCACAGCATTGCACTGTCTAGTGTAATACAGTTTCACTAGCAAAGCACGTTGAGGTAAGGTAGCTCGCATATCACCAACAGTCAATGAAAGAATCGATGTTTGGACGTTCGCTCTTTTCTTTTTAAAGGGAATGCGTTGCGCTACTGTCATGTACGCATTAGAATTTTGCATAATTGCTATCTCGATATTTAAATTACCTCAAATACGTACAAGTAGAGCCAAAATCTCACCTGGTGGTAACTTTTGGAACTAACTTTTTTTTTTGTTGGAATTCATCTCCCCATGCCTTCAATAGTCTGTACATAAAATATGGTTTCATTTCATTCATTAGTTTTAGCTGCAGATGCCGCCAAACAGGGAAAGTTATTTCCTGGCCACCCTGTATATATTAACACAGATGTGTAGTTCGAAAAACAAATTTTAGGTAGAATATAATTTTCAATCGAAAAATATACTAAAAATATATTTCCGATAAACTCGCAGCATTTTGAGTTAGTGTATCAAATAAACGCCGAGTTTACTGAACTTTCGCGCATATAATAAAATATTAGAGTAGTTCCTCCCGCAATATCTCGTAACTTATACTTTCCATTTCCGTTACGACACAGAATGCAAATTGCTGTAGCAAATTTTTTTTATGAGCTATTACCAGTCAACTTGTTTCTAGTTCGTTATTATTGCCATTTTAATGAGATGCAGATGTGCGATCTTGTAAATCATACCCCCACAAATTAGGATTTAAAATTTGCAAGTTTACTTTTATGAAGTGGTAAAAAAGTTAAACGCATAAAATAAATTAGAACACTTATATGTTTAATTTGCAGTCATATCTTGTAACCCAATATTAGGTATGTCATATAATTAAAAAGAACTTTGTTCTTCGTATATTCTTCTTTATTCTTCGTATATTCTTCATAAAGCTAGACTATTAATTTTCTTCTAGTGCTTTTAATGTTTCAAATAGTTCCTTGTGAAGAATAATTCAAATCTTTAAAATCAAATGTAGGATGTTTGATGGTGAGCCGCATATTTATTGGAAGTATTTTGAAAAGGTTGTAGAAATAAAATATAAATTAATTGAAACTTCTTAAAAAGATAATTAAGGATTTTAATTCGTATGCACTTTCCAAAGAAGGAAGATGAAAAAATTAAGTGGGTTTAAACTTAAGACGTGTGATTTTGTATTTTTCTAAGCGAAGTACTTGAATATAAATTCAATTACATTGAATTTATATTCGAATGCGAATTTATATTCGATTCGAAATGCATCATATTAGCTAAACATTAATGCATTGCCAGTTGGATTTCCAATGCCATACTTTAAAACTTATATTAACATCTTAAAAGCACTTTAGACTTCATATAGCATTATAAAATGTTTTATCAAAACTAATAAAAAAAAAAAATGAAACGCACTCTATGTTCTACACTGTAAAAGTTGCTATATAAAAATTCCTTTTCTATTTTTTTTTTTTTTTTTTTTTTTTTTTTAATCTAACACTTGAATTGTTTTAGTGCTTCTACATTCCTCAGAAAATGAAAAAAAAAATGCAATAATACGTAATAACAATGAATCTGCGATGTGAATTAACAAATAACCAATGGCCTTCCAATGCTTCGTGCAAGCAATAACGAATTAATTTTAAAAAATAACATAATAGCAGTTAAAATTCCGTCTTGAAGGCATGTAACTGCCCTCAACATTAGCTTCTACACTCGTCTAAGGAAGTTTTGACACTTTTAATTACCATGAAAGTGATAATTAAAGGCATTATCCCGACCGTAAGTGTCAATGACGGGAATACTAAAACACCTAATTACTTTAATTGCACCGCAAAAGCAAGCGCACAACCAACCAGCTGGAAATGACCAAAAATGCAAATGGATAATTCATTATTTAGTCAGGATGGCTGAATCCTTAACAAGTGGCCTTCTCATATTTTGAGTTGTTATCCAATGCTTTTGCACTATATAAGCCATCTACCTTGAAATTTAAAGGCTTTTCGATAATTATACGATCTTGAATCTTACGGTGCTGTTGACTACCCTGAGCATGCTATAACTACGTTTCAATCACTAAATAACATGTAACAAAATTTTAACTTTCTATAACTTTATTTTACAACAAAACACTTCCTACTTTTTATTGAGATTGTTTTCAACTTATATGAACCCATTTTAATTTTGTAAGACTTTTTATTAGTCACAATTGCAGGTCTTTAGGAATAAAAGCTCTTAGCATTTCATCGTAAAAGTTCAACAAATAAAAAAGGTTTCTCTTTGATAACACGTAATTTTCCCAGCTAAGCAAAATTTTCTCCTTCTGTTAAAGTTTTTTTTATTTGGAAGAAGAAAAAAAAACTACACACTAATAGTTCCCTTTCTATGCTACTCGATATGGTGAGAACCTCAATTTAAAAAGAACTCGACATTGCAACTTTTTTGCGATACTTACAAGTCTTACGAACAAATGACTTTAAGGTAGCCAACTATGTTTGTAGCAATTTTTTCAAAATCCTCGTGTATTAATAGGTATATTACATCATAAACATATGAAATTCACCAAAAACATCAACTTTATAAATTTAATTTTTCAAAAAAATATTTTTCAGTCGAAATTGAACAATATTCTCAAAACGGCTAAGGCTACAAAAGTATATTTTTTTAAAGTGATCATGCTTACATTTTGGTAACAATTTTGTGATACTTGTAAGTAGTCACATTAATGTCAAACAGCACTTTCTGCATAGATACAATTTTAGAGATAATGTTTAATAAATACTGAAAAAACGAAATCCTATTTAATATCTAATAGTTGTAACCCAGTTTCTAGTGTTATATTCTTAATTAACTAATAGCTGAGTTTCTACTATCTTACAATAAATAGGACATTATGTTCTTGAAGTACTAGAAAAATAATCTAAAAAACTGTATCGATATAGATAATGCTGTTAAACATTAAAGAGACGTAATGTGGTTAGCTAAAATATAAGCCATCTTTTGAAAAATAAAGTATGTATTGGCTCTTATATAAATCAAAAAGTTTCAATATTTTCTAATATTATTGTGTATAAAAACAATAAATTTTCAAAAAATGTTATTGCTCCCAAATCTTTAGTTCGTTACATTTTGCATAGTGTATAACGAATAAGAAAATATGGATATCTTATTATATTTTAAGATAGAAAAAAGGCTGTATTGCAGTTTTGGGGAACACTCAACTATGCAGAAAAGTTATTTAAAGCTTGTCTGTTAAATTACATAACTTATAAAAATTTTACAAACTGTTCAATTGCTCCCTGCCTCATATAACTTCCTTTCGTCTTCATTTTTCTGAAAATTTGTATTTGTGTCGCTGATAAACAATGTCACTGTAGAAATTGATGTTTTACTTGTCATAGAGGCTTAGTCCGTTCGCTTCATAGGGACCATGAGTTATTCCTGAAATTGTTCATTTCAGAGAGTACTAGTTGAATTGCTGAATGGCAAAATCGATTGTCAATATTTAAAGTATTTGTCTTAATGAAAACTGAATTGGAAGGATCATTCAACACGAAACATCATTTGAAATTTAGTTGTAGCTGCTGGTGTTTTCGCGAACGATGTTTAGTAATTTCTAGATCAAATATCCACCTTCTTAAAGTCCTTGGGGATCTTAGGAACTTCTTACATTCGTATGATGTGCAAATGGTACTTAGAAATTAATTATTTGTAAGATACCTAAAAATGTTAAGATAAGATCCTTAAAAACTTTTTGAAAAAAATGCATGGCTAATTTTGAAAAATGATTCTTTGAATGCAGAAAACGCTATTGAATACTTTAAAAAAAAAAAAAAATCCTGAAGAATAATTTTTTTTATTATTCATTTTAAGCTCCTTAAAAATTGTCTTTTATGTCCTAAATAATCCTTTGAAACTTCGTTTTTCACAAAAAGCTTAAGAACTTTTATGACTTCCCAATAGCACAATCTATGGAACATGTATAATTCTCATCAGGAAAAGAATTATTAAATCATTTCAGAGATAATAGCGGACGACCAACTGCTACCTATTAAACCATGCCCTCTTTTAACAGTTCTTCAATGCGGCAACGTTTAACTGACGTGTGTCATTTAAGTAAACGTCAGGACGCCGACCTTAATTACGGGTTAAGTATGGCTAGTAGTAATGCTTTCGTATTATTTATTTTGTTTGTCGTTTAGCCTGAGAGATGCTGTGAAGGAATTAACCATCATCTCCTCTCATCGGAATTGCCGGTTTTGTTTACATGCCCCTTTGACCCGACTCTCGTTGGAGTCTATGGAGCTGGATCTCTTTACCGGAAGGGGCTTTTCTGTTTCCACGCCTGGCCATTAACTGTAACTTCATTTCCATTAAAGATCAGTTAGTACACGTGAAAACACCTGTAATTACGGATGGTAAAAAAAAATATAAAAAATGCTAGTGTGGTCGTTTCTATTCTCATGTTTAGGTTTTGAGTAGATAGATCCCCTAATTTTCTTTGTGCATTTATCCATTCTTTTTTGTTGGGCATCGCCTTTTTATTACTCATTGACTGTCGAAGAAGATACTGAGTGACTTGTGTTGGTGTAAGCAAGGAACAAAGCTTTAAAAAGGCAAAAAAAAAAGGATGAAAATTATCAAGTCTGCAAAAGTATTAGTGTATACTAAACTCCAACTTAACTTGACATCACTATAGACGATAGATCTTCACTGTGCTCATAGGCAATTAATCCATTTAGCGGAGTGAAGACATAATTCTCGTCAAACCTTATAGCCTTTTGTTCTCTACAGGGTTGTGGTTTGGCGGGCATTATGCTTTCACGCGGCCAAAATGGATAAATTGCCTATGAGCACTGTGAAGATCTATCGTCTAGTGATGTCAAGTTAAGTTGAAGTTTAGTATAGATGACCTGATCATGCTATAAAATTGTATGCCTTAGCGCATCAGATTTAAAATTAAACCTAACTATTTTCTATAATTTACTAGCGAGTGTTCGATCGTATGGTACTATTATTATCGCCAACCTTGTTGTCTTCAAATATGTCTATTCTCTCCAAACACGATTTCTCTTCATTTTCCAAATGGCGGTAAACCTGGGCTTGACTTCTCTACATAAAATCGATTCTCTATTAGTTGTTACTCTACAGCCACTATATGGGTACAGATATTAACTAAAAATAAAACAAATTATAATTTACTTCATATTTAAAACAAAATGTAAATAATCAGCTTAAAGCCGATGTACATTTTACCCTGGGACATAAATCCAAGCCCATTGCAAAGTTTTTTATTTGAGTTTCATAAAATACTAATTACATCAATACAACTGAACAACATCAGCATACGCCTCTTTTTATACAAGCCGTTGGAGGAGGCGTATGCCCACATAATGCCTTTCTTACGCATGCCCAAACATTAAGTGGAGACGGACACTGAAACACACTTATGACTAATTGAAGACAATACCCTTGGGCTTAAGGCCCAGAGTAAAATACATTTTATAATCTCATTTAATGTTCGTTAATCTGAATGATTTAAATTAATATGATTCAATATTTAACCCGTGAAAAGGTCCATGGTGTATCTAGAACTACTATTAAATGAAAGCATTAATGTATTCGCTCCTTCCATCAATCTTCAAGTTGGAAATTTCTAAACAATGAATACAAATTCGATTGCATTTAGGACGATTCCTAAATTTCTTTTTTTTCTCTCTCCTCGAGTTAAATAACACCACCTTAATTTGAAACCACTTTTTTTAGTTCAGATTATTCATTAATGACAACGTGCATATTTTCGTTTTCTTTTTGTTTAGTTACCAAATTCATTTTCAAAAATTATTTCTATCTATATCTCGGACACAAACGAGTCTGTGCAAATTTTAAGATATTTGTTTTATTACACATTTTTTTTTCCATCAAACCGTTACATAGTAATTGACTAGAAAAAATTATTTTAAAGCATTTGGTGAAAGTTATAACAGAAAGAGTCCAATGGAAGTAGGAATAAGTTTCTTTTTCATTTTCCTTGAAGTTACCTAATTGGGATTTAAGTTTGGTCATGAGGTACAGATATTATATTAATACTTGTTTGAAGCATTTAGTCATGCAACAATTATGCAAAAGAACAAGATCAGTGTTTTCGCTTTAAAATAAATTCCGACTGCAGAATGTTTTAATTAAATGGTTATTTTATTTTGCTTCTACAATTATTTTTAAAGAAACGTTTTTCCATACTTTAAATAAGAAAACACTTTTATAATTTCTAGATAAAGTTTGATAGAAAAGTAGAAAAGTGTTCTAGTATTAAACGACCAGTCCCGCTCTCTTTATCTGCTCCAAGAATATTTTTGCGGTTTCGAAACAAATATGACTCCCAAAGTAAATACAATTAAGTTAGAGCCACCACGGGGAACAATTAACCTTAAAGCTAATTTCGGAGATGCATATCCTGACAGGGTAACGCCCAAATTTTTGCTTTGTGGTTTCCGCTAATTTTTCCTCATATTTCAATTTAGAAACATTAGTATCTTCATGCAACCTATATAACAATAAAAAAAAACGGACTAATTTTCTTATTTCACTAATTCATAATCATTAAGGTCAGAACTTATGTTTTCTATCATGTAGTTATTTTTCTAGACATCATTTTTATAATTTTAAGCAATATAAAAGAACCAGTGCATTAAACTTTCGGCCAAAGTAAACAGTGGTATACATTTTGAATATATTTTTTTAGCGTCATCCAATTCGTCGAAGGTTGTGTATAAGTGGACTTATAATGACAGACTTCCAGAATAGTTCAACTTGTTTAAACATAAATATCTAATGAAAATTCCAAGTAATTTATCCCTCAGAATAGAACTCATTTTATCAATGGCATTTGCTGTTGGATAGAGGGCGTGTTTATATACTTTAATTTCAACAACCCGTTCGTCACTGCAGGAGATCCATCAGAAAATGAATGTCTAATTTACCACATGATCAGCGATCTAAAATCCACAACAACGCCCTTTAAATCAATGATTCGTCCCTTAGGCATTTCTTTAATAGCATAGCATCCGCCTTTATTTATAAACGTGATATGTTTAACTTAGAAGAAACGTGTAACAATTCATGTTCCTTGATAAGAGTCCTTGATTTCGGAGACTAATGAATTTTTAAGACTCAAAATTAGGCATTTAGCTGCAGATATTTTGCTGTAACGCAACTTAGGAAAAGGACACTAATGTGATGTCCCAAAGAACAATAAATAACGATATTAGGCTGACAAGGGAGCTTAATTGAAACGGGTTTCCGTCTAGCTCTATACAGTGTCATTCACGATTGTTGATCTCTTTTAATGTAACTTTATTCCCATTTGTCATATGTTCTATAACGATGAACAAATAAAGAAATATAATCTGAGGAAGCAATAATTGTTCGGGACTTAATTAGTTTTATCCGGTCACTTATAATGAGCGTTTTCTAACCGGGAGTTTATCCGATGTTTGTGTAAAAACTGTTCAGTAAATTTTAGTTTGTGAGTATGAAGTACTTTTCATAAAAAAAAAATTAAAAAAAAATTAACTAAACGTTTGAACAATAACTTAAAATGAGATTTAAAGTCTTGAACCTAAGAGTGAAGCCAATCAATTGAATATCCAAATCTCCAACTCTTAACTTGGGAATTGAAATTCGTTATGTGAAACATGCTAAAAGTAAGCAATCGCGGCTTAACTTCAAAACGTTAATTTAAGTTTAAAATTAATAATAATTTCTAAGCAGATATATTCCATTTATAAAAATTCCCTAAAAATTGAATTTTTTAGAATTCTTCCTTGTGTTTTCTGTTTGGAAAAGATAAGTTAATAAAAGTAGTTAATCGTTAATCTCTCATAAATCATAGTAAAAGATGAAAGATGCATCAAACATGTTATGTTACAAATGCTAATTGTTAAAATACACTTATAGTATATATTTCTAAAAACGGTTTTCAACTAGTAATATTTGAATTGATTAAAAATAATCACAAATACTTTTCACTTGAAACTTTATTTTGAAACCAGTTTAGTATTTTATATTTTTAAACCATAAAAACTTATTTACAACGTAATTTTTCAATTTCGAATGTAAGTGATGCTTATACACATTTTTAAAATTTCTTTTGCTCGTAAAATTTTTTTGCTCAAGAAATCTGGATCCTCAACTGAAAATTCTAATATTATGTACATGTTTACGGATATTATATATGGATACAAAATTTAAAAGTGTAGAACCATATTTTTTTTTTTTTTTTTTTTTTAAATTTAAGTCTTTACAAACTTTTTCTTATCACTCGCTTTCATATTCAGAATATTACATGCTCCTATGCGATGTCAAAACTCTTTAAGTACTATCGCGGTGTTTAGACGCTAAAATGATATTAATGAGTGACATATGTTTTTTCTGTTTTACTTTCTAGTGACCACATTATACTTAGAATTTAAGAGTGGAGCTTTGGCGTACCAGACTGAAGAGTAAGTATTAAATTGGTATCGATTATCCTTGATTTTATATTAATCTATTTAAAAAGGATTAATATAATAAAGTGAAAAAATAATTGTTTCCAAAATTGTTATTACTATATTTATTTCTTTTGATATTAGTGATAAGCATCTCTGAATAAATTGCACAAATGCTCGAAATAAGCTAAGGAATTATAAAAGACATGGAATTCTTGGATAATTCAGGAATACTTCATGGATAGTTTATGAATTTTATCTCCTGCATAGAAAGTGGCAATTTCAAAAATACTCCAGGGGGAATAAAGACTTTTTATTTAAATTTAACAATATTTTGGAGGCACATTGTATTTGTTTCCAGTTCAGAAACTTGTAGATCTTTATTTTCAGAAAAAGTTATTGGAATAAAAATTTTAGCACTTCTTTTTAGAAGTTTTTAAAAAATTTCCTCTTATTGTATATTTTTTCCTGAATTATCCGGGACAACGAATAAGATAAATCGCGCATTTTTTGTAAAATAATATGTTTTTATCATAGTAAATTAAGAATATTTCATAAATGTTCGTACCAGCTTAATTAAGAGTCAAATTAAAAGAGAAAAAAAAAATATTTTGATTAGAACTGGGTCATATTTAATTGAACTTTTCTGAAGAATCTTTCATCAATGCCACGTACTCTTTGCAGCTAATGCATGAGGTTTAAATAAAGACGAAACAAATATATTCATTTTCAAAAGCTTAACATTTTTAGACAAAATACTATATTTTTAAATTGTCTGAGGAAAGCTATGTTAAACACTTTGCTCAACTTTTTTTCCACTCTGCTTAGAATTTCTATTAGAATATGACATACATTTTAAATATGATTGACTAATTACAGGTGAGATAATTTTTTGTGACAGTACAAATTATATTTTTTAACTTTTATGACAAATCAAATTTATTTTCAATTTTGTTTTCACAACTCCAAAAAATTAGATAAATTTTCAAGAGATAAAATTATTAGAGATGCGAGAGTTATTTTTTAAACAAAATATTTTTTACAAAATAGCTAGTATAACTTGGAACTTGGATTAAACAACTCGCGCAGCTAATTTTTTTTTTCTCTCTATCTCTATCTTGTTAAATAGAAGTTTAAAGGATGAATTGCGATATGTTTTACATTGTTGTAAAGCCAACTTTATTAGTTTTTTGTATTTTTATTATGTTTTAATAAAGTTTTTACATTTTCCGAAAGAATTTATTATGGGTATTTATTACATTTTTCGTGGTTGTTAACATAATTTGTGGCCATGTAGATAGATTTAATTTTAAAATATCGTATGCGTTTTTTATTAATCAATTTGACTATTTGTTATATTTTATTATAAATTTAGGTGAAGAATTAGAAATAAAATTTAAATTAAGTAAATGTGCATTAACTTTGATTTATTGGGATTATATTGATGTTCAAAGTATATAAGTGTATTAGGTTCGGAACCGTATATAAATGTGTTCTGAATTTATATAAAGAATTTTTTTAAATGACTTTTTTTTTTTAACAAATCAGTGCACACATTCAAGATAATTTTATTTTTAAACAGTTCTCTTCAAGTTTTCTTTTAAGAGATAATAATAATTTTATTTTTCAAACAGATGTTATTATTACCACTTAAAAGTAAACTTTAACGATTTCCTGGATGCTTGAAAATTATATTTGTCCATTTAAGTTGGCAAAAACTGGTATTTTTTTTTTCACCAAGCCCCTTCAAATTCTACCATATGGTGTTTGTAATAGCGAAAAATATAAGTATAATGAAAGACCACCCACCTGTCTCCCCATTAATCCCCGACACAAAAGCACCTGCCATGACTAAAGTGTTTCCAAGAACTATTATGGAATAAATTTAGACCATGGAGTGCCTCACTTTTGCTCTTGAATAAAAATTAGCTATATCTATTTTCACGGGAAGTTGCTTTTTAGGTAGAGTCTCTAAAATTAGGGTGATAACTATTTTTACGTTTTGTTTAGAAAGCGGGTACTTAAAAGTATAAATATATGACAGAAAACGTTAGTTAGATAAGGTGCTTTCAAAATCGAAAATTTGTTTTAATCAAAGAATTCGAGACGCCCGTGGGTATTGTTCTTCACACGCATTTATTAGGTCTTAAGATCAGTTTTTACAATAAACTCAAAGTAGAAAATATGGCAAATTAGGTAGCGCAAAGTAGATAGACTACAATAAATTTTCGGTTTACCTTCTGGAAGTCTAGCGAGATTTCGGACATTCGAGATGGAAAAGCTTTGAAGTTTACCCTTGAAACACCTTTCGAATGGCAATTCCACTTCGATAATCGGACCCACCTTTTTAAAAGCACATCAACAAACAACCCTTTTTCTTCTATTACACTACCTTCTCCATCATTAAACAAGTGTTTTGAATAATTTTCAACATTACTTTAGATTAACCATAAAAAAAAACTTTATTCAAATTGTAATTAATGATACTAAATTGTCTAAATTACTAAAATAATTTAATTCATATTAATTTTTCAGTATATCCCAAGTTCTTAAAAGTAATTTACTCTTATGAGTTCAGAGCCGTGCATAATCCAATGGCAATTTCTAAATTGCTTTTTAGTTTAAAATTTCAAAAGCAGTGAAAAAAAATCAAGTTTGAATTAAAACTTCTGTGACAAAACTGACGGGTTCCAAAATAACCACCCAGGCAATTGCTTATTAGAATTTTCTATTTTACCCCTATTTTGATATACACTATGACTTCCAATATTCTTATGAAAACCTCACACTTTAAAAAAAACTTAACTTAAACTTAACTCACTTAAAAAAACGAACTATTCCTGTCCCACCAATGGATGACCCACGCTGGTCTAGAGCTTTCACCTATCTCTAGTGATGTTCTGGTACAGTAAACTCTCATGAATCTCTTTCATCAGAAAATATCTAATCCAATCAAATAATATGCGAGTTGACTTCAAAAATCAGACTTTTTTCTATTAATTCTAATGTAACTTCAAAATTTAAATGTAAGTTAATAAAATATAATGAGTACAATATCTGAAAAGGTTAACTTACAAATGGTAAAAAAAAATCTTTTTAATCAATAAGAAATTTTAGGATGCATTAAAATTTTAATATAATATTTTCCTTACATATTTTTTACAGTGGTGGTAATCCCAGTCCATCACGATTCAACTTTCGAGAAAATTCTGCCAGAAGATCTGATGGAATCGAAGCATCCATCTTTGTTCACCCTGACTCTCCCAGAAGCTCAACTTCATCCGGAAGTAGAGATGCGGAAGTGGAGGTACTGGTGCGATCACTTACCACCAAAGACCATAATCCGCATGCGGAAGGCCTCATCCGAGCATCTTCCATCTTGATGGAGTATGATGAGGACACCAGGAAGTACTTACTTCAGAAAGGTGGGTTAGAGAGCGATGCATCTTTTTATTTCAGAGTGGTTACATCGTTACAAGTTTATACTATTAGCTTATACATTTATAAGTCAGAACTAGCCAAAGCACTTGTGATAAATATGACTACAAAGAAAAGCTTTGTCAATTTAATTCAAAACATGTCTTTCTCATATTCTTTGAATATCCTTTGGGCCACCTTTTGAAATATTGCTGCAAAAGTTACGTTCCATAATTTGGGCTTTCATTGATACATTTCTGTTCGACGCAAAAAAAAAAAAAAAAAATACTGTTATGGAACAATTGCACTTTTTTCTAGAAACCGTGTAAATTGGAAAACTTAATAAAATCATGGGATGTGGATTAAAATTAATAAATCACATCCTAAAAATTAGTCTGTACTGATTTTGATAAGATCAATTTTAAATTGGTGAAAACAGAGAAACAATTGCCAGTCATAAACTTACAAATAATTTAATTGGTAAAGAGTTTCTTAATAGAATATATTTAGTTCTGTATAACTTAAGCACCTTTAAACTATTTATATAATTTTTAAGTGTCTAAAACCTCAAGTAATAAAAATATGATGCACAACTTTGAAAAAATTACCAAACTCTTAAGTTTTTCTGTGACTTTCGCTCCAAAAGATGAACGTTAGGATGTGTTTTTATGAGTAGATAAATAGTTAATTAAAATATTTTGAGACTAACAAAGTGAGATCATTGAATTTTTTATGTACTTCAGAAAATAGAAAGCACAGGCCACATCGAATTCGTCACAAATCTCGCAAGCATATACCACCCAGCAGCACTCTGTCTGATGACTACTTTACGGCCAATGACGCTCCTCTTGAAGAATCGGACCAGCTTGAAGAAGAAAAACCTAGGTCCAAACCCAAAGTGAACAATCCTCTGAGATCGCTAAACAGCCCAAATCGAAGGAAAGTAATAGGTAACGAGTTAAAACCACGAGGAAACGGCACTTGGATCGCCTTGCACTCTCCAGTGAGGATCTATATACCAGTGCGATTTCATGGTGAGTATTTTTAAATTGTAGCATATTGTGATTCTGTTTTATCGAGATTGAAAAAAAAAAAAAAATTATTAGGCTAAAGCATAAGTTACCTTAGGAAAAATCTCCATTTGTAAAGAAGCTTAATAACTGTGATTGGTTGGGGTCTTATTTGTGACAAATCTGAGCTTTTACTTGATCCCTCTTTCCAATGTCTATTAAGCCTATATCTAACTACAAATGCGGTTGCAAGTTTTGGTACCCATTGAATGTAATTATGATTTCCATATAATAGGTCGGGGAATGCTAGTAGGAAGCCTAGCCTGCCAGAAAAATTCTGTCAGAAATGTTACAAAAGAAGTCTAATTTGTTGAACAATAAACTAATAGCTAAATCTTATAAAACTTGTCATTTAATGAACAAACGCTTTTCTCATACAACCTCTGCTTCTTTAATTTTCAGAGAGAAAACCAAGTCGTATGATATTTTACCATAAATTTTATCTTTTAATCTTATCATATAATTTGCGTCATTGATGTTGTAATAACGTTTCAAAACTGACATCAATTTGGTAAAAGATATATTGACTGGTGTTTATTTGGTAAACAAGGGAAAGATTCGCGAATGGAGAAATATCAAACAGTTTGATTTTTCGTTTAAAATTCAGACGAAATAAAGCTTCATTATAGCAAATTATTAACAAATTTGGCTGCATGTTTGCGACTCAATTTCTTTCTTGAAGACTTTTCTCTGAATTTTTTTCAAGAAGATATGAATATTCTTAAACTACTATTGTTTCTTTATATTCTATAAGAATCTCATTATGATATTTGAGAATTACTAGAGCTTGAAGAGACACCTCTCAGACTCTTTTATATAATTTCAAAATTATCGGAGACGAATCGGTGAGAATCTCAGGTTAATTTGGCTAGGAACATATCATCATTCAATTTGCTAATCGATATAGTGATAACCTCCCTCTCCCAATTCTGCATACATTGGCGAATAGATAGCTGTTACGCTGGCATTTTTCAGTTTATTCTTAAAAATTAACGAACATAGGTTTTCGTTGTGTTGGGTGGTTGTATTATATTTTCTTTACGCAAAGGAAATAATAAGGCTTCCCTCCGCCATCACTTCAGAGTAACATATTTATATGCTACATCTGAGGTAGCTCCTCTACGTTGACGGTTTCCAAAGAGAATTCATTTATTCGCAACTTGGCCAGTTATTATAGGTTTATTTTATGTTTGTAATTAACATAACAAGAACCATCCCACTCTATTCTAAACTTAAATACATGCAAAAGAATCTTAATTTACAGTATTTTCTAGGAACTTTACTTAATCCTTACCAATTGAACAATATCTAGTAGTCATCAACTCTGAGACTGGTAGCATTTGTATAATGGTATAACCTGCCAGTGACTTCTCTTGACCACCGAGTTCGATGTAGTTATAAGGAAGAGTCCGAACTCAAAGTAGTCATCTGCCATTGCCATTGGACTCCAATGGAGGTTAAGCGATATGACTTCACAGTCGACGATTCCTTTGCATATGAATAAATGAAACACGCATTGTGGTTGGCTAATGGAATGTGAAAATTATATTGATTGATTGATTCGTCACAAGTGTTGCTCCTCACTCTTAGTTACGTTCTGCATAAGGTCCATATCAGCTCTGCGATGGAAAATCAAATACCAAAAATAGCCATCTATCATAGAACATGTCTTCCGAATTCAAAAATGTGATGCCTTGCCCTAAATTTCAATAAACACTTCTTTGCCAATATTTGTGTTTTACAAACATTTTTGATAGAAATTCAATTGGCGAAATGCTTAGATAAAGTAAACAAATTATTAATTAAAAAAATTATTAAATTATTAAAAATGCAAATTTCGAATTATCAAGTAGAGTTTAAGTTGTAGTTGAAGTTTAAATAAATTGGAAACTTTTCTTCTGGCGCTATTTTTACCATCTGTTAAATTATTCTTCCTGTGCTTAAGCTTGGAGTTCACTATCGCTGAGAAGAGCAGATCAGAGCGGAGTGGATTAGAGCCAATTACAAGGCTGTCAACGTCCATTGTAGCTCGAGGCTCGCGCTATAGTAGACATTGGCAGCCTTGTAATTGGCTCTAATCCACTCCGCTCTGATCTGCTTAGCGATAGTGGGCGCCAAGCTTTATAACCAGTGTCACATATACTTATAGTCGTTTAGGCGAAATAAATCTGGCAATGGGATGTTCTTTCTATTAAAATACATATTTTACAAATGGCTCATCATTAGGTAAAACAGAACATTTTCCATGATAGATTATAGAAGCTGTTACCAGTTCAGTCCACATAATTGAACTCTGTGCACATAACTATACTTTACACTGCTTATAACCATCAGCATTGATTCTAATGATTTAATAGTACTGATGATTATCATAAATCTGTAAAGGAAACTTTATTTTCGTTTCTTTAGCATGGAGTTCGATTTCTGAAAAATTGTCCAAGTGATGTAGGGTTGGATGTAACTGATATTGTGAATTTTCATTGTAGGTGAAGCGGCACCCATTCCTACTGCGGATAAATGTGTTCAGTGCTCCAACAATATCACTTTGACTGCATCTCGGGGAAAATCTAGTGTTGAAGTTCCACCTCCAGCTATATCAATCTGTCCACGGTATTCAAATTTTTCATGGTTTTTACTTGGAAATATGTTGGTATTGTGAAAGCAACTGTCACTAAATCCTGCTTTTACATATACTTCATTAGGGTACATCCTATTAAAAGTGCGGAACCTTTGGCAGTTTTATAGAATAATAGTACAAGAAAGGATATCGCTCCATATATATATATATATATATATATATATATATATATATATAATATATATATATATATATATATATATATATATATATATATATATATATATATAATATATATATATTGGATGACGGCAAGGGGGTTAATCAGGCCTCCGCAGATTCTGCCGCCATCGACACACAAAACTGAAGTTATTATAAGGGATTTAGAAAGAGTCGCCGCTGTTTCGAAATTTTTACGCCGCGCACTGTTCTGTCTCACAGCGCGAAAACAATTGAATTTAAAGGTATGAAATTTTGTATGTTTGTTGAAAAATGTTTAAGTCAACTGTTGGTAAAAAAAAATTTAGAGATTCTAACTTTAATTATTGAGCTATAGTACGTAAAAGTGAAAGAATTATTGTTGTTTTGCATCTGCCATCATCTCCAGGTGAAAGTAACTACTTTAGAAATCTAATTATTTTCAGGCACAGAGGTGTATGTCTCAATTTAATTGTTAATTTCGGCACAGTGGTATATGTCCTTTTTATAAAACTTCGTTGTATTTTTGGGGGTTTTAAATATCTAAATTTCGAAATATTCAATTTTAAGTTCGCGCGATTGGTTTTTTGCTATAAATAACGGAAAAGTATTGAAAAAGATGAATTTCTTTTAATAAATTATACCATGACATAGACCTGATTATCAGAATTTACTTAAAAAATCAGATTTCATCAGATTGTTAAAATATTGACGTGGATGGGACTAGCTTAAAATAGTTAAAAAGTTTTTTAATATAATTTTTTTTTTTTTTTTTTTTTGTCTTTTTTCCTCTCATGTTTAAAAGAGAATAATGTAGTGTTGCCAAATATTGTAATTTGAATACTACTGTCGTATGAGGATTATGCATGGCTATGTTACTGACCACTCATGAATACTTGTGACCATACTAATTGTATGGGAAGTTCACATTTTGGAAGATGTACATAAATTATGTCGTGTAAAGTTTTTACTTTCTTGATGACACTTACTTTCACAACCCAATTTGCGCTCATGTCATTTAAAATACTTAAAGCTTACTTCCAATGGTATGGAGTAAACATTGATTTAGTATTCTAAATTCGTTGATTATTATTCTCCCATAAAGTAACTGTCAAAGTACTCTTTCGATCGAATTTTAAAGCACTCCCACATTAATTTTATGTAATACTACTTATATTATCGGAACCTTTACTTTGAGAATAAACACATCTATATTATTTTTACTTTGTAAATTCTCTTTAGGCTTTTGGGAAAATTAGCTTTTTTGGGGAAAATTACGCTTTGGAAATTCGAAAGTGATTGGTTGTTTTCAGATTATCTGGCGCCGTCAGCAACACGAGGGCTATAATGCGCCGAAACATTCGTCATTTGACAATCCAACGTACATTTAAAAACACCCATGCCTTACACGGGACTCGAACCCCTCAACCTCGCAGTTTAGAAGCTAGCACGCTAACCACTATATACCATTTGGTCGACGAAATTGTAAATTGACTTCCAGTTACCATATCCAGTATTTCCGGACGTAATTTACTTTTGAATTTTGGTATCGGAATTTGTCTAAGCAAGACCTTCCGTTTGACATATCGCAAGGTGTGTAGTATTTGTAGTTTTGTCTGAGAATGTGGATTTTATCTAGAAGGACGGACAGAATATTTGCGTAATTTTCCTTCCTCCGCTACTCTTCTGAATGAGGAACTTTCACGGTTTTTATTTTTAAATAAAAGTAGAGAAAAAAAAATCATGAAAAACAATACTGTTGCACAAATTGTCTGTATATAGTGTAAATAGTGACGTATTATTATAAAATTCTATTGTAATTTATTTTTATCATATTTTATTTTTTTAACAGCGATTATACAGGTTAGAAAAAGGTGGCAACACCTAAAGCAATCGAGAAATTTTGAGACGTTTCTTTTCCGACGAATTGGCTGGAAATTTCGCGAATGTTCTCTCGTGCCAAGTATATAAAGACCGGAGATCGGGGAAAGTTTTCAGATTGATTTCGGACTTCGGTGTGAGCTGATCGCTTTGTTTACTGGAGAGAGCTTGTATAATCGCTGTATTCGAAGTTGTTCTTACTGAAGCTTGTGTTGAAGCTTGAGATTGATTAGACTATTGTCTTTGAATAAATTTTGTGCCTTTGAAGAGTGAATAAATAAAAGTTTTTATTTTAAAAACTGTGCTATCATTGCCTCAGCGGAAAAATTCATAACAGTGGTGTCAGAAGTGGGATCTCGTAATTTTGAATGCCGACAACTAGAGGAATGATGGAAGACCAAATGAAGCAGTTGATGGAAATGATTGCTGGAATGAAGGCCCAACAGGAAACCACCGCAGCCGAAATGAAAACCTGCCAAGAAACCGCCGCAGCCGAAATGAAAGCCTGCCAAGAAACCACCGCAGCCGAAATGAAAGCCGAACTTTTCGCTACGATTGCCGCCGGTCAAGCCCGCCAAGAATCAACGAACGCTGAACTCGTCGCTACGATTACCGCCGGTCAAGCCCCGCCAAGAAACAACTAACGCCGAACTCGCCGCTGCAATCGCCACCTGCCGAGAATCCACATCAGCAGCTATAATTGGGATTAAAGAAGAAATGCAATCCGAACTGGCTACAATGGTGGAATCTACGATAATAGAGACTCAAGTGTTCTACAATCGGTAAAAGAAGAGGTTCTGAGTGAAGTAAGAAAAGAAATCAGTGAGAGTTTTGAGGCGGTTAATGGGAAAGTTGACTGCTTGGGAGAAAAGGTTTCTACAGTGAAAGAAGATCTTGTGACTGTGAGGAATGAAATCGAAGAAAAGGTTTCCACCATGAAAGAGGAGCAGGAAAAGTTTCATGACGCTGTTGAAGAAAGGCTACGAAAAATTGAAACGGGGGAAGCTATGAACGTTGCAACGCCTAAATGGGATAATGTTTCCACTCCCTTCATTGCGCCACGTTCCAACATCAAAGTAGCCACTTTTGATGGAAGGTCGTCTTGGCGCGTTTATCAAACGCAGTTTGAAATTATTGCTTCTGCGAATGGTTGGGACGATGCTTCGAAAGCATTCCATCTCGCAGCATCTCTTCGAGGTGAAGCTGCTGATATTTTTACAGACACTACCTGAAGAGAAGCTGGGAAAATTCGTGGCGTTGGCAAGTGCTTTGGAGTTGAGGTTTGGGGAGCAGCATCTAAAGGATTACAACAGACTGCAATTGAAAGTGAGACAGCAGAAGGCCAATGAAACTCTTCAAGAATTGGCATCGGATGTAGAAAGACTGTCGCTCCTCGCTTTCCCAGACTGTCCCTCGGACGTACGAGATAATCTGTCTCTTCAGTATTTCGTGGATGCCATCAAAGATCCCGACATACAGCAAGCTACCAGGATGTCAGACAGCAAAGATCTGAAGTCCACCCTCGTCTATGCCATGAGAGTAGAAGCCGCACAGCAAGCTTCTAGAAAAGATCGGCGTTTCGTTCGGAACATTGACAGACGATTCCTCTGAATTTCTCACGAAGAAGTTTCAAGAACTGGAAAACAAGGTGGAGCGAATGATAAGAAGTAATCCTGGCTCGAGGGATCGAAAAACTAGAGTGGTTTGTTGGTTCTGTAACCGCGAAGGACATTTCAGACGTGATTGCCTGAATTGGACAGGAGAGGGGACAAATCCTCGTCCGAGTCGCAGCAGTTAAACTAAAGAGCGGCTATCTCGCGAGGCGGAGGTCGCCGTCTAGAGCAGGTGGTGCCCCACTCAGCCTCTATCACATCTCATCCCTTCAAGGAGGAAACCATGGTTTATTCGTGGAGGGCAAGATCAATGGAACTCCCTGTCGTCTAATAGTTGACTCAGGGGCAAATGTAGTTATCTTACGGACGGATGTAGCCCCTGGTGCCTGGACAGCCAACCTCTTTACACGGCGCCTTCAGTTTTACTACAAACTGTGACTGGTGACAAAATTTCTGTGCATGGGAATTTAAATGTCAACAACTCCTTTGGATTTCACACCTACACTCACACCGTTTACGTCGCTGAAATTATTGACCCATGTATTCTTGGACTGGACTTTTTACAGAAAAATGGAATTACTTTGAATTTCGGGAAAGGCGAGCTTCAAACAGGGAAAGAAGAAGTTCCATTGTTCGGTTTGGACTCGGAAGAGCCGTGTGCATATCGAATAGTAGCTCTTGAAGACATCACCATCCCCTCCATGACAGATTTGGTTGTAAAGGGTTCAGCAGAGCTCCCGAAGGCCTTCCGATTTGGAGTAACGGACTTCCCATCATCGAATAGCGTCCCGAAAGGAGTGCTAGTAGGAGCGACGCTTGTGGGTCTCTCTCAAGAGGTGGTGCATGTGAGAATGGCTAACATCGGTAATGCTACCAAAGTTATCAAAAAAGGAGAAGAAATTGCCAACTGCACACCTGTTACAAGCATCGAACGGAGATCGAAGGAGTTTTCGACCGCACCCTCCGCGGATTTAGTGGACCAGCTTCTCGAGGATGCTCGGTTGGAAAGAAGTCAAGAGAAGATTGTCGGAAACCTTATAAAAGAATTTCAGGACGTTTTCTCCATGTCATCGAAAGATGTAGGAAGAACGAAGCTTACACAACATCGAATTGACACAGAGACCCACTTACCGATTAAACAACATCCTCAAAGACTTCCATTTGCAAAACAAGAGGAGGTCGGGAGATTGTTACAAGAAATGGAAGATAATAGAGTTATTGAAACCTCCTCAAGTCCATGGGCCTCTCCAACCGTACTCGTTCGAAAGAAGGATGGTTCCACTAGATTTTGTGTGGATTACCGGAAGCTGAATGAAATTACGAAAAAGGACAGCTACCCTCTGCCAAGAATTGATGACACTTTGGACACTCTATCGGGAAACCAGTGGTTTTCAACTTTGGATTTGAAGAGTTGATACTGGCAAGTGGAGATACATCGCGACGATCGTGAGAAGACGGCCTTCACTACCGGACAAGGATTATGGCAGTTTCATGTTATGCCGTTTGGCTTGTGTAATGCACCGGCTACGTTCGAGAGACTAATGGATACTGTGCTTAGATGCTTAGAGGACTTTCCTACGAGACCTGTCTGGTATATTTGGACGATATCATTATCACCGGGCGGAGTTTTGATCAGCACTTGCAAAACATAAAGAACGTGTTCTTGAAGCTTAAGGAAGCCCACTTGAAACTTAGCCCATCAAAATGTAAGCTCTTTAGGCGGAAAGTCAGTTATCTCGGACACATCATCTCATCCGATGGAGTGAGCACGGATCCAGCCAAGATCCATGCTGTGCAAATTTGGTCTCGACCGCAAGACGTTCATCGATTGAAGGGCTTTCTAGGCCTGTGCACGTATTACCGTAGATATATGAAGGGATTCTCAAAGATCGCCAGACCTTTACATAGACTAACAGAGAGCAAGCATAAGTTCCTGTGGACTGCCGACTGTGACGACTCCTTCAATCAACTGAAGAACGCTTTAACATCCGCGCCTGTTTTGGCTTTTCCCGATGTTAACAAGGACTTTATTTTGGATACAGATGCCAGCAATGAGGGAGTGGGCGCCGTTCTTTCCCAGGAAATTGAAGGACAGGAGAAAGTCGCTTATTTTAGTAAGAGCCTGTCAAGATCCGAGCGGAACTACTGCGTCACAAGAAAGGAGTTACTGGCAATAGTAAAGGCCGTTGAACACTTTCATCATTACTTGTACGGCCGAAAATTCCTTTTAAGAACTGATCATGCGTCTCTGACTTGGTTGCTAAATTTCAAGTATACAGAATGACAAATAGCAAGGTGGATTCAGCGCCTGCAGGAATACGACATGGATATCCATCACAGAAAAGGAACGTTCCATGGGAATGCAGACGCTCTTTCTAGAAAACCATGTCCAGAGAATTGTCGATTTTGTTCCAATGCCGAGTCTAAGTTTGGGGTTAACACATCGGCAGTTCGGAAAATAACTACCAAGTCAATTACTTCAGACGTGGACCCTTGGAGTGACCAGAATGTTCGAAAGAGTCAGGTTGAAGATCAGGACTTGAAACATCTAATTGAATTTATGGAAGCAGCTACCAGAAAACCCAGTTGGCAGGAAATTGCATGCTATAGCCCAACAATGAAGAGATATTGGGCTATGTGGGTCTCTTTGCACTTGAAGAATGGAGTACTCTACCGTCGATGGGAGTCCGATGATGGCAAAAGCTTCCTGTGGCAATTAATCCTTCCAAGTTCTAGAGTTACCAACGTTCTAGAAGAACTTCACAGCAGTTCTACTGGAGGACATTTTGGTGTCACAAAAACTCTTCAGAAAGTCAGGGAGAGATTCTTCTGGGACAAAGCAAAATCCGACGTGGAGAAGTGGTGCAAATCCTGTGATGCATGCAATTCGCGGAAGGGACCGAAGACCCGAACTCGTGGAAAGTTGCAACGTTACAACGTAGGAGCACCATTCGAAAGAATTGTTTTGGACGTCTTAGGCCCCCTACCTCACACAACTGATGGCAACAAATACATCCTAGTTGTCATGGACTACTTTAGCAAGTGGCCAGAAGCATACGCGATTCCGGACCAGGAAGCCACAACCGTAGCAGAAGTTCTCGTACAGAATTGGATCTCCCGATTTGGCGTACCCCTGCTGATACATTCCGATCAGGGGACGAACTTCAACTCTGCCGTCTTCACTGGGCTGTGTGACTTGCTCGACATGGAAAAGACTCGTACAACTCCCCTGCACCCACAATCCGATGGAATGGTCGAACGATTTAATAGAACGATTCTGAATCATCTCTCCTTGTTTGTTTCCAAGAACCAGCAAGATTGGGATCAGAAACTTCCACTGTTCCTTTTGGCCTACAGAAGTGCT